>ML798821.1:6960-76091 GCA_009831015.1 Picea engelmannii
GAAAAGTAACCAAACTAATGTTATATTTTTATGTTGACTTAATGAAAAGGTAAAAAGGGTTAAAGAGGCAACTCAATGAAGGAATAGAGCTCTGGAGGTTGAGTTAGGAGTTGACCCTAGGGGTTAACTTAACTCAACAGGGAAACAAAAAAAATTATAAAGAGAAGGCTAGGGTGCACCTCTCATTTGATCTTATATATTTGGTATTTGCTTATTGATGCTCTTGAGCATACAGTTTTGAGGGTTTTGATATTATAAACCCTAGAGAACAATGCAGTGGTGAAATATTCCACTCGCCTTGTTCCAAGCTTGGTCTCGGGGATTAAATACTCCGCCCACACCATTCTACATCCATCATATATTCAGGAGAACAAGCAGGGTCGTACCAGTTAGGGTTTTCTAGCAGGGGCACACCATTTGTTGAAGAACAATTCGATCCAGCCTATTGAGAAAGCTTTGGTAGATTTCAGCATTAGGGTTTTGCTTGCAGGCCCTTGCTCATCAGTTTGGATGATTACTTGAGGAGTTACCATGTCCATATCATCATCTGCAGATTGGGACAGTTTTGGAAGAGAGAGGACGTTTTGTTGATTCAATGATTTTCAGATCTAGCAGGCTATATCTCAGATCTGACCTTGAAACTTCTCTCAGGGGTTTGTGACTACCCGATCTATCATCCTAGAGATTTTCAGACGATTCTGAGGCCTTATTTAGCCAGGCCGAATTATTGGCCATATTCAGGGTTTCAAGAGGGTCGTACCAATTTGGGGGTTTCAACAGTTGGAGGAGGATGCATCCGTATTTGGGCTCCATACTTAGGGAGGAGGTTACTCTTTCCCTGATCTATCAATTGGTGGATTTTGGCAGCATTTGGGAGTCTTCTTCTTCTGGAGGGTCGAACCCTTGGTCTTCATAGTCTTTAGCAGGGCTGTAACAACAGCTTGAGGGTTAAGCTAAACCCTAGTTTTGTGTTGGAGCGTTCATCTTGTATTGTAGCCTTTGGGAGGTTTACTTGTATTTCCGGGAGCATTTTGTATGCAGCTCTTATTCTTGACTTGAATCCATCTGAAGCTATTCTAGATCTGCTTCTCTATTGTATCAGGTGCTTGCTTTCTTATAATGAAGTTCAGATATTGTTTGTGGTTCCATATCTTTTGTATTGTTGAGTTATTCATATGTTGAAATGCTTCTTAAGTAAACTACGACTGAATAACTATAATAAACCCTAAGGCCGAAATGTTAGTGGCCAACCTGCATACACAAAAGTAAACAATCAGATCAGGAGTAAGTTAGTGTTCCTAAGAAAAAAAATTGGCTTGGGAACATTACATTTATTAAGAGAAAATTAATCTGACGATGAGTCGATAAGAGTAAAGTCATCCCTAGAGGGGTGTACTAGAGAGAAGAAACATCAATTGGACAAGTTTCTACTAGAATATAGAGGATTGTTCCATGATCGTAAAGGGATACCACCCAGGAGGGAAGTGTAGCACAAAATACAATTATTTGTAGACTCTCCATTGTCGAACATTGGGTTGTGTAGATAGCCTATTCAGTGTTCTAGAAGAAAATGAAGTGAAGAAGCAGTTTTTAATATTTACTGGAGCATGGAATGATTTGATCGAGCACCTCAACCTATGGGTCACCTATCATTATAATATCCAAGAAGGATGGAAATTGGAGAATGTGTGTCGATTACAAATATTTAAACAAGGTTACACTCAAGAATCAATACCCTCTACTTGGGATCGATGATTTCTTATACCAATTGAAACACGCCAAGTACTTCACCAAATTGGATATGAAATCAAGATACAACTAGGTGCATGTCAAAGAAGAAGACACGTGGAAGGCCACCTTGAAGACAAGGCAAGGTTTGTATGAATGGTTGGTCATGCCATTTGGCTTATGTAATGCACCAACTACATTTATGATATTGATAAATGATGTATTATGCCCATATTTAGATTCATTTTTTATAGTATATTTAGATGATATATTGGTTTATATCTCTACCTAGGAAGAGCACAACTCACATCTTAGGGATGTGTTAGAGACCCTAAAAAAGCACTAGTTGTTGGCTAACCTTAATAAATGTGAGTTTTCTCAATAGTTATTGGTGTATTTGGGGTATGTGATTGGTGGAGAGGAACTCAAGATAGATCCCAGAAAGATGGAGGCCATCATGAAATGGTCAGTTCCTACAACTATCACTGAAGTTAGGAGATTTATTGGGGAAAACCAGTACTTTTGAAAGTTCATAACCTCATTTTCAACAATAGTTGCACCACTCCATGTTATAACAATGAGTGGTAAGAGTTTCCATTGGGGGAAGAATCAATAGAAAGATTTCAATTATATGAAAACAAATATCAGTTAAGCATCGGTTCTCATAATACCAAACTTGGAAAATCCTTTCGAAGTGGAGACACATGAAAGTGGGTATGCCATAGGATCATTTTTTATGCAAGGAGGAAGGCTTGTATGGTATCATTTTGAAATATTTCATGGGGAATTTCTCAACTACCCTACTTATGACAAGGAACCCTATGCCCTGGTTCAAGCTATCAAGAAGTGGAAGCACTATCTGATGGGCAAGGAGACCATCATCCACATAGATCACCAACTACTACATTATTTGCAGGACTAGAGTAACCTATAACAAACTAGACATTACATGTGGATGGTTTTTTTACAACAATTTCATCTAGTCATCAAGTATAAGAAGGGAAACACAAACAGGTTGGAAGACATGCTTTCAAGGCCACCCACATCCAATATTACAACTTTGGGAACTTTGATGCACATGGAGCCTTTTACCCATGATGCATATAGAGAGGCATACACAAAAGATGAGGACTTCAAAGAGGTTTTTCAATAGCTACAGGGCCAAATTCATATAGAAGAAGGTGATGGTAAGGTTGGATATCATCTCCATAATGGGTTACTCTATAAGCTAGGAAAGCTATGTGTTCCTAAAGGTGAAATATTGCAGCTAATTAGAGAGGCTCACACCTCCAAGGTTGTAGGACATCACCTTTAGTAAAGTCACACATAGACACTTAGGCTTGAGGTGATCCACCGATAACTAAGTGGGAGGATTTAAAAACCCTCATTAAGTCCCAGTTCTATCATATTGGGTTTGTAGAGGGAAAATGGATTCATTAACATTACTTCAAGAAAAGGCAGAGGTAGAGTGTGTAGGAGTACACCACCGTTCAAAAAGATGGCCATCATGCTGGGTATTTCTCCCAAGAACCCAAATGTACTTGGGAAAGTATCTAGGGGGTTTTCTACATAGTCATCTATGAAAGTAGGTGATTATTTTCAAGCCAAGAAAAATGGATGAGGCGTGTGTATAGGAATAGTATCTAGAAAACATAGGCCACAAGAAAGGAAAGCCAAGCAATTCCAAGCAGAAAGAGAACCATGAAGCTTCCAAGGAGGAGAAGAAGAAGTGGAAGGGAGGAAGGATAAGAAGATGGAAGCCACTATACATCAATGCAAGGATACAAACAAACATTGTAACCATTGCAATATTGTTGATCACTCTGAGGAAAAGTGATGGAAAATACAGTCAGATCTAAACTTGAAGAACCATAAGGATGAAAATAAAATGAATCGTCTAGTCACGTATTCAAGTAATCATGTTGAAATTAGTTTCGATGTGGATGAGAATATTGTTTGAACATTAGTGTAGAAGGATGTGAATCTAAGTATTATTCATCACCAGGATGAGAAGGAGATGACCAAACTCTTCCACATCAAGATCCCGGTCAAGAAGACCAATATAGACACTCTGTTCTAATCCGATTCACAGGCTAATCTAAAAGCAGTAGATCTGGTCAACAAGATTGTATTATAGGTTCGTGATCATACTAGCCCCTATCCATTGGGTTGGTTAAACAAGGATGAAGAGATCAAGGTAATGAAACTGTGTAAGATTAAATTTTGTGTAAGTGCATACATTATTGATGAAGTGGTGTTAGATGTAGTACCCATGGATGTGTGTGGTGTAGTGTTTTGGAGCCCCTACATGTATATGAGGGATGCAATATTCATGCAAAGAGCCAACCAATATCGCTTGATCAAAGATGGGAAATCCTACATAATCAATGCACAAAAAGATAAATTGGATATCTCATTGGTAAGTGCCAACCAAGTCAAGAAGTTGATTAGTTCCAGTAAGAAATATGTTTTACTTTTCTTAAGAGAAAATCCGTTTGATGATGAGTTGATAAGAGTAAAGGAATCCCTAGAGGGGTGTACTAAAGAGCGGAAGCATTAATTGGAGGAGTTGATACTTGTAAAGAGAGGAGTGTTCTAGGAGCCTAAAGGGATACCACCCAAGAGGAAAGTGGATCACGAAATAAAATTATGTTCATACTCCCCATTGCCAAACATTGGGTTGTGTAGACAACTTGTTTTGGAAGCAAATGAAGTGAAGAAGTAGTTGCAACAAATGTTGGAGCATGGAGTGATTTGACAGAGCACCTCACCCATGTGGGTCACCTATCATTATAGTACCCAAGAAGGATGGTAGTTAGAGAATGTGTATCGATTATAAAGATTCAAACAAGATTACACTAAAGAATCAATACCCTCTACCGAAGATCAATGATTTGTTAGACTAGTTGCAACACACCAAGTACTTCACCAAGTTGGATATGAAATCATGATACCACCAGGTACATGTCAAATAAGAAGACACCTGGAATTCCACCTTGAAGACAAAATAAATTTTAGTTACCACTGTGATTTGCATAAAGGGTTGCATCAATTACCTTGATCTCTAAAATAATGGAACCCATTCTCCTCCTAGTGGCTTGATATTTAACATAGCCTGATAGCCATCTAGGCGTAGGGGTTTGACTTCCTACACCCTCAATTATGATAAGTTTTTGGACCTTCTAGAATTTTTTTGAAATTCCACACGTGGTTAGCCCCATATGCATGAGTAATTAGGGCTTATGTGACATCCTCTTATACCATGGTGGTCCAGAAGGTAGGTTAATTTGGGAGACACATAAATTTTTCACACAAGCTTTAATTGACACAATTTGATGCCTCAAAATGGCTATGGGATGTTTAAAACACCAATTTGATGCCTCAAAATGGCTTTGGAAGTTTTCAAACCCAAGCTAATTCCTCTCAACGAGGGAAACATCAACACTCCCTCTCAACAAGGGAAACATTCTGCACCTTAGGCACCTCGAGTCCATATCATTCCTTGTCATGATCAAGGAAGAACTACGCCTGGGCCCATTTACCATAAGTACACCCTTGTGATAAATGTATCCTATCTCCCTTGGTCTGCAACCCAATCTAGGAGAAGGTCCACCCGATGCTTACTAGGTCTATTCACCATATGTTGGGCGCATGCATGTTTTGAGAAGGAATTCTATTTTGGGTGCAGGCCTATTTTTGGAGAAGAAGATATTTTGAGGAATGAACTAACTGTGGAAATGAGGACCTAATGTTGGAGTGCAAGAAACAGGTGGACCTAATGTGAGTATTGCAGTCACCCATAAAGCTATCTCATGTGAGACTACACTGTGCACAATGTTTCCTTCTGGTTTACCAGGAGGGTTGATAGTTTTTGAGGGCTTTGTTGGAAACCTGCTGAGATTCGAACCTGGGTCAACACAAGAAGAAGTAAGAAGAGAAGAAACCAAAAAATGGTTCTGTTGCCGGCTGGAACTGCACAGGATTGAGTGGACGTGATCCGTGGAAGAAACACGCAAAGGATTAAGGTATAGAAGAGAATGTTCAGGCCATGGAATCCAAAGAAGGTGGATATTGAAAGATGATTGGAAACAAAGGAACTTGAATTTACGCAGAAGGACAAAAAAAAACCTAAGTTAACACCGCGTAAATATCTCGACAAATACATGTTTAACGACTTCCTTGATGTATTTTTCTATGATTTCCCACATTTATTGTAGGAGTGGTTATTGAGGTTAAAATACAACCACCCTACAAATTGAATCAAATAGCTAGAGTGGAATATTGTGGAGATCACACAATTACATCAAGTTAATAACAAATTTACGTGCACAATAGATTTATGGTTATACAATGTTGTTGCAGGGTTTATCACCGAATTTGCAGTACATACCGCAAAGTCTTATACTGCAGTAGAGAAATATTTTCTAAGAGGACCCATAGGTAGGTACATCAGATCGTTGTGTACTTCAATCAAGATATTATTGTATGACAACGGTGTGATTACCATGGAACATACAATTAAACTTCCTTGCGTGCATGGGGGAAGTGGGGAAGCACTGACAAGAGGTTAAGAAATAGAGGAGGAGATGGATAAGTGAAAGAAGAAGGAGGCCATGGACCCAATCATGATGGAGGAAGACGATATAAAGAAGATAATGGTAAAATATGGAAAGACGCGCACTGGAGTACCCTACCAATATAAAATGAATAACAATAAGAGAGGCATTGGCAAGCAATAAAGAAGAGGTAGAGGATCTCTAGGCTATGAAGAATATTGGGGAAATGATGCTTGCAACATATGAAAGGAGAACAAGAGGTCCAAGGTCAGGGATGGAATGCAGAAATCCAATCCATATCACCGTCAGTGTGGAACCTACAACTCCATGTGCGACTAATACACCAGAAAGAATATCGACGTTTAGACAATCGAATTTTAGTGGAAGAAAAACAATAGGACACACATCCATTCAAGGAGAATCAATTGAGGGAGCCATTTCAAGAAGTAACAATCAATTATCTACACTGCGTGAAGGCATTAGTTCAACACAATTCAAAATGGCAGGACATGATCCCACGATCAAATTACCAAAATTTTGTGGGAGGCATCAAAGGACGCTGAAAAGCACTTATTCATCTGTGAGAAGATCTGGGAAGCAAAGCAGATCACAGATGAGGATACAAAACTCATGCAATTATCTATCAGACTAAGAGACCATACACTAGACTGGTACATGAGCCTAGATGTAAACAAGCCATCGGGAGTAATAAAGACTACTGCAGACGTGAAAAAACTATTGATAAATGAATTTCAGAAGCCCAACTCAGAGGACCAGTATATGAATGAAATGATTGAAATCGGGAAAAAACCAGGTGATTCTGTTGATCAGAGGTTTAAATGTCTGAAAGGTAAGTTGAAGTATGCAATTACTGACATGCAACATAGGCACTTATTTGTGAACTCGGTGTCACCACACTTGAAATACCTGTTAAGACAGGAGAAGTTCCAAACTCAGGAAGAGTCTCTACAGGCAACCTTACAACTTGAAGAAAACTAATATCATAAGATAGATCCAACAATAGAGGAGCTGAAGGAGGATCTAAAGAATCTAACATTTCAACTTAACCAAAATAAGGGCAAAGAGAAAAGAGAAGTTGTTTGGTGTACCATATGCAAGACATGAGGACACCATAAGAACAAATGTCCAACTTTTGTGCAGTATATGGCAATAGGAGTACCAAACCCTTTTCCAACAGGAGGACCATGGTGCGAGATTTGTAAAACATATGGGCATGATCCATATCATTGTCCAATGATGTAGAAGTATAAGATAGTACCCAAAAGTTCATATTGCATTTTTTGCAAGTCAGTGGGTCATGATGATAAGGATTGTAGGAAGATGGAGCTCATGAGAACTCCAGATACTTATAGGGTGCAATAAATGATGACAAGACAAGATGTACCTCAGTTAATCAACCAGGTACCACCACCATAGAATAATGTGCAACAAAAATACAACACTGCACAACCAAAATACAATAATGTGCAGCCACAGTATAACCTCGTGTAGTATAACCAGGTACCTTAGTACAATGCAATGTGAGGATATCGAGGTGGATACAGAGGTGGAGGATGAGGAAGAGTAGGATTTGGATGAGGCAGAGGACCAGTAGTGTGCCAAAACTGCCAACAAACATGACATTATGAAAGGGATTTTCCACTTCCACCGACAACATGTATGTACTGTCGCGTAACAAACCATGAAATAAAATATTTTCCAACACTCTTGGGAAAGATCCAGGAAAAAAGGAACCAAAACAACCATAATGTCCAGTGGATCTTTGCAGAAGCTAGGGATGATGGGAGAAACATCAATATAATCACTCAAGGAGGAGCCAAGACTAAAATTGATGTAGTAAAATAAGATCCAACACAACATCAATGGGTTAAGAAGAATATTGAGCCACATAAGCAGTTTGACACACGAAAAGAAAAAGAAACATTTAACAAGGTCATACATGATTTTATCAAGCAAAATGTTGCATCTACATCAGTCGTGCAACAAACTCAGAACGCACTAATGTACAAGATGCCCTCCCCAATGGACCATACCAATAAAGGACAACCTTTAGAGCAAGCCATAAAAACGTTTCTGCAATATTGTGATAAGCTATTGAAGGATCCATCATCTGTTAAGATCTTAAAAAATATTGTAGAAATATGTAACACAGAGGTAGAAGGAAAGTTATAAAATAAAACAGTGAATCATCTCCATACAAGAAGAAGGAAAAGCAAAGAATTCAGACTAAATGCTAATATTGGGGATTTCAACATGGGAGATATTATACTGGACTTAGGCTCTGAAGTAAATTTCTTACCTAAGAAGACATGGTAGTGTATGGTAAAACCCACACTAGGATATTCACCTATCCAGTTGAAATTAGCAAATCAACACAGAGTGTTACCAATTGGAAGGATTAAAGGTGCGACAATAGATTTGGATGGAGTGCACACTATGAAAGATTTTGAAGTAATAGAGATAGTATATGGAACAACACCTTACCCAAAATTTCTTGAATTGGATTGAGAATTTGATAACCAAGCTATAATCAACCCAAAGACAATAAAAATGACTTTTGAATAAGGCGAATATAGATTCATTGCACCATTGGATCCTTCAGAAGGAGAAAGGTTTGTAGAGGTCGCTTGTTTGGATCTGGAAGAAATAAACCAGTTGTACATAACCACCGCGTGAGAAGAGGATTATGTTAACCCAACTGGAGAAGCATTACATCATGTGCTTCCGACTCAGACACAGGTTTGGAGAATTGACAACAATGATTACATGAAGTTTCCACAAGTTGGTGCACAAGAATAGATCATGCAGTAAGATGGGTTGGTACAGAGATAAGAGAACCTCCTAGTTTTCATGGGTTAAATGACTTAGAGAAATTTCTGAAAAAATATGAATAGGAAGTGTTAGAAAATTAGAGGCTCTTAGCCCTAGATATTTCACTCAAGGAAACACCTGCAAGATGGTGGGGTGATCACAAAGAAACAATTCAAGAGTGGTATCAATGTAAACGATTATTGCGCATTAGATTTGGCACAGAACCAGGGAGCAATATAGTCCAGAAGCATGATCGGAAAAACACACTAGATGAACACTTGGAGAAGTGCAGAGCACAATGGAGGATGACACCACCAGAGGAATGGACTCATCACTTTATCCGTACATTGGAAGGGATCCCAGAGAACTGGTATATAAACCAGGATATGCGCAAAGGCACTATAGAATGGAAAACATTACATCAAAACTTTGTAGTAACTTTCTCATTTGAACATGGGAACGCCAACATTGATTCAACATTGAAGCAGATATGAGGAGTGATATTTATCGATGAACCAAAGGTTGAAATCATAATAGAATATAAACAACAGAACAAACAGACAATCAAATAACTAGTTTTGTGCTATTTTGTTGAAGAGGAAGCACCAGATGAAGATGACTTGCACAACATTCAGATTACAGAAATTGAAGGAGAAAGAGAGGTGGACGTCCCATCTCTAGAGTCATAAGTGTTTTCTACACCAATCAAAGTTAAGAAAGTCAACATTGGGACAAATGAAAACCCTAAAATGGAAAGTATTGGAGACTATTGGGATGAGCAAAGAGTAGAAAGAATAACAAAGTTACTGAGTGAATACAGTGACATGTTCCCAACGACCTTTATAGAGATGAAAGGCATAGCAAGGGAGATATGTGAGATGAATATACCCCTCAAAAATGAGGTGAGACCTGTCAGGAAAAGACCCTACAAACTGAACCCAATGTATATGCAGAAAGTGAAAGTAGAAATTGACCGAATGTTGGAAGTTGGTATTATAGGACCAATATAGGAATCTGAATGGATCGATCCTATGGTAGTCCAAGAAAAGAAGCAAGGGGGATAAGGATTTGTGTAGATCTGAGGAAACTCAATGATTCTTTCTTACATGACCCTTTCCCTACCCCTCTTACAGATGAGGTCTTAGAGAATGTGGGAGGCAAAGAAGCATATTCATTCACAGACGGATTCTCAGGTTACCATCATATCAAAATAGCTCCAAAAGACATGTATAAGACTAATTTTGATATAGAATGGGGATCCTACCAATATAAAGTCATGCCATTTGGGTTGAAGAATGCACCAACCATATTTTCAAGAGTAGTCATAGCTGCTTTTAAGGATTTCATAAATCAATTTCTAGAAGTATATATGGATGACTGGACTGTATATAGTATGTTAAAGGACCATGTAGAAGTGTTAAGATTAATGCTGGAAAGATGCAAACAATGTCAGATATCATTAAATATTAAGAAATTCCTTTTTGGTACACATTTTGGAATATTGTTGGGACATATAGTGTGTAAACAAGGTTTACTAATGGACCCTACTAAGATTGTAGTCATTGTAATTTTATCAACACAACAGTCAGTGCGCCAATAAGAGAAACATTGGGATATGCATGCTATTACATGAAGTTCATAAAGGGGTATTCTTAGATTACTGCACCAATGGAAAAATTGTTAAAGAAGGACACCAGATTTCAGTGGAATGAGGACTGTCAGGAAGGATTGGACACTTTAAAGAAAAAGATGGTAACAACACCTATACTAGTATTCCCAAATTGGGAAAAGACCTTTCATGTGCATGTAGATGTAGATGCATCAACCATAGCACTTGGAGCAATTTTGGCACAACCAGGAGCAGGGGACTTAGACCATCATATAGCCTTTGCAAGCAGAAAATTGTCAGAATTCGAGTAGAATTATAACACCACAGAAAGAGAAGGCCTAGCCATGGTATATGCACTTCGAAAATTTAGGCACTACTTAATGGATAAACACTTTAAAATGTTCACATACCATTCTGCCCTCAAATATCTAGTCAATAAGCCAGTGTTGGCGGGGAGGATCTATAGATGGCTATTATTGTTTCAAGAATTTGATGTCAAAGTGATAGTCAAGCTAGGGAAGTTGAATGCAGGACCTGATCACCTATCAAGGGTAACTAATGGAGAGGAACCTACTAACTTGGGAGACAACTTACCCAATGCACAGTTAATTTCAGTACATGTAGTTGATGAATACTTCATTGATATTATTGAATACCTAAGCACAAGGGGTTGCGCCAAGGAATATTGAGTACATGTAGTTGATGAATACTTCATTGATATTATTGAAGGTGTGTATTTCAACATGAATGACCCATAATTTTAGTAGAAGCTCATGAAGGTATAGTTGGAGGACACTATTTAGGAAAAGCTACCACACAGAAGGTATTATGGTGGCCAACAGTCCATAAATATGCCAAGGAATATTGCTAGAAATGTGATGTTTGTCAGAGGGTTGGAAAACCCAAAAGAAGGGATGAGATGCCTTTAAGACCAGAAGGGACCCTGCAAGTATTTGAAAACTGGAAAACAGAATTTGTAGGACCGATCAATCCACCTGCAAAAAGGTCAAGATCTAGATATATCATTACTAGTACTGAATAATTAAACAAATGGATAGAAGCAGTGCCAGCCAAAGACTGTAGTGCAGACACAACAACACACTTCTTATTTGAGCAAGTGATCACTAGATTTGGATGTCCTAGGATTTTGATGAGTGACCAAGGCACTCATTTTATCAACAAGACCATCAGGGCAATGACTGAAGAGTTTGAAGTCTATCACCAGAAGAGTACACCATACCATCCTCAGGCAAATGGAACAGTAGAAGCTTTCAACAAGTTTTTGGAAAATGCTTTGACTAAGATCTGCAATGTCAACATGCATGATTGAGACTTGAAAATACCAACAGTATTGTGGGAATATAGGATCACATGTAAGAAGTTGTCAGGACAAACACCATTCATATTGGTGTATGGGCAGGAAGCAATCGTGCCATTAGAATTTATGGTACCCAGTCTGCACGTAGCATCAATTACCAACATGAAAAAAAGAGGTGCAATACATGAGAGGTTAATTCAACTAATGGAAATGGAAGAGGGCATGATTATGGAAGGATTCCACCAAGAAGTAGAGAAATAAATAGACAAATCCTGGCATGAAAGACATATTAAAAAGAAGAGTTTTAAGGAGGGAGACCTAGTTATTCTCTATGACAGTAATTTTTTCCAACACCCTGGTAAGTTTAGAATGCATTGGCTAGGGCCATATAAAGTAAATACTATCACAGATGGGGGATCTGTGAAGCTAAGAGACTTTGGAAGAACATAACTAAAAGGAATGATCAACGATAGTCGACTGAAACTATACAGGGATAATCGACCTACTAATTCTTAAAAGTTACAACGCAGTAATAAAGTAATGTACCATAGTAGAAATTAGGAAAGAAAACTCATAAAAAGGAAGACAAAAGTAGAAAAAGAAGAAAAAGAAAGAAAAAAGTAGAAAAGAGAGAAAATAAAAAAATACTGGGAAATATCGTGCATGGCAGATAGTGGAATCAGTGCGACAAAAATAAAAAGTGACTGTGTGCAACTTATGGTTGAAAGGAAGCAAATACAACGCACTAGGGGAAAAGTTACAACAAGAAACGTACGATGCACCGAAAAATTGCAGCACACCTGAAAACAGGCCAACGATCGGAAAAGCAAAAATCGGTCATCGGGGTAAAAAGGCACGAAATGGGAATTTATGAAACTGAACAAAGCGTGCTTGAAAAGATTTAACACATTAATAAACATCAAAGAAATGTCTCTGAGAATATTCGGGGCACTTATGATGCGCTATATATAATGAAAACGTGAGCCAACTGAGATATATTGTGCATTTACAAACCCACGAAGCTAAGGAGCATGAAGAGGAATGGAAAACAAACGATTTCAATCGGGGAAGGAAGAAATTACCCATGATGGCACCTCCAAAGGTCAGCGCACCCATCCAAACATCACGAAAAACACGCAGTTGCCACAAGTCACCGCGGGAAACCGTAGAGGCAGAACATGAGTTTACACAGACATAGGGAATCGTCGATGTCAACGCAATTCCTTCGCCACAGGTCAAACTAGTGAGTGCCACACTGGTAGAGGAAGAAAAGCAAGCCCCAACGATGGTCGAGATGGACATCGATTTGCATGACAGTGTGCAGGTCCATGACCCATTAGCCACAGGCAACCCACATCAACCTTCTAGGGCTGAAGCAACCCAGAGAACGAATGGTGGTGACAGCGAAAGAAAAAATTTTGACGAGCCAAGACCACAACCTATGGTGGGGTCCGCACAGTAGGAGGAAGTGCAACTCGACGATATCACGGGGCAACCAGAGTCGGGCGGGGAAGAAATTAGAGCCCCGACAAAGAGAAAGGGGAAACAACCCATCGCGTGGTCCCCACGCAAGCAACCTGATGCCTCGATCATTTTACCATGCATTCCAGAGGGGGTGCAGGCCACACCAAGTCTATTGGGTTGCGTCGAAAGGCTATGATATGAAAACCATGATGTGTATGATACCAAAAAATTCTCAAAATTTGCACAACATGTGTATATGGAGAGCCTGGAAACATGGCCATTAGGAGATCTAGTGCTGCAACCAAATCAATGGGTGGCAGGCTTGGAAAACATAGGGATTATGAATCTGTTGGAGATTCCTCACTTCGAAAGGGGGAAATATGTGAACAACTGCATCAAGAAGTTACGGGTGGTCCTCCATGGAGGATTTTTTTGGCTAGACAAACCAATATCCATCAACATTGAACTGATTGCGTTCATCACAAGACTTCCATCAGATGGCGAGAAGCCCATGCAGTACCTGGATGATAAAACCAAGGAAAAGGCCCTCGCAAAAGAAATAAATAAGACTTGTGGGAAAGAAAGGGGCTCACGCAACATCATTATAAAATAGATCAACGACACAACCACTTGGATGGAAACTAAGCTAATGGCATGCAAACTCCTTCACAAATGCCACAAGGAGGAGGTCCCTGCAGGGGTTGTTGCAACGAGAACGCAGTGCGCAAATGGTACCATGCTCAGCTGGCCCCCCTACTTACTAAATATGTTCCTAGATGACTACAAGGATGTGCAAAACATGGGAACAAAGTTCCATTACTCTTGGTTTTTTATATTGATAGCGTTAATTGGATCAAAAGAGCCTCCCTACTCATATTTCTGCGATAGAGTAAGACGATTTCGAGCAGTAAGGTACACGTCGATGGGAAGCACTTATGATTCCTAGCGGAGAAGTGGAAATGCCAGCACTTTTGATTGGTATCTTAGTGACATACATGAAACCATAGCCAACACACGGAGGATAACTCTGGGAAGTGGTTTCGCAGTACCGGGGGATAGCCAATTTTAAGGCTACGCGACACAACATGTGGATCCAAGCATGCATGGATCCAGAGAAAGAATGGCTACAACTTCAATTCTACATCAACGCAGAGGAAGTTGAATGGGAAATGAAATACTAGCAAGAGGACTGGAAGATACCAATCATCACCAAGGACATGCCCAAGGGAAAATAAGTAGAAGCAAGGTCGTCCAAGACATCTGCAGGAGGCAGCATTGCGACCAAAAAAACAACACAACAGGGGAAGCTTGGTCAAAATATAGTGCAATAGAGGAAGGGAAACACCCCAAATAAGGACGGGCAGATGGGAAAGAAGGATAATGCCTTAGCGCAAAAAGAACCAAGAAGGGGGGACACAACGACACAGGAAACCCTGTTGGAAACTACTCCGCAAGAGACAGGGCCACCCAAACGACCAATAATCCATACATGTGGGCCACGCAAGAAGGCCAAGGCCCAAAAACAAATCTTGGAATACACAATGACCAAGGATGATGTTGATCTCATTATAGAGAGGGTACATGCCCGCGCAACAGAAGAATTTAAGGAGGTTGAGAACCAAAGAGGGAGGATAAGGAACAAGTTGGTCGACATTAAGTAGGTCCTGGAACATATACAAGCAACCCAAATGCAAGAAAGGGGACTAGACACGATCCCCTGAGCGACAGAAGTAGGGGACAAGACCGTGCATAATGAATAAGACACAATCCAAATCGTAGAGAAAGCAAGTCCTAGCTTCCGGATAACAACAAATATGTTGCAAATCGACAAGGCCATAGCCCATACGCCACTTAAAGACCTGACGCAAGTACAATTGGTATTGGATAAAATACCAACAAAGGCATTGTACAAGCTACAAGTCAGTGTCACACAGGAAGTGCAATCATGAGCCAGAGTAGAGACGACATAATTGCAGGTAACTAGAGATTGCAAGGATGCACTAGAAATGGTGGTAGAGAAGGTCAAGCTGGAGACACAATAGGAGAAGCAACGCACAAATAAATTGGATCATAATCTAAAGGAAGTCTTCACAAAAAATCCAAACAGCACGCAGGCACCCATGAGCAGTGTTGAAGAACAAATTCAAATCATCACGCAGACACTCGAAGACTATAAGAAGGAGATTGAGGAAATCAAAGAAAAGTTAACACCATCCAGTCCTCCTAAAGTTACAGCTGAAAGGAAACAACATGAATCCATGCAAGTGGAAATGATGGAGAAAGAAGACAAAAAGGTCACATAACTTTTTGACAGGACCACACAACTATGGCCGACGTTGGAGGAAGATGACAAGGTCAAACAACTAGACCAACAAGAAGATAAAATCAACATTGCAATCCAGGAGCTGAAGCAACGACAAAAGGCCATGAGAATTACAGAGAAGTTGAAAAGTGCGTAGGAGATGAAGACCCTACATACATAATTGAAGACTATGCAGAATAACAAGTAGGCAAGGCAAGCCCTGTTATAACCCCTCGAGGAGAAAGCAACACAAATAATTGTGGAACTGTAGGAGGATAATAAAAGGATCACTCATATCCATGTCGATATTGAGGAGTCTCTCAAGGAACATATCACAACGTGGAGAGTAGAATATCTTACAAAGAGAGTTGTGCAAGCGAGATCAAAAAGGGAAAATTTAGAAGGAAAGTTTCACAGCTTGACAGAGGCTATTCAGAGAGCACACACCACCTGAGTGGCTCGATACGAGCCACATGTCAGTGTTGGGGGCCTATTGGGAACATGCTTATTTTGAGAAGGAAGTCTATTTTGGGAGGATGCCTATTTTTGGGGAAGAAGCTATTTTTGGGGAAGAAGCTATTTTTAGGAAAGACCTAATTGTGGAAAGGAGGACTTAATGTTGGAGCGTAGGAAACATGTGGCAGGAAAGCAGCATGCAGAAAAATAAGAAAAAACAACATGCAAGAGGAAAAGCGACGTGGTGTCAAGGTAGGCAAGCCTAACCATGTTAGGTTTAGGGTTTTTTTTAAGGATTGGAATGACTATAAGCATGTAAAATAGTATAAATAAGAACCTAGGAGGTCTAGAAAGGGGGATATCAGTTAAGGGAAGGAAAGGATCATATCAATTTGCGGGATTGTCGATTGTAATACACTTGTAGAAAAGTCAAGTAAGGGATATTTTTTTATGGTTAGGTCACAGGATGAGGAGCCTGGTGTGATCTAGTCCACCTCATAGAGGGTTCTTACCCTTAACTTTAATGTATTACTGAATATGTAAGCATGCAACACAAGATGTTGTAGCAGATTAAATAAAAGAGCAGAGAAGCCAGATTTTTGTGGGCATAGCCCAAAAGGGGGTGAACCACGGTAAAACTTGTGTTCTATGTGATGTTTATTGAACGTTTAATTTATGTTAATGAGTAGTTTATGAATGAATTATTAAATTAGATGTATCAACATGCATGCATAAGGATAAAGATGAATAAATCCCATAAATACTTAAATCAAGAACAAGGTTAATGCATAAGAAATATAGAATACACTCTCAGATTCCCACTAATTCCTAGACTACAAACATTTGAGTATTGCAGTCACCCATAAAGTTGTCTTGACTGAGACTACGATGTGCATTATGTGCATAGCATTTTCTTCTGGTTTACCAAGAGGGACGATAATTTTTTAGGGCTTTGTTGGAAACCTGTTGAGATCTGAACTTGGGTCAACACAAGAAGAAGTAAAATGATCAAGGTGGATACTGATGGCCACCCACCTATTCCAACTGGCTCCTCTTGTTAGTTTTCAGTGCAACACGTTCTTATGTACTTCTTTGTAATTGTCGGTTCTACACTTTCGGGGCTGTCTCAAGCTCTACACATCTTCCAGGTAGATATTGGTGGCCTCCCACCTAAGCCAACTGGCTTATTTTGTATGTTTTCATGTCAACACATCTTGTTGTACTTCCAGGGCCGTTTTGGGGCCCTAAACAGTCAAACTATAGACAAAGTCAGAGTTTGACGGCGTAATGCATAGTTCTCGAAAAGACCTTTCCATCAGGCTATCACGCGCCTAAAACGAAGATTGTATGCAAAAGTTATGACCTCTGGAAGTTAATGTACTAACTTACCCAAGCGCGACCCACGTGGATTTTGGAGTTTCATCTCCTAGGGTTAGGTTTTTGGATGTCTATGGTTTTGGCATTCCTATTTATCATAAAAAGGCCTTCAGAGCCTCATTGCAATCATCTGCTTATGAATGAGCGTAGTTGTCACATCTCTCCTCAGAGATAAAGGTACCACCATTCTAGTGAGTCTTGCACTCTGTATTTTTAGAGTCTCTTTACAATTCTTTCATTAATAGAAATCAAGTATTGTTGTTTTTCTCTGTTTCTGAAAATTTTCATGAGTATCTCATTGTAACTTCTCTACTTCATTTTGTTATGAAAATAAATCCAGATCATAAGAAGAGAATAAACCAACACCATAGGTACACCCCTGTGAGTGAATGTCTACTCGATGTTGAAACATCAACACTCTCTCTTAGCTAGAGAGGTATCGTTTCATGATGTCTTCATCTAGTAGTCCATTGACTACTTTGTAATCAACTAGTAGCACACTTCTTACTACCATGCCATCGGTAGCTCAAATAATCCACCACTGTATTTATGACTATGCTTCAATCAACCAGTAGCACATAGCTACTGCAATGTTGTCTAACAATACACAACTATTGCCATGTCATAGTAGTACACAACTATTGTCCAGTGGAACACAAACACTAACATAGTCTCATGACTATGTATCAATCCACTAATAGCACTCAACTACTAGCATGTTTTCCAGTGGTACACAACCACTACCATAGTCTCACAACTATGTAGCAATCCACTAGTAGCACACAACTACTAGCATGTTGTCCAGTGGTATACAACCACTTTCATAGTCTCACGACTACGTAGAAATCCACTAGTACCACACAACTAATAGTATGATGTCCAGTGGTACACTACCACAAGCATAGTCTCACGACTACGTAGCAATCCACTAGTGGCAAACAACTACTAGCATGTTGTCCAGTGGTACACAATCGTTGCCATAGTCTCACGACTGTGCAACAATCCACTAGTAGCACACAACCACTAACATGTTATCCAATGGTACACAACCACTGCCATAGTGTCATGACTACCTAGAAATCCACTAGTAGCACACAACTAGCATGTTTTCCACTGGTACACAACCACTGCCATAGTCTCACAACTACATAGCAATCCACTAGTAGCACACAACTACTAGCATGTTGTCCAGTGGTACACAACCACTTCCATAGTCTCATGACTATGTAGCAATCCACTAGTAGCACACAACTACTAGCATGTTGTCCAGTGGTACACAACCACTACCATAGTCTCACGACTACATAACAATCCACTAGTAGCACACAACTCTAATACCATGTTGAATTTTGATATGAGATGATATGATACAATGATATTAAATTAATTCAAAGAGACAAGTCTCTTTGAAAATTAAATTTAAAATTTAAAATTTAAAATTTAAAATTAAATTTTATTTCTTATAAATAGTTGGAGAATACCTCTCGTAACTACCCAAAGATTAATTTGGTTATAAACCATCCACATATTATTTGACTTTGTTAAATTGTTCTTCCATAATTCATGCGATTCTTTGCACAAATATAGGTAGAAGTAAATAAGCAGTACATTCTTCATATTTATGTAATTAGACATTTTTACTAGAAATTACTGCCCACCATAATTTATGGAATTCTTTCTATAATTTAGGTAGGAGTAAAAAATAAATATGTTGTACATAGAGATTGGTACACAACCACTGCCATAGTCTCATGACTAGGTAGCAATCCACTAGTATCACACAACTACTAGCATGTTGTCTAAAGTTCCATGCATTACAATTTTTTCTTTTAAGGTGCAGTCTAAAGTTACAAGTTTTGGAATTTTTTGACAACCATTACCAAAATTTGGCTATACAATTGTTGGTGAAATATTAATTTTATGTTACTTAAATTGTATTTTTGAATACATAAATAGATTCAGTGCCCTGAAAAATTCTTGAAACACTTAGATTGTACAGACTCTAAAACTCAAACTTGCAATTCCAGCGATTCCTGACCAATTTGGGGCAAAATTCGTCAAAAAAAATACCCACCAAAAAGTTTAGACTATATCTTTCTTCATTTTACCATCATTTATTACTAAATGGATGTCTCTAATGTAATCGGAAGTAACAACCCAACAACTGTATGCATGAGAGAAATAGTTATATTTTTGTAACCCAACTATTCGTTAGGATACAATGTACTCATGTATAGTCACAAAAAAATAAAACCAAATAAAATCATCCGCATACAATATTTCAAGCCCTTTATTGTGTTGGTTGTTAAAATAAAGGTTGTTCTAATTATATCATATATAAACTCTGCATTGATTGAACATATACACTTTTTGTGAGAATCTATGAAGATAGGATGGATTTGCTCAGGGTTGTGATTATTGGAGCAGTTGGGACTCCATATCAGGATGGGCTTTTCTTCTTCAATTTTCATTTTCCATCCGAGTAACTTGATGTACCACCTGTAAGCACTTAATTAGGAATGTTTTATTTGGAATTGAAATTGAGATCTCATTTTTTTTTTAACCTCAATATGGAAATCTCATTTGGCTTTATGTTTGCTTTTAATTTTGCAGTTAGCATAATATCATTCTGGTGGGCTACGGTTGAATCTGAATTTGTATGAGACTGGGAAAGTCTGTTTGAGTCTTTTAAACACATAGACATGCAAAGGAAAAGAAGTTTGGAACCTGTCATCATCAAACGTCCTACAAGTCCTTGTACTTGTAGGACAATACCTAATATTTTCTTACATTCATGATAAAAATTCATTCTATCCATTTTAAACACATTTCAAATTCATAAAATACTGTGAATTGTGGAAATATGGTTTTAGATTTGTGAAAATCAATAATATTTGTCTCCTTTCCATGCAGATAATATTATCCATTCTACAAATACAAATTCCTAGATGTTTAGCTTTGTGAAAATCAATAATATTTGTATTATTATAGCATCCTAACGGAAATCCAAGTTCCTTGATGTTTTAGCTTAGTGAAAAACAATAGTATTTGTATTCTGATCCAGATGGATCTTGGTGACCATCCAAATTTTCCACTGAATCACCATTTTGAGCCAGTGATTTTGATAAACCATGGCATTGACCTTTTTGGTAGAGAATGGAATGTAATGTCATCTTCATTTGTTAATTACAGACATCATGTAATGTTCTTATGTACACGCCTACAATGTAGCGTTAATGCACCAAATCTAATTAGAACTCCGCAGTTAAGCGTGCTCAGGCTAGAGTAGTAATGCAATGGGTGACCGCCTGAGAAGTCCTAGTATTTTACATGCCTATGGCATTTTATAGACTTAATCCAATTTATCCCACATGCATCATGGGAATTGTTCTCCTCTCACTCTCTCATATATAATTGAGGTGAAGGAGGCCCTTTAAGCATGCAATGGAGTGTGATGTAAATCTACTTGTGAATGAAGCATAGCCAAAATCTCTTTCTTTTTAGAGATAAGCTACCCCATTTTTCCAGTTTGTGTTCTATAGTGGTTTTCTATCTTATTCAGTAATAGAAGTTGGGTTTCACTGTATTTTTGTGTTCTCTTCTATATTTTTTTGTATTTCATTGTTATATCTTGGTTATATTTTTTCCTTCATGTCGTTCTCAAAATAAGTTGGATCAGTGGTATCAGAGCAAGCTGCTCCTTATCGTTTCTCAGAGTAGGTCCCCGACGAGGTCAGGGTATAGAGAGTTGGGTCTCGAACTAGTTTTGCTTGAGGACAACTGCACTCACCAGCCCAAGTGAACTCCCATGGAAAAAGAAAAGAGAGATGAAAAAGAAGGAGATATTTTCAAGATGTTGCTTGAGGAAGCTCTCTTGCGACAGAGGAACGAGATGATGGAAAATTTTACTTAGATCCTTCAAAGACCACCGATGGTGGAAGTTGAGGAATCTTTGACAAGAAGCCATTTCGCAAGTGCGACACCCTTCAAGGTACAAATCAATTTTGATATCCCCTTATTTGAAGACCATATAGATGCAGATTCTCTAGAAAAATGGTTGAATCTGCTAGAAGGTTGTTACTCTGTCAAAAAAAAAATCGACAGTGAAAAGATCACCTTTGCGCTCCTTAAATCCCTTCCCCATGTTAGAGCTTGGTGGGAAGGTTACTGGGAGAGGTACACCACAAATGAATCTACACTATTTGGGAGAGAACCCACTTGGGAAGCCTTTGTAGATGCCCTAAAGGAGGAGTTATACCCTGTCAGAAACTATGATGACCAATACATGAGATGGACAACTCTAAGCCAAAAAAGAGATCAGACGGTGTCAGAATACACCAACATATTTCATACCTTGCGCTCAAAGTTGGGTATCAAAGACTCCGAGTGACACCTAGTTTTGAAGTACCACAGTGGTCTACATAGGTAAATCCAAACATAGATGGATTTTCTGGACATCTCCTCATTGGGAGTTGCTTATCGATATGTAGTCAAAATTGAGTAGAAATTCAAGCAGTACAGTAAGTGGGAGGAGCATGGAAAAGGAAACTCTAACTCACATAATGAAGGATAGAGCAAGGAAGGCCAACCTCAAGATATCCAGCTCCAAATGCAGGCAAAGAAGGGTAACTAGAAGTCTAAGAAAGACACTAGAAAGTGGTGTGAGTTCCACAACAACCCTTGGCATAACACTGATGAATGTCACTCAATACAGTCATTGGTGGCCAAGCTCAAAGATAAAGATCCAAACCCCGACTTGGACCCTGATTTAGAAAATGATAAAAGGAGACAGGTCATTGATGAAAAACCCACTGTTATTGTCGCAACTACAACAATCCAACTAGAAGAGGGTCCTGAGGAAGGGGAGCGACTCTTCCAATCAAAGATGTGGGTGAAGGAGATCCCGTTTCATTTTATTGTTGATAGCGAAAGCCAAAAGAACATCATCTCAGCAGAGGTTGTTAAGCAGTTGGATTTTCCAACAACACCACACCCGCAACCATACAACATCGAGTGGCTTTGCCAGGGTCAAGATATTTGTGTCAGCTAACAATGTCGTCTATCCTACAACATCAAGCCCTTCAAGGATGAGGTATTATGTGATATTGCCCCACTGTAAGTCTGTGATGTTCTATTAGGCCAACCATATATGTGGAGGCGTCATGATATTTATGAGTCTCGACCCCGTAGTGTCATTGTTACTCTTGGGGGTCAACTATACAAGATACCAGAGGTAGTTTCAACTATTGACCCACCAAAACAATGCCACAAAGTAATCTCTCATACTGAAAATTTTAGCCTCTTCACAATTCGATTAGAATGTGAACAAAAGGACACTGCAACCTTAACCCAATACCTTTCTATCTAGCTGAAGCAAATTGACAAAATTGTAGAAGAGTACCAAGATGTTCATGTTGCACCTACGGGGGTGCCTCCACCTTGCCCGATCAAGCAAGTTTATAACATAACCCTTCATAATATTCATGCTATATATTCACCGACATAGTCCTCGCACACTCAGGTAGATCATGCAGCTAGATTGGTTGAACGAATTCAACCCCTCCAGCAACAGGTTCATGACAACCTTCAAGAAGCTAAGCATGGCCACTTCTTCTACAAGGCAAGAAACACACCAAGCTTAATATTTAGCATATGTCTCCCCATATCCCAAGGGAACTTGACACAATGGGGACCATTTCTTCTTGAGGGAGGAATGATCCAGATGGTTCTCGGTGACCATCCACCTTTTCCACTAAATCACCATTTTGAGCCCGTGGTTTTGATAAACCATGACATTCACCTTTTTGGTAGAGAATGGAATGTAAGGTCATCTTCATTTGTTAATTACAAGCATCATGTAATTCTATTATGTACATGCCTACAACATAGTGTTAATGCACCAAATCCCATTAGAACTCCGCAATTAAGTGTGCTCGGGATAGAGTAATACTGGGATGGGTGACCACCCGAGAAGTCCTAGTATTTTACATGCCTATGGCATTTTATAAACTTAGTCCAATTTATCCCACATGCATCATGGGAATTGTTCTCCTCTCACTCTCTCATATATAATTGAGGTGAAGGAGGCCCTTTAAGCATGCAATGGAGTGTGATTTAAAGCTTCTTGTGAATGAAGYGTAGCCAACATCTCTTTCTTTTTAGAGATAAACTACCCCATTTTTCCAGTTTGTGTTCTATAGTGGTTTTCTATTTTATTCAGTAATAGAAGTTGGGTTTCACTGTATTTTTGTGTTCTCTTCTATATTTTTGTGTATTTCATTGTTATATCTCGGTTATATTTTTGCCTTCATGTCGTTCTCAAAATAATCTATATTAGTGGTATCATAGCAAGTTGCTCCTTGTCGTTTCTAAGAGTAGGTCCGCGACGAGGTCAGGGTATAGAGAGTTGGGTCTTGAGCTAGTTTCCCTTGGGCGAAACTGCTCTCGCCAGTCCAAGCGACCTCCCATCGTGAAAGAAAAGAGAGATGAAAAAGCATGAGATCCTTTCAAGATGTTGCTCGAGGAAGTCCTCATGCGACAGAGGAACAAGATGATGGACAACTTTGCTCAGATCCTTCGAAGACTACCGATGGTGGCACTTGAGGCATCTTCGACAAGAAGCCATTTTTCAAGTGTGAAACCCTTAAATGTACAAGTCAATTTTGATATCCCCTTATTTGAAGGCCATATAGATGCAGATGCTCTAGAAAAATGGTTGAATTTTCTAGAAGGTTATTACTTTGTCCAAAAAAATTCTGACAGTGAAAAGATCACCTTTGCACTCCTTAAAGCCCTTCCCCATGTCAGAGCTTGGTGGGAATGTTACTGGGAGAGGTACATCACATATGAATCTACACTATTTGGGAGAGAACCCACTTGGGAAGCCTTTGTAGATTCCCTAAAGGAGGAGTTCTACCCTATCGGAAACTATGATGACCAATACATGAGATGGACAACTCTGCGTCAGAAAAGAGATCAGACGGTGTCAGATTACACCAACATATTTCATACCTTGCGCTCAAAGATGGGTATCAAATACTTCAAGCAACACCTGGTTTTGAAGTACCGCAGTGATCTACACACTTACATCCAAACAGAGATGGATTTTTTGGACATCTCCTCATTGGGAGCTGCTTATCGATATGTAGTCAAAATTGAGCAGAAATTCAAGCAAAAAAGTAAGTGGGAGAAGCATGGAAAAGGAAACTCTAACTCACATAATGAAGGACATAACAAGGAAGGCCAACCTCAAGAGAGCCAACTCCAGATGCAGGGAAATAATGGTAACGGGAAGTCTAAGAAAGACACCAGAAAGTGGTGTGAATTCCACAACATCCCTTGGCATAACACTGATGAATGTCGCTCAATACAATCATTGGTGGCCAAGCTCAAAGATAAATATCTAAACCCTGACTTGGACCCTGATTCAGAAAATGATAAAAGGAGAAATATCATTGATGCATAACCCACTGCTACTGTTGCAACTACAACAATCCAACCAGAAGAGGATCGTGAGGAAGGGGAGCGACTCTTCCATTCACAGATGTGGGTGAAGGGGACTCCACTGTATTTTATTGTTGATAGCGGAAGGCAAAAGAACATCATCTGAGCAGAGGTTATCAAGCAGTTAGATTTACTAACAACACCACACCCGCAGTCATACAACATCGGGTGGCTTTGCCAGGGTCAAGATCTTTGTGTCATCCAACAATGTCGCATGTCCTACGACATCAAGACCTTCAAGGATGAGGTATTATGTGATATTTCCCCACTAGAAATATATTATGTTCTATTAGGCAACCATATATGTGGAGGCATCATGCTATTTATGAGTCTCGATCCCGTAGCGTCATTGTTACTTTGGGGGGGTCAGCTATACATGATACCAGAGGTAGTTTAAACTATTGTCCCACCAAAACAATGCCACAAAGTAATCTCTCATACTGCAAAGTTTAGCCTCTTCACAATCTGATCAGAAGGTGAAAAGAAGGACACTTCAAACAATGCAACCTTAATCCAAGACCTTTCTATCTAGCAGAAGCAGATCGACAAGATTGTAGAAGAGTACCAAGATGTTCTCGTTGCACCTACGAGGGTGCCTCCACATTGCCCAATCAAGCAAGGTTATAAAAAAAACCTTCATACTCTTCATGCTACATATCCACCGACAGAGTCCTTGCACACTCAGGTAGATCAAGCATCTATATTGGTTGAATGGATTCAACCCCTCCAGCAACAGGTTCATGACAACCTTCAACAAGCTAAGCATGGCAGCTTCTTCTACAAGGCAAGAAACACACCAAGCTTAAGATTTAGCTGAAGTCTCCCCATATCCCAAGGGAACTTGACACAATGGGGACCATTGCTTCCTAAGGAGGGAGGAATGATCCAGATGGATCTCGGTGTCCATCCACCTTTTCCATTGAATCACCATTTTGAGCCCGTGGTTTTGATAAACCATGACATTCACCTTTTTAGTGGAGAATGGAATGTAATTTCATCTTCATTTGTTAATTACAGACATCATGTGATGGTCTTATGTACATGCCTACAACATAACGTGAATGCATTGGATTCCATTAGAACTTCGTAGTTAAGCGCACTCGGGCTAGAGTAGTATTGGGATGGGGGACCACCCAAGAAGTCTTAGTATTTTACATGCCTATGGCATTTTATAAACTTAGTCCAATTTATCTCACATGCATCATGGGAATTGTTCTCCTCTCACTCTCGCATATATAATTGAGGTGAAGGAGGCCCTTTAAGCATGCAATGGAGTGTGATGTAAAGCTTCTTGTGAATGAAGCGTAGCCAACATCTCTTTCTTTTTAGAGATAAGCTAAGTTGGGTTTCACTGTATTTTTGTGTTCTCTTCTATATTTTTGTGTATTTCATTGTTATATCGCAGTTATGTTTCTTCCTTCATGTTGTTCTCAAAATAATTCAGATCATATTCTTTCCATGCTTATCCTTTTTATTGCCATTATTTTAATGATTCTACGTTGAAATATAAACTCTTTAATGTTGTAGCTTTGTCAAAATCAATAATATTTGTATTCTTTACATGCAGATGATATTATCCTTTTTATTGCCATTTTCAATGATTCCACTCTTGAAGTTTACTAGTAGTGAGGTGAAGATGGGTCCTCACAAGAACTCAATCATAGTAATCTATGACCTACTGAGTCTGGAACCCATTTCCATTCAAGGACTGGTACTAAATGCTAAGCCTTACTTTAATGAACCTGGATATGACAAACATATTGGTTCAGCCGAAGGGGAGAAGAACTCTCTAGCATACAGAGAAAACTTATTTCTCCTATCATGCAAGTCAATGATGTACATACTATGCAGGGCCCCAAAGGTAGAATTCTGAAGAGATTTTCATTTCTAATTATCTTGCTTAACCATTTTTTGGAATCATTTTAAATCCATTTATTGTCGTATGTGTAGCATTTTGAAATGTTTGTTAACGAGCAATTTTAAAAATGCAGTCATTGTATTCTTCATGTGTGTGATGCGTATATGAAAGGGGCTCACGTTGGATCACTTTCAGAATATGGTACATTGCCATCAAATGTTGGAGCATAGTCTGAGAATTAGAGTAATATTTATGTTGGCTTCAAGCTTATGTTGTTTAAAATTGTTCCCAAACTTATTTTAGCCTTCAGTGAAATTGGGAAATTGGAGCAGATTTCCAAGAATTTTAGCAGTCAACACCGAAAGAATCCAATGGAATATGTGGATTATAAGGCAATCATTTAAAGTCATGTGCTAATAGTGAACAAATTCCATGAAAGACTCTAATGCGTTGAATTGGTCAATACGTGTGCATTTATTTCTTTCAAAGGTTGTATCTGGAATTCAAGAGGTCACGTATTGTTGCAGAAGTTGTCACTTTATCCTGTCCATCTGATACAATGTTTTTAGATGCTGAAATCTATTGTAGTTCTTTTTAAGTATTTAGCATTTTCCTTTTGTTTGTATGTATTCTTATTGTTAAAGTTTGTTAAACATGATCTGATAGAATGTTTTTAGATTCCAGAATATTTTTGTAGATTTACCATATTGTTGTTTGTTAATCATATGTTTGTCTTTCTCAATATGTGATTACATATAAAATTGCAATGTGATTTGCAAAAACTTGTTGGATTATTGTGTAATATGGTAGTTTTTTTTTGCATGCTTATCAATTTGCTTTCGCTTGTATGCATTCTTATTGTTAAAGTTTGTTAAACATGTTATATGCAGAAGTAGAATTAATGAAGTGTGGTCTCTATGTTTTTCTGAAGTGAAAGCTCAACGAGTTTCGATCCCAACTGAGATCATCATCAGGAGCTCAGATGCAATATTTAAGATGCTCATCTTAAATCTTCAGAAAAAGGTAGACACCACACTTCATCAAAGTTTGTTAGGTTAGTTTAAACATTTTGACCTATCTAATAATTTTTTTATTTATTTTTTAATTTATCAAAAATTATTTGAGATGCTTTAGTATTTAAAATTTATGATTTTTTTAATAAGTTAAAATGTTTCTTGTATATTGTTATATTTAGAAGGTAAATAATAAAATCATCAAAATGATTTTGAATTGCTTATGGTTGATCTTACATAAAATATAAATTGTAATTTTTGGGAAAAAATATATTAAGTTTATTACAAAATAATATAAATAATAAAACATATAAAAAAAAGTAAAATGAAATATGTAGAACAAATAAATATTTGGACTAGTTAAAGATATATGTTTAAATATATTTTTTGTTAAATAATCGATGCAGGAGCATCACTAGCAAAGCACAAGCAGAAGACAGTTGGGCGCACTAGCGCGTATTTTGAAATATTTTGAATTCCAAACTTGGTGTGTTAATGAAATACCTGAAAAAGGTTTTAATGAAATATCACAGGTAGAGCCATCACATAAGATCGATGAGGGAATGTATTTTGCTTTAATATAAAGGAGGGCAGTACAGATCTGGAGCGTTCGCTCTTATCTATCTGACTCAAATATTTATTGTAATAAATGTTAAGTAGTCGAAAGCTTTTATTTCGATAGGATAACATAGAGTAGTTGGAGGGAAAGGCTCGAAGAGCACCTCTTGTATAAAGCTTTGTATTGTTGTCGAGAAGAGGTTGTTGAATCTAGTTTGTATATTGCCATTATAGTTGTTAGTTGTTGGCACTCTAGTTAACAAGAGTCGTTGCCATTGTAGTAGAGAGTTGAGAACTACACAGAAATAGTGTATGTGTGTATGTAATTTCCAGTTGAATGAATATAACAGAGGAACATTGTCCCAAATGTGCAGCGTTGTTGTGTCTATCTAGATGAATGGATGGTAGACTTTTTGTTTATTTTCAATCCCCTATTATTTCTTGTTCTTGTATCTACACATGCATTTACATGGAGAAATATATGAATTAGTGAGATTTTAAATAAGTTTCAGTTGTTTCTCTTCTACGAGCGAGTGCAAGGAGTGCATAGTGTCCGCAAGGAGTGCATTGACATAGTCTATTTCGACTCGTAAGCTCAAAAGGGATAGCATGAATTTATGTATGCAAGGAGTGCATAGATGTCCGCAAGGAGTGCGTGACAGAGTTTCAGACCTGTAAGATTAGGAGGAGTAGTGTGACTTTAGTCACAGAGAAGAAGTTGGAAACAGTCGCAAAGAAGTGTGGAATCATCCACAGAGAAGTTAAGAGTGGAAGAGAACATATTGCAAGGCGTGCATAGGTCGAGATTTCGACTAAGTGTCGAAGAGAGTTTTTTGAGGAACAAGAGAAGGTCGAGGAATCTAAGCTTAGGAGGGAGAGTGGAGAAAAATCTTCAAGGAGGAGAATCCCTGAGGGTTTCATGGAAATATGTGAACAAGATTCGTTCCAGAGAGAGGTGAACAATTCCAGACCATCAAATCTAGGAGAATTGTGTGGAGGTTGGACATAAGGTGTTTCGACACTTCATGATTTGGGAATTCTGGAGGTGTTGCAAATGCAAAGTTGCAAACTCACGAAATCGTGAAGTAATCGCAATTGTTGGTTGTGTAGGAGACACGCGGCATAAATCCGGACATTTGGAGAAGGGCACTTTGGGAAGAGTTGAAGGTAGAGCTCATGACATTTCCGAAGTCTGAATCCGTGAAGGATTGGCCCATGTTCATAGTCCATGGTCACCAAAGTGGAAGGTTTAGCATGGAGTTAATACTCGCAAAATTGAGTGTTGTCAAAGTGTCAAAGAGGGAAGGAACATGTAGTTTGATCCTGCAGGTAAAACAAAAGGGACTTGTGTGTGTGTGTGTGTTGAGCATTCAGGGACTGTCGAAGGCTTGAAGAGTTCATCCGACCTAGGAGTTTGAATATCCAAGACCGGGAGGTCACGTATCCCCAAGGAGGGAAGGGGATTTGCTCCAGAAGTGGTATCAGAGCCAATACATAATTGATTTATGTAGAAGGTGAAGTAGGTTGATATCGACAAGAGGTATCAGATACATCAACACAATGTCACCTAGAGGATGTGTTGAGTTGCCCGTAGCAAGTAGAGCTATGGAAAGGGAGATGAGAGAACTATGTGCAAGGTTGGATGTCATGGAAACAACATAAAGGAGAGCAATTGATGCTGGAGACATCAACGATGCAGAGAATGAAGAAGTGGAAGTTGTAGAAGTTGTAGTAGAGGATGTTGCAGAAGAACGCTTACTGAAAGCGGTTGTCAAATTGGGAGCCAGAGCGAAGATCGATGTCTCAATGTATGAAGGTAATTTAGACACAGAAGAATTGCTTGATTGGATATGAGAAATGGACAAGTCTTTCGACTATGAAGATGTCGAGGAGGAGAAAAAGGTGAGACATGTTGTCACTACGTTGAAAGGACATGCAACGCTATGGTGGGATGAACTGCAAGCTGACAGGAGGAGCAAAGGAAAACAAACGATTAAGAGTTGGGATATAATGGTAGCCAAGCTAAAGGCGAAATTCATACCCAAAGATTACCAGATAAATCTGTTCAAGAGGATGCAGAACCTGAGACAGAAAGGGATGACTGTGAAGGAGTACACATAGGAGTTCTACAGATTGAACATCAGTGTTGGATAGAGAGAGAGAGAGGGACGGAGATAAAGTTGACAGATACATCAATGGCATGAGATATGATATCCATGATGAAATCAGCATGGCGACAATTTGAACAGTAGAGGATGCCTACCAGATTGCACTGAAGGCAGAAGAGAAGTTGGCCAGGAATCAGAGTCAACAAAACAGTGGTTGAAGCTTGAACAATGGAAAAGGAGTTGCCTAGGACAAGACACATAATCCCAAAGGCGAGGCGGAGAAACCACATAGTCACTCTGAGAGAGGAGGAAGTTCCCAAGGAAGGTAGAGTGGTGGAAGAAACTCTTTTCCCAGAGGAAGAGGAAGAGGCATAGGAGGAGAAGTAAGATGTTATGCATGTGGGAAAACAAGGCACATGTCTTGGGATTGTCCCGAGAGGAAGAAAGAAGGAGGTGAAGCTCACATTTCGGAAGCACAAAAGCGGGATGTTGAGGCAGAAGGTGTATAGGATGGGAGATCTTTGATGATGAAGAAAATTTTATTGAAGCTAGAGCCCGAAATTGGAAGGCCATCACAAAGGAACAGTTTGTTTAGGACAACTTGCAAAATGAAGGATAGAGTTTACAAGGTAATAATTGACAGTGGGAGCACTGACAACTTAGTATCCACAGAAATGGTGGAGAATTTAGAGCTGGAGACGACTGTACATCGGACGTCATATAAAGTCTCATGGTTGTATAAAGGTCATCAGGTAATGGTAACTAAACAATGCCTTGTTGAATTTAAAATAGGAGGATATAGAGATGAAATTATGTGTGATGTGATTCCCATGGATGTATGTCATGTTGTTGGGAAGACCATGGCAGTATGATAGGAATGTCATTCATGACGGGAGAAGAAATACTTACACCTTAGAGAAGAATGGTAGGACACACATGTTACTTCCAATTGAAGAGAAGAAGGTGAAGGATGAAGCTAGCATGAGCATACTTCTCATGAGTGGGAAGGAACTCCTGAATGAAGTTAGGAAGGAATAGGAGATGCAATTTGTTGTAGTGAGGAAGCCGAGGGTTATCCTTACCAGTACTTTAATGGAATATTTTTCTGAGGAAGTTCAAGAACTGTTAGACAATTTTGTTGATATAGTAGTGGATGTGTTACCAAGCTCATTGCCACCTATCAGAAGTATCAACCATCACATTGATTTGATACCAAGAGAAAACCTTCCAAACAAAGCAGTGTAAAAATTGACACCTCAAGAGAACGAGGAGGTGAAAAGACAGGTTCGGGATCTGTTAGACAAAGGATTGGTCAAAGAAAGCTTGATTCCATGTGCAGTACCAATTGTATTGAGTCCAAATAAGGATGGAGGATGGAGAATGTGTACAGACTCAAGATCCATAAATAAGATCACCATTAAATACATATTTCCATTACCAAGGATGGATGACTTGATGGATTGTTTGAATGGAGCGAACTATTTTCCAAAGATAGATTTGAAAAGTGGATATCACCAGATAAGGATGAGAGAAGGTGAGGAGTGGAAAACAACATTCAAGACAAATGAGGGGTTGTATGAATGGCTTGTTATGTCGTTTGGCTTGAAAAACTCCCTGAGTACTTTTATGAGGCTAATGAATGAAGTGTTGAAAGATTTCATTAGAAAGTTCATGATTGCATATATGGATGATATATTGATCTTTATCAAGACTAAGGAGGAGCACTTGAGACATTTGACATTGGTGATGAGGAGGTTGTAGCAAGAGAAGTTGTTGATTAATTTGAAAAAATCCTCTTTTATGAAGACAAAACTCATATATTTGGGGTTTTTGATATCTTCAAATGAATTGAAGATGGATCCTGAAAAGGTGAAATCAATCAGAGAGTGGTCGTCACCGAGGAATATCTTTGAGGTGAGAAACTTCCATGGATTGGCAAGTTTTTATCATAAGTTCATCAGTAATTTTAGTGGGATTAGTGCTCAAACGATGGATACAGTGAAGAAAAGACACAAGTCTTTCAAATGGATGGAAGAGGCTGAGAAGAGCTTCAACATATTGAAGGAGAAGATAACGGAACAACCGATTCTAGTATTACCGAATTTCGGAAAGACATTTTAGGTGAGATGTGATGTGAGTGGAATTGCAATTGGAGCGGCCTTGAGCCAAGATAATAGGCCTGTCGCATATTTCAGTGAGAATTTGAACGAAGCTAAAAAGAAGTACTCGACATATGATGAAGAGTTCTATGCCATAATTCAAGCCTTGAATAAATGGAGGCACTATCTCATACCGAAGGAGTTTGTTTTGTATAGCGATAATCAAGATTTTCAATTCATAACCAGATAGGAGAATTTAAACCAAATACATGCTAAGTGGATAGAGTTTATGCAAAATTTCACTTTTGTCATTAAACATATTTCTGGTAATGCTAACAAGTTTGATGATGCATTGAGCATGAGAATTTTGATTCTGCAGGAATTTTAGGTTAAAACCTTGGGGGTTGATCACCTTAAGGAAATGTACCACATTGATCCAGATTTCAGGGAGGCATATGAAGCATGTGTGAATCATGTACTTAGAGATAGAAGCCAGCGGGATGAATATATGATTCAGGATGGGTTTTTGTTTAAGGGATGTCAGTTGTGCATACCAAGGTGTTCGATGAGGGAGAATTTGTTGAAGGAAAAACATAGTGGAAGTCTAGCCGGACATTTTGGCCATGACAAAACGTTTGCTCAATTAAATGGTTCATATTATTGGCCATGTATGAGAGCAGAGATGAAAAGGTTTGTAAACAAGTGTAATATTTGCCAATATGCCAAGGGGAAGAAGAAAAACACTGGGTTGTATCAGCCATTGCCTATTCCAAAAAGGCCTTGGGATGTGATAAGCATGGATTTTGTGTTGGGGTTGCCAAGGACACAAAGAGGAAGTGATTCCATATTTTTGGTAGTCAACAGATTTTCAAAGATGGCACACTTTATCCCATGCTAGAAGATCAGTGATGCAACACATGTTGCAATTTTTTTTTCAAGGAGGTTGTGAGACTCCATGGATTGCCCAGTAGTATAGTTTCAGACAGGAACACCATAGTCAGTGGGATCAGATTCTAGCACAAGAAAAATTTATGTACAATGACTCAGTGAACATAAGCAATAGGAAAAGTCCATTTCAGATAGTGTATGGAATGAATCCGCGGGGAGTGTCGGAGTTGAGAGATTTGAAGAAAAATTTAGGAGCGCTGGAGCCGAAGACTTCGCTGCAGAAATGTAGGAACTTCATAATCAGATCAAGGAGCAGTTAAAAAAGAGCAACAATGAATACAAACATAGAGTTGATCAACATAGGAGGAAGCTTGAATTTGAAGTTGGAGATCAAGTTCTAACACATCTTAGGAAAGAGAGGTTTCCAAGGGAAACATATAATAAGTTGAATTTGAAAAATATAGGACTGTGCGAAATCCTGAGAATATTTGGGGAGAATGCTTATGAGATAGAGTTGTCATGAGATGTGGGTATATCACCCATATTCAATATTGCAGACATGTATCCATACAAGGAATATGGAGCCGGAGGATCCGAAGATCAAAAGAATATCCAGAGGGAGAAACATATGCTTGTAGCAGAGAAGCCGCAGATGAAGAAGATCATAGATCGACGAATTGGTAAGAAGACCAGAAGAAAAACGTATTTTAAGCATTTGGTAAAGTGGAAAGGACGACCAATAGAAGATGTCAGTTGGGTTGGTGAAGCAAACATCCAGAATCATGGAAATTCAGTACAGGAGCTCATGGACAAGAGTCCATGAATTTTTCATCCAGAGGAGTATGATGCAGGAGCATCGCCAGCAAAGCAGAAGACAGTTGGGCACACTAGCGTGTATTTTGAAATATTTTGAATTCCAAAGTTGGTGTGTTAATGAAATATCTGAAAAATATTTTGATTTATGAGCATCTTTAATGATCAGAGGTGGAGCCATCGCATAAGATCGATGAGGGAATATATTTTGCTTTAATATAAAGGAGGGCAGTACAGATCTGAAGTGTTCGCTCTTATCTGTCTGGCTCAAATATTTATTGTAATAAATGTTAAGTAGTCAAAAGATTTTATTTTGATAGGATAGCATAGAGTAGTTGGAGGGAAAGGCTTGAAGAGCACCTCTTGTATAAAGCTTTGTATTGTTGTCGAGAAGAGGATGTTGAATCTAGTGTGTAGATTTCCATTATAGTTGTTGGTTGTTGGCACCCCAGTTATCAAGAGCCATCACCATTGTAGCAGAGATTTGAGAGCTACACATAAATAGTGTATGTGTGTATGTAATTTTTAGTTGAATGAATATAACAGAGGAACATTGTCCCAAATGTGCAACGTTGTTGTGTCTATCTAAATGAATGGATGGTAGACTTTTTGTTTATTTTCAATCCCCTGTTATTTCTTGTTCTTGTATCTACGCATGCATTTACATGGTAAAATATATGAATTAGTGAGATTTTAAATAATTTTCAATTGTTTCTCTTCTACGAGCGAGTGGAAGGAGTGCGTTGACAGAGTCTATTTCGACTCGTAAGCTGAGAAGGCATAGCATGAATTTATGTATGCAAGGAGTGCATACACATCCGAAAGGAGTGCATGAAAGAGCTTCAGAATCGTAAGCTCAGGAGGAGGAGTGTGACTTTAGTCGCAAAGAAGAAGTTGGAAACAGTCGCAAAGAAGTGTGAAATCATCCACAGAGAAGTTAAGAGTGGAAGAGAACCTATTGCAGGGCATGAACAGGTTGAGATTTCGACTAAGTTTCGAAGAGAGTGTTCTAAGGAACAAGACGTCGAGGAAGCTAATATTAGGAGGGAGAGTGGAGGAAAATCTTCAAGGAGGAGAATCCATTAGGGTTTCATTGAAATCCATGAACAAGATTCGTTTCAGAGAGAGGTGAACAATTCCAGACCATCAGATCCAGGAAAACTGCGTGGAGGTTGGCCATAAGGTGTTTCAGAACTTCATGGTTCAAGAACTGTAGAGTTGTTGCAAGTGCAAAGTCGAGAACTCGCGAAGTAATCACAAATGTTGGTTGTGTAGGAGACACGCAGAATAAATCCAGAAATTCAGAGAAGGGCGCTTCGGGAAGAGTTGAAGGTAGAGCTCACGACATTTCCAAAGTCCAAATTTGCAAAGGATTAGCCCATGGTCATAGCCCGTGGTCATAAAAGCGGAAGGTTTAGCACGGAGTTAATACTCGCAAAATTGAGTGTTGCCAGAAGTGTCGAAGAGCGAAGGCAGATGTAGTTCGACCCCGTGGGTAACAAGAAAGGGACCTGTGTGTGTGTGTGTTGAGCATTTGAGGACTGTCGAAGGCTCGAAGAGTCAATCTGACCCAGGAGTTTGAATATCCAAGACCGGGAGGTCGTGTATCCCCAAGGAGGAAATGGGGTCTGTGCCAATAATCATAGCAACTATGATGAATAATAAAAAGATAGGACGTATGAAGGCATGACTGTAACATCACATGCAAAAAAAATTGAGTGAATTCACAAGTATGATGTGTGGGGGTTAACTACCGTAGTTAACTTGTTCATCATAACAACTAACTTTATGAAGAGTGAAATGATGGCTTCTCCAATGCATGATGTTATGCTCTTAGTGACTTTTCCTTCAATTTTGCATTCAACGATCATTATCTAGAGCCTTTGTCAAGCATCCATATATGCAACTCTCACATACTTACTTCCACATAGGCTTCGACATTTCTCAATTGACCTATTCACATTTGCATTGCTTTCTCCTATTGGGATTGGGATGTTAAATAGAAAAATGGGATTGGTTTGAGAAGATTAGCAATCCCATACTTGATTCTCAAACACCTAACCTCCTCTTCCTCCATAGTAGAGAAATCCACATTTAAAAAAGGATGATTCAAAATCTATGCATTGGTCCACCCCTTCTTGGATCTCTCCAAAAACATTTCTCTAGGAAATCCTAGATATACAAGATATTCCTATATGCATCCAACCTAATACCTTATGGTGAGGGGATTGGAAATGTGACTCCATAGAAGCCTACCAGTGGTAATCTCTAGTGTGTTGCATCCAAGAGATAAAATATTGAAAGTAGACTCGTACTCCGTTGAGTCCACCACCTTTGGAGCCATGAATCCACTAAGGGGTTCTCCTCAATTGAATTGAAACTTATTTTAACTTTGGGGCTGATAGGAGACTTATTGTTTTCTCATACACTAGAGGTAAATTTGATTCATACAATAAGAATAATATTTAAAAGTTGTTTAAATGAAGTGATAGAAGCCCAATATTAAAGCCCTTGTTCCACCCGTCTCATCACCTCTAGATACACCCATCCAATATGGGGTCCCATACAATTTCATTCAATATAGTATGGATCTACTTCAACCTATTGTAGTATTGCATGATTAATGTTGATCTAGGCTTTGACCTGACCAACTTTCATTATTTTCCTATTAGATCTATCATTGGTTGTTAGCCAACTCCTCACTTGTAGCAATGGAAATGTAGATCTTCTACTCTTACAGTAAATTCTTGATAATCAATTTCTAGTGGATAAGAAAATATAATATGGATCTACCCTTGCTTGCTAGTTTTTATATTATTTACATCTTTCGATTCAATCCTTGAGAAATTGAGATATGTAAATGAATCCTCAAACTTCAATGAATACCTCATCATGATTATTGTTGGCCTTAGATCCAACCTATCCAACTTGCAATATTATTCCATTGCACACTTGTCAAAACACAGAAAAGATCAAATTCCCAGGAAAGGAATCAAAATGGTTGAAATGAGAATCAAATCACTCACATCACTAATTCATTCCCAATACAATACACACATACTTTTGATTGTGTCAATGAAAAGTAGGACTTAGACTAGGAAGAAGACGAGAAGGTTTCTTGAGCATATTTTCTACAATATAAAATGGAAGCATGTGATAGTTGCTTGAAGCTTGATAATGTGTATCAACAACTCCATAGTCTTCTACATCTACCAATACCTATGGTTCCTTCCTAAGGAGCTTCTTTCCTTGGTCTCATCTCTTACAAGGAAAAAACTTGCCAAGTTTCTCAATTATAGGCCCATCCTTGTAATCTAAATACTAGATTCCCTTGTTAAAGCAATTGATTTGAATAGGATTTGAAGATATTAGATACAGGGGATCATAGTTTTCTCTATATTGTTTCCCATGAGATTTCTACCAAGAAATATACCCATGCCTCCTCATGATATGAGGTTTCCCAATTCATTTCCAGTATTGTCCAGTGTTTTAAAGACATTAAACTTTCAATATTTAACACCTAGTTAGTTTTGGGTTTTTATTTATGGTTTTCCTTACCTGTGCTTCAATGAATCTCTCAACAACTTCACAATTTCTTAGGCTATGTGATTCTCTATGAAGTGTGTTTTTTTTTTTTAATTTATTTTTAATGATACGTGGAGTTGCTCCTCAAATGGAGTACGACATGAGATTTCAATGTATTATACCAATCATAGAACAATTAATTATGCCTAAGGGAGGAAATATACATTAAAAAAATGGGTGCTTGACTCAACGAGACCTGTGTCCATATACATGTCAATCATTTGACGCTTGATACACCAATGGAATGCAACAAGCGCTACATCAAGGAGAATTCATTTGTTACCCCTACTAACTCTATGATTTTCTTTTTATTTTTTCTTTTCATCGGGAAAAGGAACCATTCACATCATTCCTCACTCATCAATGGTTGTCTCTAAAGAAATGGCCCACGAGGTCATTGGAATTATTACTTAAAATAATGGCCTAGGTCATTGGAATTTCTGGAAAAAATGGTTCATGCTTATTACAAGGTTGTTGATACCAACTACTAGATTGCTAGTGCCTCATGGGATTTTCAAGACCCTAGTAAACCCAAATACAGTCAACCAACAATAAGAAATTTATAGACTTACTCAAGGCCAAGGGTGTTTTCATCCCAGTCTCCCTCTTGGAACCCTCTATTCCTCTCTAACTAGGTCATTACTAATTCTACCTAGGTTTGAATCACTTGTAGGTTCTAAATCAATGAAGTTGAGTATTATATATGACACTAAGAGGCAAAACAATTATTGCAATTTAAGGACATGCTAAATTTTCAACAATATAGGGGCATGTATAAGGTTAATTGTTATCTTGAATGTGAATGAAAGAATCATAAATTTGTAACAAAATGCTTCGACGACCAAGTTGATTTGAGGTAGGAGCGTCTTCCACCATAGAAGAGCGCTCCCCTTTAGCTGAAGAACACCATGTGGACCTTCGTGCTGGAGGTCGTAACCATGAAGCGTGAAGCACATTGCCTTTCTCTCCAACCATGCCTCGACGGTTGAGCCGTCTATGGCACTCGTGAGCGTAGGAACTTAATCTTCTAGAGTTTCCCACTGTCAGGAAGACCTTAGCAGACTCTCTCTCTCTCTCTCTCTCTCTCTCTCTCTCTCTCTCTCTCTCTCTCTCCTAAAACCAGTCCTGTCGATTTTTGGAGTGCCATGACCTAAGAGAATTGGAATGAACCAATGTCCATACAGATTGATTGTTTTGCAAGACTTTGTAACAAATGGGTTTCTCAGTGATTTCTTGAGCTGTCATCGTGGCATGATTTCCTTAACTACTCTAATTTCAGTCAATTCGCATGCAACCACTATAAAAGGGACAAGCCATAGGTGGCATCCAGTGTGGTGAGTTTGAATATTATTTTAATATATTTTGATTCTACCCAGAACAAGAATGGATGAGCAGTAATAAGTGTGTAGAATTTTGGAATCAACAACGATACATATACCAAAAAACAAACTTAATGACTCTGGTCGTTGCTTTTGGAATTCAATTCTAAATTCATTATAATACACTTACTACGAGGAAATCCATTTTGGGGCATTTATTGTTCCTGATGTCTACCTCACCCGCCAATAACAAGGCCACTACTAAGCAATTATGGAGTAATTCTCACATCAATGCTTTGACCAAATGGTAAATGGTATGTTGTGGAGGTTGCAAATTGGTATTGAAATTAGACCTTAGATTTGACATAATTAATGCAATTTCTCTTTTTATCAGAATTTTGATGCAGAAGATTTAAAGGTGACCTTCCTCAAAAGTTAAATGTTTGATCACATATAATTGTTTCCTCATTTTGAACTTTCATGTCTAGGAAAACATAAACTACCATAACTTCAAGCTTGTCATTGTAGGGGATGGTGGCACAAGTATATAGATATGTGAACAAGTTACCATTTGCAGCAAAAGTTGTGTATCAAAAGCGTTATTTGGGATTGCAACAATTTTTTTAGTGTATTGCTATAATATTGGGATTGCAACAATTTTTTTAGGGTATTTTTCAATGTTAAACCATTTATATGATCGCATTTTCCTCCTATATTTTACATGCAAGACAACATTTGTCAAGAGACACTTGACTAGGGAATTTGAGAAGAAATATGAGCGTAAGATAACGAACTCTTTTCATGGACTTGGATATAATGACAGTTTAAGGTAGCATATGTTTCTACCTGTATTTGTTTGTTTGCATAAATCAAAATGTTATTTGTACATGATATCTTATGTGCCCATATCTCTTTAATGGTAGTATTTTTATGTTTTGAAATCTTAGTCCTCTTGATTTCAGGATTAAAATCACATTATGTTGAATTTAACAACTTTTCTTAATTACAAACCGATATTTCAAAATTGTTTTTTGAAATTCACTATTACAGATTTAGATATAGATATAAGGGAACCAATACAAATTTGCAATTGTGCAAAACAATTTCATAGATTTTTCAGAAGGTGGTAAAATCTATTATAACTCAATTATTAATAAGCAGTAAGGACAACCATTTCAATTATTAATAAGCAATAAATACAATCATTTATGGTTTATATTCACAAATGCTTAATAATCAGTCATAGTAATTTATAATCATCAAATTAAAATCAATACAACCCATCTAATCCTTTGTTAAAAGGTTGAACTTTCAGTGTTTCAAAGAAATTTTATAATTAGGTTCGCTCAATTGGTAACCTCTAATATGTTGAAACCATAAAATATTAACTTGCATCCCTCAACTCTCAAAGAAAAATCCTTAATCCAAGATCCAAAGTTAAAATCCCATGAACTTAACTATGAATAGATAACTTTAAATTGAAGTATTAATCCTTAATTCATAATTGTAAACCTATAGACTCATATCCTTGAACTGTAAAACCCTAAATTTAATCGGTTAAGGTTAACCTAAATGTTTAATGAATTTAAAGAAAAATATACTATGTATTTAACTTTCATTACACTAATTATAAATAAGTAAGTTGTATTGTTTTAAAATTGATGAAATCAAATATAATCACTCTTTTATTTACTTTAGTAAATTAAGCCACGCATTATGGCAATATTTTCTTTTCTTTTATTTACATATGTGGGTGCTTCAGTTTCCTTCCAATGACAGTCTAATGTTGAACGTGTGTTGTAATATCCCTAGGCCGAAACCAATTGTAATGTAAATGAAAATGTACTTAAGCTGGTGAGTTGTTTGATATCATTTTATATGCACATTTCATGGCATAGTGCGTGCATGTACTATGCAGTAAAATGATGAAGTGTGCACATTCCAGGATACCGCACGCAACAACTTAAGTGCGCGCGATTTTGAGGCCAGGGAGCCTTTGTGTAGATGTTGTGTTTTATAGTCTGGTGAGCCAGTTATTATAAGCTAGGATGCTTATGTTTTGATTAGGCCGGAGAGCCTAGATGTTAAAGGCCAGTGCACCTATTTTTTTATATGTCTCATAATTAATATAAAATACATCAATGCACGTAGACTGACCACGATAAAAGAGTATGGGGGACTAAACTCCACCAATTAGGGAAAGGCTGAGGGCTAAAAGTTAAGGAAAAGGGGCTAAGCTAGAGAGCTTAAGCCAAAAAGGAATATTATATTAATATTTCTTAAAGTATAAAGTATGGGTAACTATTTTATCCTAAGTTCCAAAGTTGGGGACAAGTGTGCCAAAGTAGCTCCCAACATGAAAAGTGTCAAGTTGGGTACATGCATACATATTGTTTGGACTTAGTTCATTTTGGGGGATTCTGGCCATCTTTGCTTCCATCATTTGATCATCCATGCAACCAGTCCAAGAGCTTTCACTCACTCATTGAGCTATCCTCCATACCTTCCTGTCACTGTACCTGAACTTGTATCCATAGCCATACATGTTTGTGTAGCTGGTTAGCTTGGAAGCTGGACTGAAGAAGTGGGTTGTCAGGCCCATGAGATATTAAAGAGGTGGGTTGTCAGGCCAATGAGAAATTTATCTCCGGGTGAGAGAATTGTTGGGAATTGATTTCCTGAAGGTGTTAAACTGCAGCTACAAGGCTCTGAGACTTCCTGTCCGGCTTGTTGTTGAAGCCCAGAAAGGAAGTGGGGCAGCCGAAGTACTGTTGAGCAGAGAAGGGGCACACTTTCTGGGGTGGAATCGGCATGTGGGGAATGAGGGACTGTAGGTTGTTAGTTTGAGTTGGCACCTGTGACAGAGTCTTTCCTGTTGTCTATGAACCATTAGCCTGGTTAGGAATCCATTTACCCAGGTGGAGTTTAGTCTCAGCTTGGGGGTGACCCACTGTTGAGAGTGATGAGCGGTGTGGTCTAATGTTGGGAGGTTCGTGGAAGGTTTGCACGCAGTTGGTGATATTCTTACCAAGATAAGTGTCAACTCTGTGATAACATGTTGCATTGTTATTTACGTGTGTATTTTTATGTGTTTATCTTATGAGTGGTTATAACTGTCTTTATATTTATGGGTATTTCTTGTATATGTTTATTGTTATTTCAGTATGAATCCGTGCATGTACGAAATGTATTTTTATGTTTATGTTTTATATATAATGTTCCGCAAGAGTTATGTGTGTATATATTTTAATTGCATGCAGTTCGAAAAATTGATGTGGCCTAGCTCAGTTGGATGTTGGGTATGTTACAGTATGTTCCACGGAGAGAACAAAAGTGTTCTCTCATGTGTCATGGCCCGGCATGAGTGGTCGGGGACGTTACATGTTCTCTGTGAAATCGGTGTTGTAGTTGAACAGTTGAATGCATTCAACAATAAATCTCAATGTTCATTACACTTTTAGACAAGGACATAGCCACTACAGTGGCACTTATTGATGAAGCAATTGGTAATGTAATTGATATGTTTTGCTCAAGGATGTGGTTGTTGAACAACCTCTTACATGTGCATTGTCATGATTATGTATGACAATAGTTGTAGAAAACCTGTAGAATGGGTGATTTCAATTTTGATTAATGAGTTGAGTATTTAGTAACAACAATATAATTGTAAATTTTTTCCGTTGATGTGAATATGGCAGGTTGGCCATATGGATGATACATTGATTTATTCTTCTATGATCATGTGTAATGCCAATTTTTTTCTCATCCTTTCTTAGTGTGATTTTATGTTAACCCTTATCAATGAAACAATTGTTAATGCATAAGTTACGTTGATTGATATGTTTTGATAGAGGATGTGGTTGTTGAACAACCTATGACATATGTATTGGCATGATTATGTATGAGATACTTTCTATGAATGAAATGTTGTTTGAATATATGTATAATGAATAATTTCACATTTTATTAATGAGTTGAGTATCTGATAATGATGGTGTATTTGTAAATTCTTTTGGCTAACATGAGACTTATGGTAAGATGGCCATATGAATGAGACTTTGTAATGAAAAATATGAATTTTATCATCAATAAAGATCAACAAGCCTTATGCACAAGAAGAAGTGGATTCTCCTAGTTTGTTAGTGTTATCACCTCAATTTCGCTCACAAAAGATGTTTAGGTGATTGTCTAAAAATGTCATCAATTGGAAAGAATACAATATAATAAGGATGCATCGTGGCTACTTTATATCACCTCAAAGAGCAAGGGAAAAAATATTACAAAATAGATTTTATACACTTTCACGACCTTCCTTCACTGACACTTGCACAAATTGTGTGGTATTTCCTTCAAAAGTCATGCAAATCTGCTCACATGAGTGAATATGACCCCTTCAGTGCATTTAAGGAGGTAGGCCTAGATCAAGTAGCTCTAGGTTGATGTAAAGGAGAAATTTGAGCTCCCATACCATTTATGAGGAGTGCTTTGGCCTTTCAAAGTCCCTTTCAAGAATTAGGATCTCCATTTTGAATGAAGAATTTCACATTGGAAATAGTTCTTCAAAGAGTTCAAAACTTCTCTATAAATGAAATCCATGGGGTAGCATTTAAAGAATATAATAATTTCAAGGTTATGATGAAGGAATGACATTGGAGATTATCTATCTTATTTTCTTGTCTCTATTGTTCATCGCCCTCATGCTTGTTTGTGTTCTTCCCTCAAAGAACAAAGACTTCTTCATTCACCATTGTTAGAGAGGGTTTTCAAGAAGCAAAATGACCCATCCCAAGGAGAGTATTGAAGCTCATTTTCATCCAACCTTTCTCCCTAGGTGTTGTTACTCATGTTCGCGCTTTTCCATTTGACTAATATATGAGCATTGTTGTTTCCCTCCAATTTTTTATGTCTGAATGGTATACTTGTAATTTAATTTGTAGATTAGTTTTATGCATTAGTCTTTACTTTAATTTGCAGAAATAATACTTGTGTTCTTGTCCCACAACTAATCATTGTATGTTGTTAAGATCATAGCCTATGTTAACAAATGATATTTTTCTCACCCATGCAACAAATCCCCAACACAACTAGTACACAAGCTCTGAAGGTTGTGGAAGCCTAAGAACCTAATAGTATGAAATCTCGATGTAATGTATGACATGCTTATGTATTGTCATGATATTTGAATATCTATAGAATGAATGAATTCACATTTGATTAATGATTTGAGTATCTAATAATGATGGTATAATTTTAAATGTGTTTGGGTAAAGTGAGTATGGCAGGATGGCCATATGGATGAGATTTGAGTTTTACTCCTATGATCATGTATAATTCCCCTCTTTGCCTAATCATTTATTAATGTGATTTTATGTTAACCCTGAAGCATTGGGTAATGCCTAAGTTAGTGAGTAGGTTTGTTGATATATTTTGATAGAGGATGTGATTGTCGAACAACCTCTCACATGCGTATTTTCATGTTTATGTATGACAATGTCTGTAGAATGTATGACATGCTTATGTATTGTCATTCTTAATAATGATGGTAAGTGATTTTGGCTAATACGAGTATCGTAGGATGGCCATATGGATGAGACTTTAAAATGAAAAATATGAAGTTTATCATGGATAAATATCAACAATCTTGATGAGTTTGGAAATTGGATTCTCCTAGTTTGCTAGTACTCGAGCTTTCAAGATTGTGGAAGCCTAAGAACCTAATAGTATGAAATATTGATGTGATGTTATATTCTTGTTTATATATGAACATGGTTGTGTGTAAGTGTTGGGTGTTATCATTAACCTTAGTAATGTAGGCAGATAACATAGTTGATGATGGAACGAGTGTGGTGATTTTATGGGAGAACTTCAAGCAAAGAGTCAGACAATAGAACCGATGGAGGGTAACTTGTGATTTGAAACAATTTAATCATTTATGATATGCGTATTGCTCATTTTCTAAGATACTATGTGAAAGATACAAAGTGAGGCCTTACCATATCACCACTACATGGATGTGGGACATAATGATGATACTATGGATTTATTGTGGTAGAATAAGTGGAGGTTCCATTACTACTCAATTTTGAGATACATGATATTATGTGGGAGACAAAGTCTAGAGGATGGTTACCCCATATTTTTAGGAGCAAAGGTGTCATTCATGCTTTGAGAACTTCCATTGTGGGACGTGACATTCCTCACGGTTCCTATCAGTCAAGTCTCCAAGACCATTCAAACTATCTAGTGGGGTGTAATCACGACATTGAATTAATTGACTCACGTCATTACCTACTTTGATGACAATTAATAAATAATATTTTTTAATAAAAAAATAAAACTGTAATATATGATTTTAATTAAATTTGGAATTATCCCAAGGTGAACCTGGGGGGGGGGGGATGAATAATACCCAATTTTTGTTTTTTTTGACAAATATCGGTATATATTTTATTAATAAAAAATGGTCGTCCAAAGCTCACAAAGGACAGCAACAAATTTGAGCCCCCGTAGCATCTAAATTCCATGTATCAATTTCTTGTGCTCTCTCATGGTTATTTTCCTCCTCCATCTTTGCAGATTGGTCCTGAAATTGTTTCTTCAATTCTTCCTTCGTAATTGTTTCCCAATTCCTTTTTGTCGAGCAAAGGATTTCAATATACCCCTAAGACCAACGGTCTCTACTCCCTTTCACTTCAATCCCAATTGAGATCACACCTATTGCTACTACATAAACTTGGTGGTTGAAGCTACAAGTGTCGAGGAATTTAATTCCACACCCACATCAACATGAAAAAAAATTGCACGTTCTGCATAGCCTGTGCCTTCTTGTGATGATTCCCAGGTGGATTGATTGTCTGGAAATTGGAGCAGAACTTGCGTTCATCGCATTTGTTGTTTCCCACATGAGAAAATGAGATATCTTTGTGACCAAAATGTACATCACCTATGTAATCCCACCTTGATCATGTGTGGGTGGTACTATGACCTTAAATCGAAATGATTTGGTTGACGGATTGTGAGTGATGAAGGAAGCTCCCACTGCTTTGATAAATTATTTCTTTTGTGGATGTGACAACCAGATGACATGCATTGTGTTGAGTTGGATTTGCATTGATTATGGAATTGGATGGTGGGATAATTTCCCATTAATTCTAATTATCCCTTTTGTGAGGTTGATATCCAGGTTGGCTTGTGAGTTTGTTGACTAATTATTTTCCCTTAAAACATGATGATATGAAATTTGAGGTATATCTGCTAGAAATTGTCTTATTTTTTAATTAAGTTTCAAAGTTGAGATTCCTTCGGTAAAGTACCTTTAATCAGGCTTCAAATAGTGTTCAAAGAGTCTCCAATGATGATGATCTATTGGATTTGGAGTTCTCTAACTAATTGGATCCCTTTAAAAATAGCATATTCTTCTGCTTGATTATTCGTGGCATGCCCTAGACTCCAAGAAAATCTTATTTCATTATTCCCCCTGGGGTCTATAATAACCCCTCCTGCATTTGCCACCTCGAGATTTACTTTAGAGGCACCATCAAAACATACAATATAAGATTGTTGAGAAGCTACCCACTTTTGAAAGTTTGTGGGGGAATATGAATTTGTCAGGATGATCTTGGTTGGGAGGAGGATTGGATTTGATAGTTCATATGTAATTTCTCAAACCACCTTTGGTCTAAATTATCCAAACTCTAGGGGGAGTTTATCTTTAAGAGACGATATTTGAGGTATTCCGAGAGCTAATATTTTGTTTGAGCTATTACTCTGCTCGCTTGTACATATTCCTCCTTAAATACACTCATGTTTTAGGATAATCAAATCTCCCAGGTAGAACTTAGGGAGATCCACCCAAAGACGCTTGAAGATTGGCTTATTTCTAAAGGATCCCTGTCAATTTCCCAGAAGGGGCTTGATTAAATCAGGCCACTGAATCCTACTGGAAAATTCCTGAAACAAGGCCTGCCAAATGTATTGAGAGATATGATATTCTAGAAACAAATGTTTGATTGTTTGATTGTTTGAGTATTGTATTTGCAAAGGGAACATCTAGATGGTCTTGTTATTCCCCTTTTAAAAATATTTTCACTTGTTAGGATTTTTTCATTTGCCAAGGTCCAAGAAAAATTTTTTGTCTTTGGGAGGTTGTCTTGGTTCCAAACATTGTTCCAAAAGGGAGATTTGGCTAGGAGAGAATATTGCAATGGAAGTATCTCATAGCATTGACTAACTGAATATCCAAGGTCTCCCCAACTCTCAATGTCAATCTCATCCATATGCATGGGCGCCAGACCTTGCATAGAGGACATCAACTACTCAACATGATCATGAATATCCACTAGGTAACTACCAAGGTTCCACTCCAGCCACATGCATGAAGGATTCCAATTCGAGGTGTCAAAGAGGGAAAGCATTTGTCGAGATTCCAACCAGCTCTGAATCCTATGCATTGTTCCAACCTGACATAAAGGAGGTTTATTCAGACACTATCTTCCCACATTTTGATGTTCTTTCCAATTCCAGGGATCCATGTAAGTTTGTTTTGGAGAAGGGGCAGGGATGTCTGGAGTAGCTTCCATATAGGGGAATTGGTTGGGTGTCGAGGTTGTTTTTCTACCCCTATGACACGATCCTTCTGAAAGTATTTATGAACCATGGATTTCTCCCACCATTCAAAATATCATTTTAACATTATCCAAAACATTTTTGCACCCAAGGCCAGGTTGGCCAATGTAGGATCCTTCACTCCTATCCCCCCATGGGATTTGGGGGACCAAACTACTTCCTAATTGACCAAATGGAATATTTAATTGTTGGTCTTACCCCCCTCCCAAAGGAATTTTCTAATTTGTTGGGATATTTCTCTTTTGACACTCATCGAAGCTAACATTGGGGAATATTGGAATACTGGGAGAGTCGACATAACCGCTATAGCTAGAATTGTTTTGCTTGTTGGACTCAACCATTGAGCTCCCCATAAAGAGAATTTGTCTCTAATATTAGAGTTTATTACCATCCAGTCAGTTGCAAAGAGAAAATTTAGGCATATGGGGATTCCTAATTATTTGAAGGATCTCCAATTCGTCACCAGGGGAAATTGGAGAATCCTTACTATGACAACAAGAGAGTGAGAATTAGTATTTTAGGCATAAAGATAACATTTGTTTGAATTAAAAAGCCCAACTGAGACATGAAGGAATTAATCTAGGATTGATTTGAAATGACCTGCTATGATTGAGGAGGCTCCCCTGAGAAACAATATGTCATCCACAAACTAGGAGTGGTTTATTATTTTCACTCCAGAGGCTATCTTGAGTTCAGGAATGTTCCTGATCCTTTGTTCATACTCCAACCTTAGACAAACTAGGAGTGGTTTATTCTTTTGACTCCAGAGGCTATCTTGAGTTCAAGAATGTTCCTGATCCTTTGTTCATACTCCAACCTTCAACCCAATACTTCTTCCATAAGTATATAAAGAAGGGGGATAGTGGGAAACCTTGTCTGAGACCCTTAGTTTCCTTGAATAATACCAAAGGACGACCATTAGGAGCAATCCAGGGGTTACTGATATAAGATGCAATCAAGCAGATGAAAGAAGGATGGAACCAATCAAAGGATTTCGCCGTGTATATTTTGATTGGCATTCCCTTGTCTCCTCTATTTTTGCTAGAGTGGATTGTCTCTTGAACCAAAACTTTGTTCTTCCAGATTTGTCTTTTTTCCACAAATCCTCCCCGAGAAGGAGAAATAAGCTTGGGGAGAATCTTTTGCACTCTGGTTGCAATAATTTTAGAGATAATCTTATAGGAGACATTGCAGAGTGAAATAGGTCTAAACCATGAGAAGGATATATCGTTGTGTTATTTGGGTATTAAGGCTATAAATGTTAAATTTGTTGCCCCCCCTCCCATTTTGAATGCCTTCTAAACATATTGGATCATTCTTACCAAGTCAAAAATAATACCAAAATTTTTGCAAATAAATAATTTATCTAATTTTTCATTTGATGAGGTGCTTAGGCTAGCTAATCCTATAACTAAGAGGTGCTTCCATGAGTTTTGGGGAGTTACCTATCTAGTGAGGAAATGTTATCAGATTTCTAGTGGGACTAAGAGATACATAACTTTGGAAATTGTAGAGTGTGTGACTGGCCTACAAGTGTTGCACTATTGTTGATGTTTCCCCCTTGTCATGGGTGACATTCCTAACCAACAAAGTATATGGAGACTCAAGATGATAGTTGGCCAAGATTTGAGGATGCCATGTGGTTTGATTGCTTCTCCTACACTAATATAGAGTTACTTAGTTTTCAAATGATGACAATGGATTGATCGTACGACCTTAACTACCATTGGTGGATGTAACCCATGGATTAAATGTATTTGGTTTCCTTATTATGTTTGAGTCTATTTAGGGTCAAAGGCCTGGGGGTCTTCTTGGTAAAATTTTGGAGAATAATATAATCGATACTACTTAACTTCTCATAGATCTAATTCTCCAAATATTTATTCATTCTTTTTTGTAAATCATTGAGAAAACTATATTACTTGTATGTATAATGTACAAAAAAAGAAGGTGTTGTTGTTTTGCCAAATGGAAACCAAAACAACTAAGACACCAAACTATCTTATCCTTGACTAAAGGCTATAAGGTTGGGGTATTTGTCTTCCAAAAAGGAAACTAGACTAGCCCTACCCAAACCCAGTTTTATTGTTGCTTTCAAGAGACTAAACATATAACATAAGATTAAACTAAACCAGATACAGTTACTTTCAGCTACAGGCTAACACTGATAACAAAACAGGACTAACCAGCTATAAGCTGACATTTTCCTACTAACTCATGGCTTAGTTGCATGTACTTGTAAAAATAAGAAAAATCGTAAGACTTCATAGCTAGAGAACATGGGGATGTTCCATCGTTCTGCTTGTCTAAGCTTTACTGTCCTCTTTGGGGGAGGTTGTCCTGGCATTATGAATCTAGGTTGGTGTGCCACTACCATCTGTCTGTGTTATGTCCAAATATGGACGAACCTTAGGTACAAGTGAAACTGGGTTGCGAGCCTCTCCAATTTTCTCTGTTGGTTTTTTTCAATGTCCATCAAGATTTTGAGCATGGTCTCCAACCCACCCACCCTGCGTTGTATGTCTTCCAACAAGGGCTTCATCTCCAACTGTTCCTCCTTGTGCGCCTCATCTCTTTCCACCTTCACCTTTCCAAATAGCATTTTGGTGATCCATGCCATCTCCGTTGTTTTTTGGAAGAGTGTCTCCCAGGTGCGGGAGACCCCCGTGTCTTTAATCCAATCCACTTCCTGGGCTATAGTCTCCATCTCCTTGTTGCCTCGCTCCTCTTTAATCTCCTCCTCCCAGATTTCTACCACTTCTTTCCCCTTCTACAAGACTGAATATTGGTACATCCTCATTGTTTCCCTTGCAACATTCTCCATCCTTGAGAGTTTCCTTGAGCTTTCTGGCTTCCCCTCCCAGAGGGGTTTTCCTTTCCTCATGGTGTGTTTTAAGCACGTCATGACCTTGTTCCTACCTGGTGTTTTATAACTTTCTCTTTTCTTAGACCTCTCGCTGAATTTCCCTTTCTGTAAGTTGATCTTGGGACTGTAATAATTTTAGCGGACTAACCGCAACAAGTTGTGGGCCTTTCTACAATTCCTCCTACTATAACGATTTCTCCCCCGGGTGCTCGTACCTCCTACTAATTGTGCCATGAGGTGGAGGATATGATTAAACTCATTCATTGACGCATCATTTATTTCCATTATTCTCTCCTCACCTCTCAACTCATCATAACCCTTCCTGCCATATCTATTATCTGCCTTTTTGTACTCGTACCTTATCCCAGGAGTCAAGATTCATGCAGTGTTATCCTCCCTCGACCATGTCCTTCTCCTCTCATGATTTTCATCCATACTACCCAGGTTATCTCTTGATCTGGCATCTGAATCCATACTTGTGGTTTGTACCACCACCTGCCATCCCTTCTCGATCCCGTTTACTCTCATCATGAGATCTTAGGGCCAAGTGTTTGGATAGTTAGGCTTCACCTGGGTCCCACATCGGGTCTGATTGCCCCATGTATGCCCCGATGTGACTTTCATCTCTGAAGCTGCCACTATGATCCAGTTTCTCTAGGTGTTCACATTTTTATCTGAGTTGGCCACTCGACGCTCCAATGCATGCTTCGTCCAGCAGACCGTCCCCCATGGTTGCTCCCTCGTTTGCTAGTTTGTCCGCCAGCATGTTTGTCAATCTATGAATCCATCTGAATTCTATCGTGACTATGTTTTGTAAGTTCCTCAAGATCTGTTGTAGAGTCTATGCTAGATGCCAATGTTTTATCACCTTACCAATTCTGGTTCTACATTGTAGTTTTGTTATTGTGTTGATCACCAAAGTCGAGTCTCCCTCAACTATGACATTAGTAAGGCCTTCTCTAATCATAATATCCAGACCATGTTCTAAAGCTCTAAACTCAGTTGCATTGTTTGTGGTTCTTCCAATTCCATCTGCATACAGTCAGATAATATTTCCCCCGCTATCTCTGAACACTCCCCCTACTTCGGCCTTTCTGGGATTGCCTCTGGAAGCGCCATCGAAATTCAATTTCAAGAAGTTTGATTGAGGTGGGCACTAGGTATTTCCATCACTGAGAATACGTGGGACATGAGGGGTAGGTAAGTTAAGGCTCCATTCTTTCAATTGTAACCAGAGAAGGATTCGAAGGTCTTGGGGAGACGTCGTGTTTTTCTGCCACGTAAAGTTCATGCTCTATATTGTTTCTCTTAATTTTGTTTTGATAGTCTCCACCATCTTAGAGGTCGGGTAACTTTCGTTGCTAAAGAATCTCCTGTTTCTTTCTTTCCAAAGCGCTCAGATGACCATTCCAGGCATTAACCCCCAGTATAGGTTAACCACTTCATTTTCATTGTATAGCTCCTTCCAGTTATTTAAAGTATCTCTAATGTCTCCCTTTACCTTATCTGTTTGGAGAAATCCTATTGCTACCCAGTCTCAGATATTGGTTGCGTAGGTGCACTCATCTAGCAGGTGATCTATTGTTTACTCTTGGCCCTCACAAAGATGACATCTTGAGGGCTCGTGGAAGCCTATTTTTACAAGGTTTTCCCAGTTCAAGATTTTATTCTGTAGTACCATCTATTTAAATATTTTAATCTTTTTCCATTGAGGGTGACTCCAAATTCATTCCCAATGAGGTTCCATGTCCCATTGGGCTTGGCCCGCTATATAATGTCTAGATTCTTTCAGAGAGAATTCTCCACCATCTATCCTCCCCCATCTCAGTTGGTCTTCCTCATCCAAGAACCAGATCTTCCATTTAGTCACCTCCTCCTCTATCTCTTTGACCAGTTGCTTGTCCCGGGTGTTGTCTTGATTTTGGAAGTTGTCCCATGTTCGCCATTTTAGTATACCCTCCCTTTTTTTCTAGTACTGACAAACTCTGAGTTTACCTTGCCTCTGCATCTCTTGTTTTATCTTGTCCCTGTCTTGTTTTTCCATCTTGGGTTCTTGTTTCCATGCATCTTCCCAAAATATCGTTGTTTGTCCATTCCTGATTTCCTAGAAACTGTATTCCTGGATCCACTTTTTATTGCTTCATGCTAACGACCGGATGGTTGATCCTTCTCATATGCCTGTGAACTTGATTATCTCCTAGTGATTGATACATGGAGCATAGTTTTCTTTCCACAAGCTAGCCCAAGACATCAAGCCGTCTTTAATCCATATCCACCATAGTTTTTCTCTGTAGGCTGCATTTGGTACCTGTGGGTATTGTAGACCAAGACCCCCTTTGCTCTTTGGCCAACACATTTTCTCCCAGGCCACTAGGGCCCATTTATTTTTATCCTCTGAGCCTCTTTATAAGAAATTTATTTGGATTGTTCTGATTTTCTGTAAAATACCTTTGGGGACTGAGAAGACTGACATTAAGTATGTTGGGATCACTTGTAAGATTGATTTTGTTAGAATCAAGTGCCCAGCTAAATTGAGGGTTCTGTAGGTCCATCTTTTTACTCTTTCTTGCAACTTGGTGATGATCCCTTCCTAGGTAGTGCATTTGCTTGCTTTGTCCGTTAGGGCACACCCAGATATCTATTGGGAAAGGTTTTCCTCTCAAACCCCATGACGTTGGAGAGATTCCTTTGGATGCAAATATTGGTGTTGAAGAAGTAAATCATAGATTTTGAGTGGTTTATCTTTGTCCCTGAGGCTTCTCCGAAATCAACTAGGATTTTCTTGTAGGCTCTATCTTCCTTGACAGTGGGGATTCCATGCAGCATTGTATCATCCACAAACCGTTGATGAATTGTTGTAGGGCACTCTTCATACATTTTGAGTCCTTTTATAGTTCCTTCTTCCATTGCATATTTTATGGTTCTACTAAACCCTTCCATCATAATGATAAGCATAAAGCGTGACAATGGATCCCCTTGTATGAGGCCCCTAGAAGGGTAAAATAGTTTTGTTGGGGCTCCGTTGACCAATAGTGAGAAGCTAGTTGTAGACACCATGTTCATTACCCACTTTATCCAGTGCTTGTCAAAGCCAAAGGCTTCCAATGCGTTTTCCATATAGTTCCAGCTTATTTTGTCGTATGCTTTGGCAAAGTCAAGTTGGATTATCATACCAACATTTTTCCTAATCTTCAGAGTATGGATTATTTCATGGGCTAGAATGATGTTATCCATTATTTGCCTTCCCTCAACAAATTTTGATTGTTCTTTTGAAATCATAATGGGGAGTAGGGGCTTCAGTATATTAGCGAATAACTTTCAATATAATATTGTACACCACATTACAAAGGGTGATCGGTCTGAACCTGTCCGGATTCCTCACCTCATTTTCTTTGGGTATCAAGGTTATCATAGTGGAGTTCAGGGCTTTCAGGATTGAGGTCAAGCATCTAGAGTCTTCCATTATGCCATAAATATATATTTGACCACATCCCATCATGCTTTGAAGAAGTCTGCAGTAAAATCATCAGGTCCTGGGGATTTCCCGTTCGACATTTCCTGGATCACTTGGTCCACCTCTTCAAGAGAGATTGGTTTATTTAGATTCAAGTTGTGATCCGTTGTGACCAAGTTGGGTATATGCCTTAATATCCTTTGGATTGCTTCAGATCTATCAAAGTTGGGTTCTCTTGCTATATTCTGAAAATGATTGACAATAGTTTTTTCAATTTCCCGATGGGATTCTTTCTCTACCCCTTCTTGGTCACGGATCTTCAAAATTCTATTATGTGTTCTTCTCGCTAAAATTGACCTGTGGAAGAACTTTGTGTTTTTTTCTCCTTCCTTTAACCATTTCACTTTGGAATTTTGTCTCCATAGGATCTCCTCTTGTTTACATCTCGTTTCCCATTCCTGACTCAAATGGTTCTCCTATTTTTTCCTACCCTCGTTATATCCTTCTTGGATACACTGTTCTTGGATCCGGCCAATTTTCTCTTCTAGATATTTTTTAGCCTGGTCAATATTCTGAAAGACTTCTTTGTTCCACTGCTTGAGTTTTTATTTTATGTATTTTAATCTTCTTTGGAGTTTAAACATTTTTGTTCCATGCTCTTGGATTCCCTCTTTCCACCAGATCTTGATGTTCTCCTTGAAAGTTGGGTGCTCAATATAGAAAATTTTGAATCAGAACGGTCTATTTTTTGGGGTTACCTAGAAATTTACCTCCAATAGAAAAGGCAAGTAGCCCCCCCAAGGAAGTATGTTTCCTTCCATTATTATACCTTTCATGACTATTGATTCTGATATTAAGAACAGGTCTAATCTCGAAGCTATTTGTTGGTGGAGGATTCTTTTGTTATTCCAAGTGAACCGCCCATTACTAGTTTTGATATCAACTAGCTTGGGTTTTTATATGAAAGCTGAGAAATCCTCTACATCTTTGTCCATTCTTCTTTTGCCTCCTTTATTTTCATCCAAAGTGGTGATCATATTGAAATCACCTGCTAAAATCCAGTGAGGGTTCTGATTTTGATCCCTTAAGTTTTCTAGGTCTAACATCATTTGTTTTTTTGTCTTCTAGCAATTGAGGGCCATAAACATTTGTGCACATAACCCTCTCTGGGCTACCTATCACTTGCATGATTACTGACAGATAATTCTTAGTAGCTTCTACTGAGAGCAATTCCACCTTTTGTGGGTTCCAAAGGGTGAGTATGCCTCCAACAACATTTTGACTATCTATATTCAAAACCTTATAGATATTCCAATTTGCCTTACTTATTTGTACCATCTTTTATGAGGTACATTTGGTTTCTTGAATAAAACAAATGTCTAGTTTTTTCGTTTTGAGTTTATTTTTTAGAATTCTTTGTTTCTTAGGGCTATGCAGGCCTCTTATATTCCTAGTGATAACCTTCATTTTAAACATTTAGGGGTGGTTATGGAACAACTTTTGGATCTTACCCGAGTTAATCAGAAGCAATCCTAATTCATGTAAGGCCACGCTGTTGGATTTCCTCCCCTTCTCCCTCTTTGATATTTTTGGAGATTGTTGATGTTGATTGTCTCCTGCCTTGATACCTAGGATTCCTATTTCTCCATGCATTTGTTTATTTCCTCTTGATTTTGATTCCTCCCTCAATAATAAGAGGTACTATATGTGATCTAGTTGTTCTGACGGTATGTTACCCATCCCTTATTTTTTCCACTACTCTAAAATATTCTGGAGATCTATCCCTTCCCTTTCGACGATGTCTCTTAGATCGGGATCCTCAGTTCCAACCTCACTCGTTTTCATTTCAGATTCTCCATCCCCCTCGTGCATTGGGGTATTCGGGTCTCGACTACCTTCGCAAGTGGAAACTCTTCAGTTGCCTATGTTTTCCTGAAGGTTTCGCTACTCCATTGTTGTATTGATCTCCTTCTCCTCTTGATCTTTTTCCCCTTGCCTATCCTGCCCCGTTTCACTAGCCTGGGTTTGAGTCCCTAGGCCTTCGAAGCTATATTTTTTTTTTGGGTGACTATTTGCAAGGTTTTTTTTTTCCTTTTGTTTCCTTTTCCTTTATAATTTGGTCGAACAAAGACTTCCTCATCCTAGTTCTGTTTTGATTTTTCTTGTTTCGTATTTCTAGTTAACGAGCATTCCCTGAGTAGGTGATCGTGTTCAAGACATCTTATACATCTAAAAGGGATATGTTCATAATCTATACTTTGAATCCATTCCTCGTCCCTGAATTCAAGACATATTGCTTCTGGTAGCATGCCTAAAACGTCCATATCAATACATATTCTTGTGAAAGAGGTGTACTTCCCTTTTAAAGTTGCATCTAATGCCTTTACAAATTTTCCCAATTTATTTCCTATTGCCTCAAGTGTGGAAGGGAGTCAGTAGTCCAGTGGTAGGGAGTAGAGCCTGAGCCATACTGGAACACATTTAAAGGTCTCCTTCTCCAGGGATAAGTTCTCCTTCCAGGGTCTCATATATAGTCCAGCTGAGGCATGGAAATAAGGGCCTCCTTCGAACACCTTGTCTTTGTCTTCTAGATTTATGAATACTATTGTAAAAAATCCTTTTGATCATAGGCATAGATCCACCTCTCCATTTGGTTTCCAGTGATGTTTGATCCAGCTGCGCAGGATTTTTTTAGTGGAGCACAACCCCATAAATTTGTAGATCAGGGCATGCATCTTCATTTGGTCCCTATATTATTGCATATGTGGGTCTTCTAGAATCACTTTTGGGATCAATGTCGTCTTCAGTTTGCATGGGTTTCTCCCTCCCTCACCTGGTGGGATTGAGGGATCGAGCGACATGCCACGGGTTTCTTTATTCTCCTCCCCTATTTTGTCTCGTTTCTCATGGGTTTCCTCACTCTGTTATTCTGAAATCAATCCCAAGGGACTTGACAGTGGGGTCTTGAAGCTTATTTTGCGTGGGCATTTCCCTCTGTCCACCACCAATTGTTTGTAGGAGGGAGTCTCGCTCCCTCCTCCTCTGACTACCATGTTGCTCGCCTCTGAACCCTACGATCTGCAACAAAGCTCAAACCCTAGCTGCTCTTCCCCCATTTCTAGTCATAGATCATCATAAAAAATCCTCATCAATCAAATTCCAACTCCTCTTTCACAATCATCCTTCCTTTGGAAAAATATCAAATATTTATTATTTTGAAAGTAACATCTCTTTCAAGTTATTTCCTCTTGTATTATTTTTTTTTTCTTAATTGGAGGTTATAATCCCTAGCCTTCTTTTTCAAGTTCAAGTAATAGGCACTTGACTAGGGTAGCCATGGAAACAAGGAAAGAGGGTAATCAATATTCATTAGGGTTCAAATCAAACATGCATAGGCTCATAGTGAGCTTAGCTATGGGTCGACAAGGTATTTTTACCTTTAGGGTAAAGGTATAGTAGGGTTTCCATTATTATATAGTTTTTATTCTCTTAAGTTAAACTTTGCTTAAGAGTTTACATCTCACGCTTTTTTGTATTTAATCCCTTTCACTGCATAAATTCTGAGTTTGTTTTCTATAGTTGGATTCTATGTTATGTTGTAGTCATTTGTACTAATTTTGAGTGAAAATCTACTTCTGAATGAGTAAGATATGCAATTAGTTTGTCTAGTGAGTCTTGGGGACAAATATTAAAATTTTAATACAAGGTTTTTTTACATATATGTTAGAATTTTTCGAAATTCCTTTTTGAATTTTCATTTATATATAATATAAACATCAATTTATATATCATGTTAATAATTATTTATATAATGTATAATAAATAAATAAAATGAAAAAAGAAAAACTTTAGAACATGTATAAAAAACCATATAAGATATATATATATATATATATATAACTTTAGCATGCCACCCCTTATGGAGGTCGTGGGATGTACAACCATGTATGGACCTGATGTATATAAAAAAAAAAATGGGTGGGGAATCGAGGAATCATGGTGAAGCCACAACCAAGTGAGATGGGAAGGGAGTGCGAGGGTTGATGGGTTTAAGGGGAAAGGGAGAGAAGGTAAAGGAGAGGATGGGGGGGGGATACGAGTGGGAGAAAGGGTTGGACTATAAATAGGAGTTACAAATTATATGACCGAGGGGAGAGATGGAGGAGGGGTCATGCTTCAACTGCCTCCATCTCCAATCTGTGCTTTTTTTTTCTTTGGAATTTCAAAGGCATAAGGGAGAAAGAGGATGTTAGGGGTTCATACCCCCTCCCCTTCAAATTTGAAAGAAAAATCATGCTACATTCCAACAAAAGAGAAAATTATGATTAAAAATATACATATATTGTTTGGGGCTTGGGCATGGTGCGCAAGAGAGTTTCAAATCCCCTCTCTCTTGCAATTTTTTGCCAAGAAAACCACTTAGGAAATCAACAAACTGACAAAAATTTTGAACCAAGCCTACTGCACCCAAACTCAACCATAAATAATAATAACTAACAATAAAAACTCAGCCACATATTTCCAAGTAAACCAATTATTCTTGATCAAACAAACCAACAATTACCCAACACCTGATGGAGAATAGAAACTAGCACACATAGAAAACCATCCTAACCATAAGAAAAAAATGAACCAATAAAGAAATCTTGAACGAGTAATCTAATGCACTCAATCTCTCATAAACAAACTCATTCATATTTTCAACTAGTGAGATCACATGCTCTAGCATCTAACTTAGTCGTAAACCATGTGGAAAACAACCAAGGATGAAATTGGATCAACTTGGGATTTTTTTTAGTGGTTGGTCTGGGGTACCTACTTTTTTGAAGGATTCATGTTGATGATTTATATGGATTGATATCACCTTGATGCCCATGAACTAGATCTAGAACCAAATTTGGAATAATATTTCCCTCCCCTCTATACCAAACCTATCAAATGAGCTTGAGAGAGAGGGGCATGGTCTTTGTATTTAAAATAAATAAATAAATTCCTTTGTCCAATTTTGCATGTGAGGGTGTGCATTGCATGCCCGTGTATTCCCATCCACCTTTTCTTCCACTATTTATTTATTTTTATTTTTTTATTATTTCCCTTGAAATGCATGCAAAGTCAACATATTTGACTTTGACTTTGACTTTAACTTTCACTGAAGGAGACTAGGACTGAGGCTAGATGAGATAGTGTCGAAATACAATGTGGGGCACACTTTTGGAAAGGTCTTGGTGAGCTTTTCAAGGCTACATAATCAACCAACTAATTTTATCCCACCTAGGCCCTCAATTTTGGTCAGGAAGATTTGCCATCTAAAGCCTGATTTTCCAATGGGACCAACATTGTACTTAAACTTGGCGAGGTTGCCATGTCACCATACGATATCCAAATGGGGCAAACGAATTATCATCAAAGTGGTATCTACAAGTAATTCAATGATGTGGACACAAAACTCTGAGATGAGGCTATTAAATGATGTTTTTGAATAGCCTGAACCTCTACCATGCAAGTTGGTTTGACTATCTCGCCTCAACTAGTTCAAAGATTTGCAATAACTATAATTAGGTCATACGATGTCGAAACAAGGAAAATGAGGCACCATTGGAAATATCTCTAAGTCAAATACAACATGGAATTTATGATTTTCTAATTATGAGCCTATCAACAACACTTTTAAACCTTGAACCACTGCCACCAAATTGGCCACTGAAACTAGTCTCAAAATTGTGAAGGCTCATTCTCAACAACCGGCGGTCAAAACCTAACGTGTGATATACCATTGGAAATGTATTTCACTTCTGTACATCAAATGTGGGATTAACTTTCCTTTTGATTTATATTTCAGAATATAAAATAATAAGGAAGTCATAGGTACGATATTTGGCCATTGAGGAGACATGCAACTCGTGCCCTTCATAGACTAGTCATACAAATTCAAAATTAGGCAAATGATAGCTCATTGGGAAAATTATCATAAGCCATATATGATAAAACCATTATTTTTTAATAAAATGAACAAAATTCATTTTACCTTGCATGACAGATCATGTTCATATGGGACCCGCCCAGTGACCAACGAAAGGGGACAACATTGAAATTTTTTCAAACCGAGTCCTCACTTGATGAAATCTAAATTGTGAAGCCTCGATGGAGGGAATTTTTGGAATATTCACCAATACTGGGAGGGGGGAAGGTGAATCAGTATTGAGAACTTTTTACCACTTTTAACCAGAATATGTAAACATCAATTTATCAACATTAAATTATCAATGATTCCATTCACTTATGATTCCATTTAACATATCATAAACATATAACCATAAATAGTACCATTCAACAATGCATCACATCATACTCAGTGCACAAGATATTCTTACCTGGAAACCTAAGTGGGAGAAAACCACAKAATTMTTTCTTATATATCATAAGATTACATTCATAGGAAGCATCAACTTCCAAGATTCTCCAGCACCAACTGGAAGGAGGTTCCAACCTGAAGGAAGATACAACTCCCTAGATTCTTCAGCTCCATTTGAAAGGAGGCTCCAAACCCTAGTTTACAAGATCCAACCTGAAGGAAGATCCAACTCCATGCATTCTCTAGCTCCAACTAGAAGGAGGATCCACCCCCTTAGTTTACAGGCTCCAACCTGAAGGAAGTTATGACTCCATGTATTCTCKRGCTCCAACCCCCTTTCCTTTCCCCTTCCTTCCTCCCTGGAATATAAATGGAGACTCAACCTATCATTGAAACCGATAATCAACATGTCACTATCATTGATGATCAACCTGTCACTGATAATCAACCTCATCAAACCAATTGCATTCACATGGATCATCAGGAACATCTCTCAAAACATATGCCCAACATCATCAAGATATGCATCAAACCATGTTCCAACACCTCCAAGATATGCCTCAATCATATACCAAATATCCATGAACCATGTACCAAAGATATGCCTCAAGAATGTGCCATATCATCCATGGTATGCATCCATGTTATGCATCAAGCCATATACCAAGGATATGCCTCAAACATAAGCCATAACATCCATAAACCATGCCAAATATGTATCAAGAATATACCATAACATCCATAAACCATGTACTAAGGATATGCCTCAAACATATGCCATATCATTCATGATATTCCTCAACCATGCACCAAAATATGTGCCTCAAACATATGCCATATCATTCATGATATGCCTAAAACATGTACCACAATATGTGCCATAAACCATGTACATAAACTCCAAGATATGTCGTAAGAATATATTGTGACCTTCAAGATACAAGTCTCAAAATATATAGAATAACTTACCTTTTCATTTTGTAAAAATTGGCACATCAGATCTCATAAAAACAGATCTTCCTCAAATTCATCATGAAGAGAGTAGCATCTTCTTCAAACCTTTTCCACAAATCTGTGACTTATACACTATCAACCCGCAGACATCCACGCTTTGCCTCATTGTGACCCATGTACATCCGTGCTTTGCTCCACTACAACCCGTAGATAACCTTAGAAATCTGTGTCTTGCTCCACTGCAACCTGCAGATAACCTCAGAAGACTCCTTGCTTTCCTCGACCTCCTTTCTCCTAGGAAAAATTTGCTTTGTTAAGATCACCAATCATCCTAGCACAAGTGCAGACCCACTTATGCTAGCTCCATACCATAAACATACACTTGGATGGATGAACAAATGAGAGGTTCTTGATGTGAATTTACACTTTTCCAAATGCCTCCTTTATTTGACTTTAGGGTCGACTTGTAATTTCTTCTTGTAACAATTTTTCTTCTTTAATTAATTTTGGGGCCGAATTGTAACTTCTTGTCCTTAGATCTAGGGATTCTTGACCATACTTCGGTGATTCATCTTTAAGAGTGAATAAATTCTCAACCGTGAGGAACCACGTGAAGTACCACCTACCGTTGGAAATGACATGACGAGGAATATCCATCTATGAGGTTTTTGCATGTATTTGCAATGTCCTTCATCTTGTTTTTCTTCAAACACCTTCGGTCTACATGCCCACACCTTCGATACTTCTTATAGACTTATTCAAAGCATCTTCCCATGAAGGCTATGCTTAAAGTTATTCCATAATGGGACCACTTTGAAGACTTCTTCAAATACACCCATTACTTCTAGAGGCTTCTAGACTTCTTTTAGAGTTGACATCATCCATTACTTCTAGGGGATTTTGGGGCTTCTAGACTTCTTCTAGGGATGACATCAATGACAACCAACTTTCCAACAATATCCCCCTTTTTCATTGATGGCAACACTCATACTCCCCCTATGACCATTGCTCCCCATGTCTTTGTGTGCTATGATTTGTCTCTCCCCCTTTGACATCAATGGAAAAGGGTAATTTCCTCTGATAATATAATTTCTTTTAACAATATTGTTCCCTATGTCTTCATGCTTCTGATCTTTCTCTAGTGCTTTTGTTCTTTCTCTCCCCTCTTTGACATTAAGGGTAATTCCTTCTAACAATTTCTCTCCCCCTGTCTTCTTCCGCAAGATGTTGTGTAGATCAATGTGGGGTTTCTTATATATTCCTTATTTCCTCTCTTTTGGTGCTCATTGTCCATTGGTGCTTCCTGTTATTCTAATCCACTCTATATTAAAAGCATTCATGTCAATTTACCTTCATGTCTACATGGCTCGTCATGTATTTACTAAGCATACATCAATGGCATAATCATTCAACAATTCTCCCTTGATAGTATAACTCCTCTTGACAGTTTATCTCCCCTTGTCTTGTTGTGCCTCTCTTGCAATATGCTTCTTTTCTGAGTCATATGCTATACTGAAAATTCTTCTTGATGACAATGCCAACATGTCTTTCTACGATTCCTCTTGAACTCATGTTTTCATCCACTGTCATGTATCTACTCTGGTTCGTGTCAAGTATTGTCTTCTAGACTTGCCACATATCTCATGAATTCATCTATGTCCATATGTCATGAAACTGTCCATGAATCTACTACTCAACTGCACACAATGTTGACATGCTTGAAATCCTTTGTACCATCATGAATCTCTACCTCAAAAGTGTACATAGATATTCTCTGTAACTTCCAACTAACTTATTCATACCTACATGGGGATGTGTTCTGAAAAAATGCTTCTTAACCAACCTATCCATTAGGTTATTTTGAATCTGCCTTCCCAAAATCTGCAAACAAACACTTCAGACTGCTCGAAAGATAGTTCTCTAATATCTAATTGTTTCTTAGACTCCCCCCTCTTCAACATTCACATTCACTGGGTGTCTCCAAGATGGATGGCTTAGAACAACATATAATCATGCTCTGTTGCAGGATCATCCTTCTGAATTCTGATATCTTCCTCTTTTCTTGTAGATTCATCATGATTTTGCAACTCTGTAAATCGTGTGAGAATGATCTCTAAGAGTTTTTCATTTACCTTCTCTTCCTGTTTTTGTTTTCTTCTCCAAACCTTCTTGTATCTGATATCAGTGTTTTATTTCATGGAAGTATCCATCATGCTTATAGTATCACGAGCTATGTGTCCATGGTTGTGGCATTTATAACATTCAATATTGTATGGAGCCACATAAACATTTCTTCCATAAGCTCTGCAATCTACAACTTTATGTCCAAAGTTATTACAATTAAAACAATAACCAGGAAAGAAACTTTGATACTTGGGAGCTAATGATCCTCTTTGTGATGTAGTCCTTCTGAATTCATGCCTTGGTTGATCACGATATTCTCTTCTGTTGTTTCTTTCACAATGTTTGAATCTTCTTTGATACCTAGAAGTAGAAGGTCTTTTGTAATCTTCTTCTTGAGTCTTCTCCATTTATGGAATGTTCTCCTTTGAGAGCTCATGTTCTTCATTATTGATAGGGTTTTTGATTACTTCCGCATAACTCTTAGCCTTCTCTTTATTCTTTCTTTCCAACAACCTATAACATTTTTCTTTAACTTTCTTTATTGGCGGTGTGGAGCTTACTCTTTCTTCGATGCTCTTTCTATAATGGGAATTTGCATCTTCTTTGCACGAGGTTTCATCGATGTATCCAAAACCTGCTTTACAGATAGTGACCTTTGACAAATGAGATTGTCTTCTAATAATTGATAGTTCTTCGAGTTCTTTTCGAGCTTATCAACTTCAACCCTCAATGAGACGACTTCTTCTTCAATATTCTCACAATCTTCTTATTTCTTCATCATCTGGATCTTCATTACTTCTTACGTTCTCTTTATTCTTCAAGTTGGGTTTTCAAGGAGATGATTTCTTCTTCAAGTCTTCTTTCTTGTTGATTGAATTCTGCTCCAAGCTTGTTTATGTCCTCAGATTTTTCTTTGAGAGGATTTTTTGAAGTCTCTTCTTTCTTCTATGCTTCCTTTCTTAGTGATATTATTTCAACTTCCAAACACTGCTTTTCTTTCAACTGATTTTTGAGATTTTCTTCAATCACTTTGGCTTCTTTTAGTTGAAGCTTTAGATTTATGATAATATGTTGGAATTCTTCATAATTTTCCTCTAGCTTAATCAATTCTTCCTTGAGATACTTGTTTTTATTCCTTTCTCTTTTTACCTCACTTAAGACATTGATTAGTTCTGCTTCAAGATCTACTTCACCTTCTTCTTCTTCTTCTGAATATGTCTAACATGATGAGATTATTTCTCCTTGTTCTATCTCAACATCTTCTTTATCTTGATCAACATGTTTTGGCTCTATGATAGGAGGAGATTCCTTAAAGTAGATATTATGGAGCTTATCCCAAATCTTGTTGGGTGATGAACATTGTCCCACTTTAACTTTTACCGAATTAGATAATGCATCCAGGATGGAATCCATTGTTTTTTTGTTATTCCTTCTTAATTATTTCTTGGCTGCAGTCTTCAGGGGTTTCTTTGAAGCGGTGTATCATGTAACAACTGATTTCCAAACGTCATACCCCTGTTCCTGTAAAAATACTTTCATTATTGAGCTCTAAATCTCGTAGTTCTAACCATCAAATATGAGTGTTCCATTATATGTGCAATACATGATCTACCTTCCAATGGTTAGACTGTTTCTGAAGAGCCTTGATCTAATTCCAATTGTTTGAATATTTACCAATATTGAGAGGGGGGTGAATCAATATTGAACACTTTTTACCACTTTTAACCAAAATATGTAAACATCAATTTATCAACATTAACTTATCAATGATTGCATTTAACATATCTTAAACATATAAACATCATACATAGTGCTCAAGAGAATTTTATGTGGAAACCAAAATGGGAGAAACCACATAATGCTTTCTTATATATCAAAAGATTACATTCATAGGGAGCACCAACTTCCAAGATTCTCCAACACCAACTGGAAGGAGGATCCAACCCCCTATTTATAGGCTCCAACCTGAAGGAAGCTACAACTCCCTAGATTCTCCAGCTCCAACTGGAAGGAGGCTCCAACCTGAAGGAATCTCCAACTAGAAGGAGGCCCCAACCCCCTAGTTTACAAGCTCCAACTTGAAGGAAGATACAACTCCATGTATTCTCCTTGCCCCCTTCCTTCCTCCCTGAAACATAAATGGAGACTCAATCTGTCACTGATAATCAACCTGTCACTAATGATCAACTTGTCATTGTCACTGATGATCAACCTATTACTGATAATCAACCTCATCAAACCAAATCCATTCACATAGATCATATGCCAATATCACCAAGAAAATATCTCAAAACATATGCCCAACATCATCAAGATATGCATCAAACCATGTGCCAACACCTCCAAGATATGCCTGAAGCATGTGTCATAACATCCATGTTATGCATCAAACGATGTATCAAGGATATGCCTCAAGCATAAGCGATAACATCCATAAACCATGCCAAAATATGTAGAAAGAATGTACCATAACATCCATAAACCATGTACCAAAAAGACCCTTTGAGAGTGAAAGAACAAGAAGAAATAGGGAGAGTTGGGGTAATGGTAAGGCCAATAGACATGACCTCTCATTTCCCATTCCTTAGTATTTTCTCTCTTATTTTCGTTTTCTATTTTATTTAATTCTTGTTTTCTTTTCCCTTGTCTTATTCCACTTTACTTTTCCTTATCTTTTACATAGTTAATAACCTTCCTAAATTGTCAAAATTCCTTCTAATTTGAGGCTTGCAACCATTGCTTAGAGATTGGATCCATTTTTTATCACACCTCCCAATTGAGAGGATTTTTTTTCTCCAAACGCTTATAGGACCAATATGGATTAATGTGTCGTATGTTTGCTTATCTAGAATATGACTATGACTCTGGATCTTGACCACAAATTTTGGCTTTGCTTACTGGATCTTTTTATAGCTATGGACATGGATTTCACTCGTGGCTCTAACCACTATCTCTTGTTCTAATGTATATGCTTATATCTTCTTCTTAGTATATGTGTAGGCTGAGTCTTTGAACTCTTCTTGTCATCTCCCTTATGCAATCCACCAAAAGAAACCTAAGGTGGTTTTGGATTGCTACCTTCATGTACCGTTTCTTTTTTTTATTTTGATGAACATGCCAACTCTATCATATCATTTTCCTTCACAAACATGATCTTGGATTTCATGGACTTTTCCTCTCTACTATCAAAACCCATGCCTTCTTGCTCGACCCACTTTTCAACTACAATGGGGCTTAGGATGCCTTGTCTTCTCTTACATAACCCTTGTTCATAATAGTCCATCTTCCTTTTGATCCAATGCCTCTAGTATGCTTTTCAAATTCACCAATATGATCTTGAGAAAATTCTACAAAAGGTGAGATTAATAGAGTTGTCTTGGTCATGGTGTCATCTTCAACGGTGGAAATGGAAGGTGGCTTTGCTTCTTTGTTCTCTTGGATAATTGCTTGGAGCCATCCCAATGCCTCCTCCTTCTCTACCAACTCTTTTTGCATCTGAGTGAACTTATCCTCCTGCCAATTGTCCAATCGATGATTCTTCTCTCCTAAGTGTGCAAGTTGAACTCTCTTATTATCCCAATCTTCCATAACCACGGTGAGGGAATCTTGGTGTTCAATAAATTGCTTCTCTAGGATTTCCAATAGTGTTGTCTATCTCTCAAGATACTTCTCCTTCTCTGTCATCCTCTGGTTAAACATCTTGACCTATTCCTTCAAGTTCCCATTCTCTTCTTGAAGTTAAACATTGATGGCATGTAGGTCTTCAAACCTTTGTATGTTTTCTTTACCCATGCTAGGTATGCAAGGTTTGTGAAATTGTGTCATGGTCAAAGATTCAACAACTTTGATACCATAGTATTCGTAATTGAGGGTTTTATAGTCCACTCACTTCACCAAGATAGATTCTTTGAGGAATTTAAATTTTGGTTTCTACTCTTACTTTGTCAAAGTTGAGATCAGGCTTCTTCAATCACTATTCGAACTCGAATGCTCTGGGTTCAAGACTTGGGTACCCGCTTGACTTGTATATGATGTTTTCAATGCCAATCCTAATTGGAAAATCCAAGGGAAATTTGATTCAATTTCCTATAAAATATCAATCTTCGAGAAATATAAATAGTCAATCACAATGCTATAAATCACTACCAATGGAATAGGAACTTTAGGTGTTTTTAAAACAACATTTCACTAGTTTGAATGTGCATCCCTAACACTTGAACCAAGGACAACTCTATTCTCATTTATGCCAACACAATGCCCACTCTTCTATCTTAGTTCAAGCAGGTAAGAACTATGTTATGACAATGCCCTGTGGTTTTATATTTGCACACACAAGTCCAATTGTAAACTCGTCCCTTCACACATCTCTAGTCACATGTCCTTGAATATTTTTGTTATGTAGGATTTGATGCAATTGCTAACTCAACTCAATGACCCTTCGGTTGCAATTACCATATGTATTTAATCAGACTTCAACTTAGGTTTGAACACATGCAAGCAATGCTCATGTATATAGTGTCTTTCCCTAATGACTAGAATGCCATATCAATGCCTTTGCAAGTATCAAAATCCATGTGTGTGTGTGTGTGTGATGGGAATCCCCCTCAAGCTAACTATAGTTTCCAACCCAAATATATAGCTTGAATATAATCAAATTCACAATTGCAAACCCAATACCAATTAACTAACAAAGGAAGTCTAGTGTTGTAGGGAGTAAAGGATTGTTGTGTTTTATGAGGAAGAATGCCCAACAATCCTAATGTTTTTACTTCTTGTGGAAATGCACATTAAATGGATAATGTGGGGCTACAAGCATTTGGTTGGTTGTAGTTGAGCTTGACACCAACAAGTCAAGCAATTTAACAATCATAATGATTGTAGCCACTCTCTAAATAAACCAACGATTTAATCATGGATAAATCACACTATATGTATATCAAGTAGGCATATTCAATGTTGGGAATTTAGTCGTGGGTGAATAAATGCAAGGGTGTGATGTGATAATACTAAATTATGTAACCAATTGATCAATCATATGGCTATAGGGAATTCACATATGGAAAAGAGGTGGCAGCCAAATTGACAAAAGGTAGTTAACATGTTTAATTATTTATTGAGCCATTCAATGACCATTTCCAACCAGCCAAACAAGTCACAATCAAATAATAAAATGCCAACATGAACTCCATAGATTATATCCAATACAAACAATGAAATGTAGAGTGTATCTCCCCCAAGCAAGAGACGCCCTCCCACAATTATGTACAACTTGTATGGTTGTTGTACGACCACACACGATCTTTGTGAAACTTGTAGGGATTGTAAATGGCTTGGAGTATGTGTACAACCTCTTCTATAGCCAAGGTTAAC
>ML798821.1:122386-147167 GCA_009831015.1 Picea engelmannii
CAAAGGTCCTTGCAGTATTCAAGGGGCTTCACCTAATTCTATCGAATAGATATTCAAGGCTCACGGTTATCGGTGACTCTGATCTGATCATAAGGGGACTTTGTCAAACTCTCAAGACCACGCATCCCAATATTTCCAGAACTCTAATCTGAATCAAATACATGGAACACGAATTTGAAAATTTTTGTTATTACCATGTGTATAGATCTCAAAACACCATAGTTGACTCTCTCGCGAAAGAAGAAAAATCGTTTGCTATCGAGAAACTAAGGAAAAATTCCTCAATTAGATATGTGTCTATTCCCTAAGAAAATTGCACCATTCTAGACACTCCCCTTGAACATTATGTTGCACACGCATCCTTCCCTTGGATAATTTCACGATCCCTCCATGTACCTCTCTCCTCCTCCATGTGTCGACCTGTCTTGTGATCGACGCCTCCCTTCGTATTCTCTCCCCTTCACACTGCATCCTGTCATTTCTCTCCTCTACACATAGGAATTGGTACTCTACACTCCACACTTTCCCCTGCAACAATCCTCGCACGTCCTGGAGATTTTTAGGACATATGACCATGGCCTCAACCTCCATTAGCCACTCGCGCAGAATTCAATTCGCCAACGTCATGTCGTTGGATTTTACCCCTCACGACCTTTTGCCTCCGACTCTCTTTGTTTTCGAGAAAGGAATGCACCTGAATCACAAAGGTGGGGGCACTGTTGGTTATCAGTTGAAGCCCTGGTTCAATTGGCCTCTACGATGATATCAGCCTCGCATTAATATGTGGTCTTGCAGCAGGGGCGACTACCAGTGCTCGAAATGCACTATACATAGAATTCAAGAACAAATACAATCTCAGCAGGAAGAAATCGCATTGCTCAAAACACAATTTGAACAACATACTCAACAGTTCTAGGCTCAAGAGCAATGCCACAATGCAGAAATGGCTCTCGTCATGCGCACAGCTAATATGAATTCATCCTTGATTCGTTCAATTCACCAATCTCAGCATCATCATGGCATCCAGGAACACAATTGGCCAGCCAATTCCTCTTAATCCATAGCCTCAAATGCAGTGCTCCACCCACAACTACATCCAAATGCACCTCTGGTCCCAACAATAGTTTTTCAGAAAATCTAGACCCAGTAGCAGCTTAGGAGCTTGAGATCCAACAACAAAACCAGGTGGACATAAATCTACATTGGCACTAGTTTGCATGATTAGGAAAGTTTTATACTTGTTTTTCTCTTTTGTAGCCATATTTACTTGGAATTTTTGTATAAACAACATTAGCTTAAATCATCAAATACAGACAGGAATAGGGACGGAGACATCAAGTTTTTTTTATACATTTTTAGCCTATGGGCATTCTGTAATTCTGGCCTTTTTTGGAGAAATCTAGGCCCCTTTCTAATATAATTATACATGTTTATTTTATAAAAAATAATAATGATTGGCTTGGCTTAATGAATCTAGACAAAAAAATAGACATGTGTAGAGGAGAGTATACTACATACTTGAACATCATAAATGTCAGATTTCCATGGTTGTCCATCCTCCTTAATGATTGTTACTTGGCTTCCCTTTCGTACTAGACCTCCTACCCATACTTGCCCAGTCAAGACAGGCGTTGCAAGATCTTTAATGTTGTAATAAAGATATTGATCAAGTAAATATGGGCTTTGCAGGATCTTTAATGTTGTAATAAAGATATCGATCATCAAAGGAAATAACAAGATCAATTATTAGCCCATGCATTTATGGAAGAATCTAGTTTTGAACCTTGAAAGATGGCATTGATATTGGAACATAATAATCACAAGAAAACCAAAACGCATAAACAAAATGTACCAATAACACAACAGGGCAAATTCAGAAAGATATTTTTCCTTTGATCTCAAATAAATAGCACCATCAATCAGTTCTCATAACAGTCACATTTTGCAATGGTCGTGATAAATTTCTCTAACACTAAGCATAAAATTATGGAAGGATATAGTTTATCTTCAACATTTTACTATGTATGACAATAAGACCGTATCACGTTATAAAGTGAAAAAGTGATAAAATTTAGGATCACCAATGACGTTATCTTTGAACTCAAAAGTTTAAAAACAATTAGATATTAGCAAAAGAATCTACAAAAAAGTATTTTAAATTTCTATTTATAACAGAATGAATATTGAAAAGGTGTTAAAAGATATAAAGACATGCTTTTCAAGATCTTTAATGTTGTAATAAAGATATCGATCATCAAAAGAAATTATGAGATCAATTATTAGCCCATGCATCTATGGAAAAATCATGTTTTGACCCTTCAAAGATGGCACTAATACCGCAACAGAATAATCACAAGAAAACAAAAACGTATAAACAAAATGTAACAATACCACAAGAAGGAAAATTCAGAAATATATTTTTCCTTTGATCTCAAATAAATAACATCATCAATGAGTTCTCATAACAATCACATTTTGCAATGGTCGTGATAAATTTCTTTAACACTAAGCATACAATTATGGAAGGATATAGTTTATCTTCAACATTTTACTATGTATGACAATAAGACAGTGTCACGTTATAAAGTGAAAAAAGTGATAACATTCAAGATCACCAATGACGTTATCTTTGAACTCAAAAGTTTAAAAACAATTGCATATTAGCAAAATAAGATACAAAAAAAATGTTTTAAATTTCTATTTATAACATAATGAACATTGAAAAGGTGTTAAAAGATTAGAAAACATGCTAACAACATTTGCATCTATTTTACTACTACTTTTGTACCGATGATACTGACAATTGCAGCAGGTATGAATAAACGGAACCTTACCAAGCTCAAGATTCACATGGTACAATTAAGTACATTATTTTATTGTATGTTGTATGCATAAATGGTATAAAAACCTAACAATTCATACCCAATAAACACTAGCCTGAAGCATGTTCATTAAGTTCCATGAACTTCAAGATATTTGAAAATACCATTGGGCACATTGGTTGAGCATGAGTCTTTAGCTTCTACATTTGAGGATTTGTACTCACTAGTTCTAGCAAGCTTGATATTCATAGCTTATTACATATCACCATAATTTCATGATAGATATTGACATGGGAGCTTATATTTTTGACACGTCAATTTCAATCTAATTAGGTAGCTTTTTGAAAGAGATAGTGGGCCAAGTTAATTCATTTTTTGTTATGGGATGCAACCATGTGTACCATAAAGGAAGGCGTTGTAAGAATCTAGTAGACTCACACCATATGTTCTAAGAGACAAGAGGTGGGCGAGTATGGTATTGAGATTCAACAAGAGTGTGAAAGATTTGCAAGGTTAGAATAATTTTAATTTTTTATGGCAAGCCAAGCAAGTAGAGTAGGTTTATCCCTGGCCCTAGTCATATTGATTTGTGTCTTAACATTTTATGTTGGCCAACCTCTCTATTGGAAGCTCTCTCCACCACACTACATGAGATCCCCACAGCTTAATGGCAAGCGAAGCGAGTAGATTGGGTTTACGCATGGCCCTGTTCATATTGATCTGCATCTTAGCATTTTATGTTGCCACAATCTGCTTTAAAACAACTGAAATCCCTAATTGTAAAATACATTGAAACATTATTATTAAAATAATTATTGAAAAAAATGTTCACTTAAGCATTCCCTAAATAATAGTTAACATTGAGATTAATAGCTATGGGTGTAAAACTAAAGTAAAGAAGTTGTAAAAGAAGTTAATACTATAGATAACACCTACCATTGAAGAATGACATTATTAAAACATTCCATCTCTCATCTGAAGCTTCAAGATTATTTTTTGGAAACAATTATTAACATATTGTAAAAGTGATTGCATATGATATACACATGTTTTTATTTTTATGTTTTGAGAATGTAATTTAATACATCATGAAGTAGGGTTTTTTGAAATGCAATAAAAGCTTCAAGGTTCATCCCTAAAATTCAGAAGTTTGACATTCGCGTACTTGTGGAGAATTGTAAGGATTTAATATAACTTTTAAATTAGTTATTCGAACTTGAACATATTTTTTACTCTACTGAGGTAAGGTTCGATATAAACTCCAAAGTATTTGTGACTCAAGTGCAACAAGTGGTTATTTTCCAACTCTAAAGAGAAATGAACTTTATCAAGAACAATGCAACAACAGTACACGAAAACTTCAATTCCTATCCCATCCCAAAGAAACATTAAAAACAAAATTGTGGAGGAAAATTGAAATAATACATCCACAAACCAAAATAAAATGAACTTTCAAAAAATCAAAGTAATTATGTTTAAATGAGAAATTAAAAAGGATGGAGGGAAGTGGAAGTCACCATCCATACAACATTTGTTATAATTATGAATTATACTTATGACTTGTGCTTTTTTATTTCCATTAACATCTATTGTGGAAATGTAAATACGCTTGCAAAAGATTGTACTGTTAATACTAAAATTTAAATAAACACACATGCCACTGAGATTCTGAAATATGTTAAAAAAAACCATGTAGGCTATGGTGGTTTATTAAGTTTTATGTGATAATGAGCCAAACCAGTGATCCTAACATTTATTTATAGACTAGAGGATCAGGATTCTCATGGAAACTTTGTATACCGAAGGATGCAACGCTATCTACTTTGGGTCATCGACAGAAGGACAAGGACCTCAAGGATTCTAAAGTCAAGTGTGGGGCATTACAACTACTTATGGATTTCCTGGTCCTTGGTTTAGGATAAACAACTTCAACAGTTGCTCTTGTTTCTACTTTTGGTCTTTCTTTAGTGCGTTTAACGTGTGTTGACATGATTTTGACGTGCGATTGCGACCCCCATAGCTAGAAGAAATAGGATGGCAGAGAATTCAAACATCGGTACAAGTCCCATTATAATTATTGATGAAGAGTATTCCTTCTTTAATCACTTCTCTAGTGAATTGCTCGGTGAAGTACATATCTTACCAACACAACTCCCCTCTTACCATATCACTAAAATGCAAAGGATTCCTATGACAAGTCAATCACCAGTGTGTTGCTACTTGGCTACAGAGCTTTCAACCTTTGTTGCAAACAAAACAACTAAAGTGACATTATAAAATCCACAAATTATAAATAATTAAACAACGTGAACCCATGTGTCTTGAGGAGGAGGACAACGATCCTTTCATGTGTATGAAGGATTGCATGCAGGAAATGCAACTTGGAGAAAGCGCCTTAAAAAGGGAAACCTCTATGAAATATAAAGTAGCCCATCTATCTTTATTACTGACATATGGATTAATCTCTTACTCCACATGGGAATTTCTCTCTAGTATCATGATGATTCCTTGGCTCTACCTGATCACCCACCTTTCTTATCGCTAACTCTCATCTCATTAAGTCTCTTGGTCATATTCATCCATTTCTATTTGGAGATATGATCAGCACAACTCAAGCTTCTTCCTTCTTTCGGGGGATGGAGAACTTGCTTCTTGGGGTGAGTCATAGCGTTGTAGGATAAAATGATAATTTTCATCGAGCGAAGTTGATGTTCTACAGAACATTAGCATTTAAATTCTTAGGATCATCCAAAACCCTTTCCATTGTTTCCTTGTTATACCAGTGTACATCTAAGGTGTGGGAGAAGTAGGTCATGTGGTTGCATGTACAACCACTATTAGGCACAATGTCTTCTAGTTCTACTTCAATCTTGACATGCCTGGTATTCCTTCGTTTCTCTCTGGCTTCATTATGTTTTTGACATCATGAAATTTCAGCTATGTTTTCTCTCTTAGTTTTTATTATGATAATTTATTTCCATTTGTCCTTTTTACATCATGAACAATATTTTAAATTTTATCTTCCCATACTCAAAATTTCAAGGATCTCTATAGGGTATAGTATATTTCCCAATACATGATAGGAATGTAGGCATCTTACCTAGCATCTACATCCATAGGTAAATAATAAGGTTTTGGGTCGTTCAGGAGGTTTTCAAACCTGGCATAACCCCAAGGTAGGGTACCACGGACCCTCTGCCATCCATTGCAGTAGAGTCGTTCAATGAGCGGGGGTGGAGATCATTAGTGGAGATTGCAAAATCTCCACTTAGACCTCATGGTTCAATCTTGATCTGACATACGAAGAAGGACCAAAAGAAACAAGACCTAAGGCAAAGATAAGCAACTAAAGTGGTTGAAAATCAAATATTATATGGTTTTAATACTTTTTGCTTGGTGAGTTGATGCACCTGTTGCTGCCATGAAATGTTTCAACTGCCTGATTGAGCCTTAGCTAATTGAATGTTTTCCCCACTTGTAAGAGCAGTCAGGCTAATACCTAAATATCCTAATGACGATTGTGTCAAGAGGCTTCCCAACCCACAACCTAAACTAGGCACGGGTTTCTCAAGCTTGCAGCTTCTAGCACATAATGACGAGGCCATTTGAATGTGTTTTAATGCCCGTTCATGACAACTCAAATCATGTGGGCTGCCAAACTGCTTTTCTATCCAAGATCGCTTATGTTAAGCATCGATTCAAGAAGAAACATCTCGATTTTTTTATCCATCGAGTGATGGTAATGAGAGAAATTTGTCTCCGTAAAAAATTCTACCGCTCCCAAGTTTCAATCCCCCAATGTGTCATTCTATCCTTTCAACATTATACAAGATTTTCTATGCAGACCCACCACAAGCTAGATTCATACCTCTCATTCACGCATCCTCTCTCTATGATTGAACAATCCTTAGCACAAAAAAGCAAAAGAGATCAGATTATGGATTGAAGGTGGGAGCCTTGAGATTGAAAGCGTTGAGGCAGAGCAGCCAAGTACTAGAGCACCCTCTCGCAGAGGAAGACTCTCTTAGATAAAGCTATGGAGAACAATGAGCAAGAGCAGGTGCTTGCTTCTTCCAACTAGCTTTTCGAGAATAAAATCTCATATATAATGATGTGTATAAATTGTTTCTCCAGGAAAACAAATATTGATTGGGCTTCGATTGATAAATGTATGCAATTTGCTCATGTTAAGGGAGTTCGCTTTCCATGATCTCTTTATTTGTATCCAATGTGTTTTCCTTATTCCTGCCTCTCGTATGTATTGTCTATGTCGGTGACTTGGTATCGAACCTGGAAGGATGCACTTGGAATTGTATCTACTAGTGTTGGTGGCAGCCAGCCTCCTTTACAATGCTTTTTAGATTTGATCAATGGGGGGGGGGTATCTCTTTTCCAAGATCCTCCACTTCCCTGAAATTGACCGGAAGCCCAAAAAGGCCCATTCCAAGAATAGTTCATCTGATTTCATATGAGTTAAACAAATAATTTAGTATTCCTCTGCAACTTTTCTATGTTTGTTATCAATAAAAGTAATTCTTTGGTACCCCACGACAATATTCTTTTAAGAATATTGGTTTTGAAGTCCATGTGTTCATCATCATTTTTTATTTCATGAGGGTGATATTGTTTGCATCCAAAATAGTAACACAATTCATTTATTTGAAGAAACACGACTCCCCGTGTTTGAAATTCAGATGAATTTATCTCAAACACTTGGCTTTGGCTCATTATGGGAATGAGTACAGGAGACTTGGAAACTATATATACGTGAAAGTGGGTGTCCATCAATGTGGGAAAAACCAAGAGCCGCATCTTAGGGGCGATGGCCAAACTAGAGGGGCATCAAAACTTATGGGATTTTTTTCCCAGGTTGCGTGCAAAATATCATGTTCACAATTATTACATATATATTTCTCTTTCATCGTTGTTAGTTAGGTCACACGTTCCTTAAATAAATTTATTTTTGGGAACACATTCTTTACAACATTTGTTGATCAAGATGCATGATCGAGATAAGACATTTGGCTCTTGTTATTCCATAGTTTTCTCTTTGTGTTTGAGTGAACAATGGAAGTTGGTGTTGGAAATGATTATATGTTAAAACTTAAAACAAGCCTTTAACCTTTGGTTTCCCGTCAATGGGCCATTTAACAACTAGAAGTGATGTATACAACTTTGGTGTTGCACTGTTGGAGCTGCTAGGTAGACGCTCCATGGATAGTACAAGGCCCAATAGATAATAGAACTTGGTTGATTGGGCTCGTCCATTTCTAAATGATAAACTGAATTTTCTATGCATTATTGATCCTAGGTTGGAGGGTTAGTATTCTATGAAGGTTGATCAAAAGGCTACTAGTTTGGCCTACAATTTCCTTGGCCAAAATCCTAAAGCTAGACCACTTATGAAGGATGTTGTTGAGATACTAAAACCTTTGCAAAACATGAGGGACGTGGTGAGTGCCTCTTTTACATATACTACCATGAGGGATAAGGTGAGTGCCTCTTTTACATATACTGCAAGCAATGGGGTGATTGCTTATGAGGTTCAGTTCATTACATACCTGCAAGGTTAAGTAGCTTGGGTTGATTGCTTGTGAGGTTTAGTTCGTTACGAACCTGCAAGGTTAAGCATCTTGGGATCTGAATCATATAAGCTTGGGATTCTTTTAACGATGTTGGAGCAGTTGAACAAGTATGATTTATGATAAATCACTTTAAGCTTGGGATTATTTTAATTGATGGAGCAGTCGAAGACTGATCTATGATAAGTCACTGTAAGAAGTAAGAAATTATATAGTTTGTACCTTAACTCAGTAGATAGTTTGTACCTTAACTGATCTAGGGTGTCCAATGTTCCAAAAACAACTTCATCTTGAATAATGTATCTTCAGCTATCCGGTCAGGTGGTCATGTATTGTATATGTAATTCATGTAATGTATATGTAACCCAATCACAAATATTTGTAGAAGCATTGATGCATAGGTAACTGGGTTGCAACACACACACAATTACAACACACACCCTGCTACAGAATGTACAACGGAAAAACAAAACAAAAATACTTTTTCCAAATAATGAGGAATCCACTGGAAACTAAAACACTCGAAAACCCACGAATTTCAATACCATTCGTTTATTAATTCAATGCGGAGAACAGATTTCTATGTTACATCGAGCTTAAGCTAAAAATGCTGCCATGAATTGCAACCTGCGTGAATAAAAACCACTACGAAATCATCCATAGGGTAGCAGTCTGTGTGTATGGGCTATGATTTTGTTTCACCTTCTTGTGTTCTCACCCAATCTAGAATCTTTATTTCCATTCCACCTTCTGCAATTTCCTTGCTTTGTGGTTCACCAACCCCTTCAAAATCGCACTCCATTTCTTTTTAAAACTCCTCCTCGGCTTTGAAACGATTTTCCTTCCCTCCAAGAACGAGTTTTTACTCAAACTGTCTCTTTGTCTTCTGGATTGCTTCAACTTCCTTTTGGCCTCGGTTCACGTTTTTTCCTTTAGCCACGAGTTCTTTAGCTATGACTCGTCATGAATACATACTAGCGTGGCAAAATCAAATGCGTACAACCATAGTGTTGCAAATAAAGAAATAATGTGATACTTGTAAAATTGCATTATATGCTTGTGTTTCAACACGTGTTTCAGCATGACACTTGTAAAACTTCTTTATGCGTGGCAGTTTCAGCACGTGTTTCAACATAGCAAGATTAGCTGCAGTAGTAATCAGCAGTTCGAATTTACAACAAACTAACTAAATAAAATAGACCACTAACATAGTCCTTATTTGAATTATTTCTTATTTGCAGAATGGAAATATTTTTAGGTGATGTTGATTTCCCGAGCCCAAGGATGCTCCTGCGTCAAACACCCCTAGTAAGAAAAATATGAGCTCCAACTCATGTGCAGATCACTGTTGAAGTGAAGAGTTCTGCACATGTGCTAACTGATCTTCAGTCATCCACGATGCATCTTCTGCTCCTCGATTCTTCCAATTGATCAAATATTCCATGTACTCCTTCCAGTGAGTCTTCTTACCAATTTTGGTAGCAAGAATTTCTTCAATCTACTCCTCAGACTTAATTAGTAGATGTTGTTCCCATTCATTGAGGGTACCTTCATCTGCTCTTTTTCCCCCTTCATGAGACTCATAGAGGTTAGCAACATTGAATGTAGGAGATATGTCAAATTTCTCTGAAAGTTCCAGCTGATAAGCATTATCAAAGATCTTTTTCAGAATTTGGCATGGACCTATCTTCTTATACTTTGGTTTATTATATCTGCCTTGAGGAAATCGCTCCTTCCTCAAGTGAGCCATGACCAACTCACCCTCTTGGAATACCTTTTGTCTTATATGTTGAATTGTTCTTTGCTTATAATTATCATTGCTAGTCTGCAATTTCTTCTTTACTTGTTCTTGTAATTCATGCATATTGTCCACTAAATCATTCACATCAACACTCTTCTTGCCTTCCAAATATGGCAATGCAACCAATTCTACCACACCTTTTGGCGATCGCCCATAAACAATATGAAATGGACTCTTTCCCATTGATCTGTTAACCGGATCATTATATGTGAATTCATCTTGGGCCAATGCCAAATCGCATTGACTAGGATTCTCTCCACTTAAACTTCTTAACAAATTTCCTAAACTCTTTTTCACTCCTTCTGTCTGACCGTTCATTTGAGGATGATATGATAAATTGTACAACAAATTTGAGCCTAACTTTTTCCAGAGTGTCCTCCAAAAATGCCCAAGAAATCTGGTATCACAATCTGAAGTAGTACTCTGTGGCAATTCATGCAATCTGATCACTTCTTGAAAAACAATGCATCTACTTCACTAACATCACTAGTCTTCTTACATGCTATAAAGTGTGTTATTTTCTAAAATCTATCCACCACTACCATTGTTGAATCATGCTTTCTTCGATTGATAGGAAATCCTAAGACAAAATCCATACTGATATCCTCCCAAGGTCCTTTGGGTACTGGCAATGGAGTATAGAGTCTCGAGTTCTAACTTTTTCCTTTGGCTAGTTGGTAGATCCTACAACCTTCAACACATTTTCGAACATCCTTATTAAAGTTGGGCCAAAAGTACCTCTTCGTTACAAATGTTTTGGTCTTATCCATCCCAAAATGTCCTCCTAAACGACCATTATGCAACTCTTTAATGAGATTCAGTTGTATGGAACTTTTGGAAATACACAACTACTGATTTTTAAACAAAAACCCCTCCTGTATATGGTTGTCCAGATATGGTATTCTGTCTAAACTCTAAGTCTCCTTACATGACTTCCAAGCTTCTGAGAAATCTGCATCTTCTGCATACAATGTCTTTAGACAGTTAAGGCTTATCACTTCTACCGACATGGTATTGAGTAAGGTTATCCTTTAAGTTAATGCATCAACTACCTTATTGGACTTCCTGGACTTGTGTTTCAACACAAAAGAGTAACTTTGCAAGAATTTTACCCATTTAGTATGCTTTTGATTCAACTTACATTGGTTGTTAATGCACTGCAAAGATTTGTGATCTGTGAACAAGACAAACTCCTTTGGCAGTAGATAATGTCACCATTTCTTCAAATCTTGAACAATAGCGTAAAATTCCTGATCATAAACATAATACTTCTTTTTGGACTCGTTCAACTTCTCGTTGAAAAATGCAATGGTTCTACCTTCTTGACTTAGAACTGCTCCAATTGTTGTTCCACTAGCATCACAATCAACCTGAAACACTTTATTAAAATCCGGTAATACTAATATTGATTGTGTTGTTACTCTCTTCTTCAATTCTTCCAATGAATTCTCTGTTGTTGCGGTCCACTAAAACACCCCCTTCTTCATACATTATGTAAGAGGTGCACATATTTGACTAAAGTTCCTAATGAATTTCCGGTAAAACCCTACCAATCCATGGAAACTCCTCACATCGAATGTGCATATTGGTGTTTTCCATTCAAGGATAGCCTTCACTTTCTCATGATCCATTTTCAGTCCTTCCTTTGAAACCACAAAACCCAGGTACACTAACTCTCGCTGCATTAATGTACACTTCTTCACGTGTATCAATAGTTTCTCTTCTTTCAAGTGTTGTAACACTGCTCTCACATGCTCAACATGCTATGTTTTGTTCCTGCTAAAAATCAATATATCATCCAAATATACAACCACGAACTTACCCAAAAATGGCTTCAAGACTTCGTTCATCAATCTCATGAACGTGTTGGGCACATTAGTTAACTCGAATGACATCACTAACCATTCAAATAGTCCATCTTTCATCTTAAATGTTGTCTTTTATTCGTCACCTTCTTTGATCTGAATCTGGTGATAACCACTCTTCAAATCAATTTTTGAAAAATATTATGAACCACTCAGGCAATCCATAAGGTCATCCATTATGGCCAATGGAAACCTATACTTGATAGTGATCTTTTTTATCGCACATGAATCAATACACATTCGTCATTCCCGTGTTTTCTTTGGAATCAATATTGTTGGTATTGCACATAGACTCAAACTCTCACGAATTAACCCTCGGACAAGCAATTCATGCACTTGTCAATTCACTTCTTCACTCTCTGTTGGAGTCATCTTGTAAGGCGCTTTATTAGGTAAACTCGATCCAGGCATTAAATCAATTTGATGACAAATACTTATCACTGGAGGCAATCCTTTTGGCAGATCATTAGCAATAATCTCCTTAAATTCATCCATCAATGAATTTATTTCTGTAGGTACAACATTTGGCTCCTCTACACTTCTCACTTCTTTCAGAATCATCGCTAAACAGAATGTTGATTTTCTTTCTTCCTGTAAGAATTCCTTAGCAGAACATGGCATGATCCTACTAATACTCGTGTTTATATCAACACAATTTCTTGTTGTTTCTATTGTATCATCCAACATTGGTGTTAATTTATATCGTTGTCCATCTTTCTTGAACTCATATGTGTTTTCCTTACCATCATGGTGAACTTGTCAATCAAACAACCATGGTCTTCCCAACAGTATGTGGCATGCATCCATCTCAATCACATCACATAACACCTTCTCCTGAAAAACTCCCTATTTGAAAATTCAATAAACATTGTTTAATCACAGTCACCTATTGCCCCTTGTTCAACCAAGAAACATGGTAAGGGTTCGAACTGTTCAACCTTATCAAGTTCAGTTTGTTCATGACTTTAGTGGATACCAATTTTTGTGTACTTCCTCCATCTATAATCAGGTTACAACATTTTCCTTGAACCTTACATTTTGTTTTAAAAACATTCTTTCGTTGTTCTGGTTCCTTTGCCTATTTTTGTTCATATTTAAGCAACACTCTTCGAAACAACAAATTATCACCTTGTTCTTGTTGAAGAACAGTCACATTTTATCCAACTATTGAAGCTTCATCAGACTGTGTGATTTGTGCCCATGCTTCACCTCTTCTCCCTGAAGTTTTCCTTTCTGGACATCCAGAGTTCTTGTGTCCCTCTACACCATAGTGATAACAAGTGATTACATATATGCCCTTTCCTCTTCTGAATCCTCTGCCTCTATCAGCTCCATTTCCTCCTCTGCCATCTTGACCACTGGTAGATTCTTCTTCCTTTTCTCTACCTTTAGCATTCTATCGTTTACCTCGTCCTTTAAAACCTCTTCCTCTACCTCTAGGTTGTGTTTTCCTCTCAATATTTTCTTCTACCTTCAGGGAAACTTGATAAGCTTCATCAACAGTGCGGAAATAATGTTTGCTCATTTCATAATGAATTAAATACTTTATCCCATTTGCATACCTTACAACTCATTGGAATTCGGGTTCCTTGAGGCATACTATGAGTCACAACCTAAAGAACTCTTTAGTGTATTCGCAAACATATGTCTCCCTTTGTCTGAGGTTCTATACTTGTTAGAACAAATTATGTTGGTAATCGACATGAAGAAATTATGCTTTAACCTTGGTAACCATCTTCTGCCAAGTTCTGATTTTCTCCAACTGATTATTCACTCTATCCTTTTGCAACATATCCCACCATAGTGTTGCATGGCCTTTCAGTTTTGTAACAACAAATCTTACCCGATTTGGATCCTGAACATTTTCATACTCAAAGTGTCTTTTGAATTCTCCAATCTAGTCAATGAGAACATCAACTCTCAGACTACCATCATAACATGAAAACTCAACCTTTTCACTACCCTTGTTACTCAAATACGAAATCAGTCTAGCTGTTAGTTCTCTTTCATCACCGTCTCTTTCATCACCATCTCATTCATCTTCGGTTTCTTCTTCTGGCTCTGAGTATACTTCATCATCTCCATTCCTACGATTTTCCAATTCCTCTATTATTCTTCTCAAGTTTTCTAGTTCCCGATTTCCTACACCTACCCTCCCTACTCCTCTCCTTCGCGATGACATTCCTCCAAGTTGTAGGTGTCTGACCAACATCCACATACCTGACACAGTTCTGTAACCCAAGTTGACGTCCAACACTCTTGTTGAGAAACCACGACGAACATGTATTTTGTACCCTAACTCATAGAAGCAGATTAGATGTTAATCCCAAAGCAGAATGGAGCTCTGATACCACATAATGCAAAGGAACTGGGTTGAAACACACACACAATTACAACACAGACCCTGCTACAGAATGTACAGTGGAAAAACAAAACAAAAATACTTTTTCCAAATAATGAGGAATCCACTGGAAACTAAAACACTCAAAAACCCATGAATTTCAATACCATTTGTTTATTAATTCAATGCAAAGAACATATTTATATGTTACTTCGAGCTTGAGTTAAAAAGACTGACATGAATTGTTTCTTGCATGGCTAAAAACCACTACAAAATCATCTAGAGGGTAATGGTCTATGTGTATGGGTTGCAATTCTATTTCGCCTTCTCGTGTGCTCACCCAATCTGGAATCTTTCTCTCCAGTCCACCTTCTGCGATTTCCTTGCTTCGTGGTTCACCAGCCCATTCAAAATCGTGTTTCATTTCTTTTTAAAACTCCTCTTCGGCTTTGAAATGATTTCCCTTCCCTCCAAGAACGAGTTGTTACTCAAACCGTCTCTCTGTCTTCTGGATTGCTTCAACTTCCTTTTGACCTTGGATCACGTTTTGTACTTTAGCCGTGAGTTCTTTAGCTATGATTCATCATGAATGCATACCAGTGTGGAAAAATCAAATGTGTACGACCACGGTGTTGCAAATAAATAAATATCGTGATACTTGTAAAAATTCATTATGTGCGCATGTTTCAGCACATGTTCCAACATAGCAAGAGTAGTTGCAAGAATAATCATCAGTTCGAATTTACAACAAACTGACTAAATAAAATGGACCAATAACACAGTCCTTATTCGACTTATTTCCTATTTGCAGAATGGAAATATTTTTGGGTGATGTGGATTTCTCAAGCCCAAGGATGCTCCTACATCAAGAACCCTATGGTGGTGGAGAAAGGTGTATGCATAAGCACCCTAGGGCGGTGGAGAAAGGTGTATGCATAAGCACCCTAGGGCGGTGGAGAAAGGCGATAGAGTGTTGAGAGTTATCAAGGAGAATCAATACTCAACCTCATATTAATCATTTGTCAAACTAGTCTGATTAGTCCATTTAATGATTAATCATTTGTTAGACTAGTCAAATTAGTCCATTTAAATACATGACAAAGTTAAAACTTAAAACTTACGTTAATGAAAATGAAAAATTTGCATTGTCAGAGCACTTCTAACTTTGAACTTGTTAATAAGGTTACAATGAAAAGAATGCAAAAACATTGCATAATCCAAAGTTTAGGATAGAGAATGAAAAATAACATTGCATACTCCAAATCATATAAAAAAGTTAGGATATGGAATGACAGATTACATCAGGAGGAGTGAAGTATGCAATAAGACTTCAAATGTTAGAACCAGTAGAATTGTAAATAMATATKTTTTTTCAAAAAATTTTAATAAGAAAAATTAMAAGTTCATTCTTAAAAAATTAGGGATATAACATATGTATTAAAAGTCAAACATCAACTAATGTTTATTCAACRCGGAATCGAATGCTAGAGTCCTTGGATTACCTATRGCAGAGACTAATAATATAACATAATATCATACGTATTTTTGATAGTCTTTATCATTTGTTGATATTTATTTATGTATGTAATATCATATAATAAAAAATAGATTTACATTTTTATAATAATTTATATTTCTTTCAAATAAATTAAATATTTAATATAATTACAATTAATTTTTAAATATTAAAAACATTTTTTTATTAAAAATCTTTCACTAATTTCATCAATGTTATTAATAATTCATAAAAAAAAAAATTAAAAATATATGAAAATATCACTTTATTAACTTCTCTTCACTTCATCGAAATAACTGTGAGATTTTGTAGTAATGGTTATTCACCATGTATGCTTATGAACAAAACCAAACAAATTATAGTTTACTCCTCACTCATACCTTAGTCATGAAATAATATTTGGAATGGAAATGCTTCACATGCAATAATAACTCTCAAGGATATCTCTAATACACTTCATGTTGAGTTGATTCCCATCTACATCACATCTTCTTCTCATTTCTGATATTGTTTCATTCACTTGATTACTTGATCCTATCATTGCCATGTTGTTTCATCCACTAGCATGTAAAGAAAATAGTTTATTCTTTGTATTAAATGCTTTTGTTTTGTTCACAATGTTAAATATACCTTGTATAGATTCAACTTGCTTGATTATCCTTTGTTTTCTTTTGTTAAATGTTGATATTTTAAAATTTTATATATCAAGTTTACATATGTTCAATCTATACTTTATTGTTTTTTCTTCAAATCCTCCAATATTCTTGAAATCAACATGGAACTTAAATAGTCTTTATTTTAGTCTTCTTTGTTAGGTTGATGGAAACATTATAGAGTGGCATTTGACACTGCTACTCAAACTTGGAATTTGATGCGTGAGAAATGTTATCTTACATCGAGAGTAAGGGTTGTGTGGACTTATGAAGCCCCCTTTACACATCCCGAGTTGAATGGTAGACTGACAATGAACATTTCATTGACCCCATCCAATGAGGGACCCACCATCATTCATATACATTATTATACATCTTACCTTATATATTTTAATCCCAAATAGGCCACACTCAATATTTTTTTTTAACAGAAATTGAAATATGTTTTATATATAAAAAGGCGTGACCAAAGTCATTATAGTACAAAAAGGGGGGTGTTGGATCGATGACCCAACAACTAATATACCGATTTCTTTCTACGTGAGCTTGTGCACAAAAACTTCAATTGTTTATTTAGTAAGGACTAACTAGTCTAGCTATTGCTTGCAAACTATGCATTGGCCTAGCCATTGTTACAAAAATTGGGACTGATGACTAATCTTACTTCTTCTTTTCCTTTAGAACCCAGGCTAGAGTTTCTTCTGAGGGCGTGTCTAGAGCAACATTCAGATCTAGGAGGATCAGGACGTCTCTGCTCTCGCCTTCTTCACTTCTGCTTTGACCTGCAGCTTTCTTAGCTCTAGTTCCATGCTCTTCCTCGTGTCTTTCCCCTTGCCTTCTCAACAAATCCACTTCGTCCTGGAGCTGGTTGATCAGGGTTCGGTGTTGGGAGAGAGTTTCTAGTGTAAAGTTTAGGGTGGTGTTGTGGGATTCCAGGTGCTGGGTGGTGAGGAAATTGTCTCCCACCATTTCCTCCTCTCTATCTTCTTGAGCTCGTATATGATCCATATACGAGCTGAGTGAGAATTTCGACATACACTTCTCCTTCCTTACCCCTGTTGCTGCCTTGAGTTCATTGGAATTTGATCGTGCTTGTTGTGACCTCTTTTGTTAGGCCTAGGAAATTGCTCGAGTAATTCGATACCCGATGCTTCCTTTTTCTATCCCCCTGAGAGTTTCAGTCGTTCTGGATGTTCCTGTCTAAATCTTTTGGCCAGCCTCTGCTCTTTTCGCGGATTTGTTTTATGCCCGTCACCTTGAATTTACCTATCCACCTAGTATTGTGCTTTGCACCTTGGTTTGGGATGCCTGGACTCTTCCAATCCCCTGTATTTATATATGTGATGCTTGCCTTCATGTGGATGTCGAAACAGTGAATCAGGCTCTGATATACCTGAGTTTCCCACGTGACGTCATTTCTTGTGCGTGTAATATGCCTCCTCTGGAACGTGGTATGCTGTCGTGGCTTCTTTCGCGTGCTATGGAGTCTCACCTCAGTCATTTCCCAGTGTGTTTGCGCGAATGCCATTAATGAGAGGATAGGGGGAGGGGAGGTGGTGTGAGGTGTGAGTGACCTCATCTGTTGGATCCCACGAGGGACTAATCTTTTCTTGCGCTGATAATCCCTGGTTACCTTCTTCGACGTACTATTTTCCGCATTCCTAGATTTGGCAAAGTACAATGGACTCCCAGAGATGTCAGGAGGTTGTCCAAATTGGATGTTGCGCTTGGAAGCCTTGTGTGCATGGATTTTGAGCGATATGTCAAGATTTATGCGCTTGATCATTGGGGTGACTATGGGGGGGTTAGGAATGTGGAACTTCCTTGGATTTCCAAGTACCTTGTGTCTCTGCCTATGGCTTTATTTGCCTGATCATCTGCACTCCAGTTATTGGCTCGGTGGATATGGTAGAAGAATATGCATATGCTCGATATTATGTCCCTTGTTCTATCAATGATTCTCTTGAGCATTTAATTCTTTGAGTTTGTGCTTTTAACGAAATATCTTATGATCGTTTTGGAGTCCCCTATGATGATTAGCTTGTTAATTGGCGTTCCTTCGCTATTTGTGTCCCTTTGAGAAGTGCATAAGCCTCATCTAAATTGTTTGTGGTAGTTCCTAGATTCCAAGAATAAGTAATCATCCTTTTTCCTCTAGGGTCGAACAGAACCCCTCCCGCACCTGCCTCCCTTAGGTTCCCTTTAGAAGCACCATCAAAACTAAGAACATGATTTTTTTGTGTATTTAGCTAGTTTGTGAACTCTTGAGGAGTATACTGAAGCTGCCAGCATGAAGTGATTTTTGTCCCACTAGGTGAAGGGGCTTCATGTATGTTAAGTTTGTTTATCCAGGATTCTTCTGTTATTCTCATCGGGGCCCCTACCATGGTGAATGGATTCTTGGTCGACAAGAATTCACTTAGTTGGCCGATGGCATTTTTCACTACAACTAAGGGGGAAATGATTTTTCCTTTGAAAATCCTTTTATTTATTGCCATCCAAATATGCAACCAAACAAATTTTATCGATGCCTTCCAGGCTCGGTTGAGCTTTGGTTTCCCTTGGAACGATCCTCTATAATGTTTCGCCCATTTGCCTATTATGCTTCTAGTGCTTGTTGTCCTGGAAAATTGGAGAATTAATTCGTGATAGACATTGTTCATCACCTGCCTAGTGAAATTGCAATGCAGGAACAGATGGTCATTACTCTACAGGCTATTAGCGCACAAAGCACACCTGAACGGGCCCAGAAAGCCTCTTTTGTTCAAATTCTCCCATGTTAGAAGTTTATTATGAGCCAGCTGTCAGCATAAGATGTTAATTTTTGGGAGACTATTTGGGTTCCAGAACTCTTTCCAAATGGCTGATTTGGTTGGTATATCGTTGCCTTCGAGGAGCTGTTTGTTTGTACCTCAAATTCACTGTATAACCTTCTTTTCCCTAGCTTATGTCATCCTTTTTGCTAAGGCGAACTAGGGCGGATCCGGAGACTGTTTGGAGGAACTGTTTGGCCTCTTCTCGCAGCAAGGGAGGGACCTCCCCGAGATTCCAACTTTCCCAATTACCGTTTGAATGCCAGTTTGAGATATCATAAAGGGTGAATTTTTCTTCTGAGGACAGCCAGTGTTTTAATTGGTTCAAAGAAGGGATATTTGAGAGGATCCCCCTCTCTGAGTATTTGTCCTCCCAAATCTTGATTTCTTTCTCGTTGCCTGGGTCCCAATTCAAGCGAGATTGTCTTAAAGGGACGGACACCTGCATAAGCTTCCAGATGGGTGAGCTTGCTTGTCCTAGGTCCACTTCTTCCACGCATCTTTTTTTGTTTTTGTTCGTGTACTTGCTACAGAGTGTTTTTTTCCACCATTCGTTGCCACCTGTTATTACTCGCCAAATTACCTTTTCTCCCAGAGCTAGGTTTATTTTTTCTAGATCTCTTATTCCCAACCCCCCATTTTATTTAGGGGCACAAGTAATAGCCCAGTTTATCATATGGAATTTTTTTTCATTACCCTTGCCTACTTGCTAAAGAAATTTCCTTGTGAGTTTGGTCGGTTCTTTCTTTATTCCAACTAGAGCATAGAGAACTGAGAATTGGAAGATTGGGAGGGATGAGAGGACTGCTTTTATTAGAACAACCCGGCCTACTGGATTTAACCAAGTGGCTCCCCATTTTTCAAATTGGTATTTTAATTTTTGGAGGATCCCCTACCAAGCCTCGCTAGGTAGGGCTTTAATGCTAATCAACGTACCTAAATACTTGAAGTATTTCAAATCCATCGTGAAGGGGAATTGGAGGATATCGGAAATTTTTGCCATTGTTCCCGCTTTTACGTTCCAACCATAGATCTGGCTCTTGAGATTGTTGATAAGTCCTCCTGAGGCATGTTCATACTGGTCCAGGACTAGTTTGAATCTTCAGGCCATTGTTTGGGAGGCTCCTCCAAGGAGGAGAGTATCATCAAAGAATTGTGAGTTGTTTATCCTTCTTACTCCCCTAGAAATTTTTAAACCCGAGATATTTTTAGTTGTCCTTTCTTGCCCCAATATTTTGTTTAAAGTTTCTTCCATGATTACATACAACAACGGAGAGAGAGGGCACCCTTGTATGAGGCCTCTTGAGGCTTGGAAGAACGTTGCAGGGCGACCATTAATCAGTGGTGCTATCCATGGGGACAAAATACAAGCTTTGATCAAGGAGATAAAGGGGCTCTGGAAATCGAATTTGTTCAGCACCTCATAGAGGAATTTATGATTCACTCTATCGAAGGCGTTTTCCATGTCAATTTTTATGTTCATTCCTTTTTGTTTATTCATGACACTGGTATGGATTGCTTCCTGGACTAGGATAATATTGTCCCATATTTGTCTTTTAGTCACGAATCCTCCTTGGTTTGGGAGAATTATCTTTGGGAGGAGATGCTTTAACCTGTTGGCAATTATTTTGGTGAGAATTTTATAGGAGACATTGCAGAGGGATATGGGGCAGAAGTGATCAAAGGTGTTTACATTTTTGGCTTTGGGGATCAGCGCTAGGAAAGAGGTATTGGTGGCTCCTCCTATATTGCATGTCGATTGGACATATCTAATCATGCGAAGTAGGTCCTTTCTGATGATTTCTCAACATTGTCTATAGAAGTGAGGAGTAAATCCGTCTGACCCGGGTGCTTTATCTGGGTCGAATTGGAATACTACTGCTCTAACTTCCTCTTCAATGATTGTCTTTATCAAAGCCTGGTTGTCCTTGTCCGTTATCAGTTGTGGGATTGGCTCCATGAAATTTAGCCTCTGATCTTTATTGTGTTCTCCATCCTGATTATATAGTGTTTTAAAATGAGAAGAGGCTTCCATTTTTATCTCTTCGAAGGAGTTAATTATCTCCCCTGAGGCTTTTTTTATTTCTTCTACTGAATTTCTATGTTGTCTGGCTTTGGCATGTTTATGCAAGAAGGATGTGTTTTTGTCTCCTGCTTTCATCCACAAGGCTCTTGACTTTAATCTCCATTCCTTTTCTTCATTATGAAGTGCCCTTAAGTAGTTTTGGAAGTGAGTTTTCTCCTGCTCCAGGTGCTTGGGGAGGACTTCCTTGTCTTCTATTTCTATATGGATCTCTTCTAATTTTTGTTTGTACCACTTTACTTCTTCCTTTGTTCTTAAAAAGGAAGCTTTTGCCCATTCCTTTAAGGCCTGCTTGTTTTTTTTTAATTTTTGCTCCCAAATATACAATGGGGTTTCGTTCACCCAAGTGGACCAGACCGAGGAGATTAGCGGAAGAAAGTCCGGTGAATCCAGCCAAAGGGGGTTGAATATGAAAGGAATAAGGCCTAGGTTTTCAGTCTTTTCCAAGGTAAGAGCTATAGGCCGGTGGTCAGAGATTCACCAAGGGACAATTCAGGAGATAATGGTAAGTGGGAGAAAGAGGAGATGACTGTGGATAAGGAAGCGGTCCAATCTTGCTGCTATATTTCCCACCCCTGTTATTTTATTTTTCCGTGTGAATTTTACTTTGGAGGGTTGGACGTCGAGAGATCTAGCTCCAAGACTAGGTCATCCATATTTTACCTAAACTGATCTCTGACAGTGGACCCACCCTTTTTCTCCCCTTGGTGCAGGGTGGTATTTAAATCCCCGACTATAATGTAATTTTCTTGCGCATCCAGATCTTTTAATTTCATTAGCGTATCCCAACAATCTTTCTTTTCCCCGAGATTATTAGGTATATAAACATTACATATAGGATAGATGATACCTATTTGGAGGTGTTGTAACTTTACTAGCATCCAATGGTTTGAGTCCACTCTTTGTTCCTCCTTGAAAATTTGAGTATTCCATATAGTACAGATCCCTCTAGAAGCACCTCTTGCACTTATCGTCGATCTGTTGCTAGTGGTCCAAAACTGTTTCATTTCTCTTAGGGCTTCATCGCCTTAGAGTTTCATCTCCTGAATTAAGAAGATTTGGGGCTTTTCTATATGGATTATTTTTTTCATTGCTTTTTTTTTTTTCCCTTGGTCCAGACCTCTACAATTCCAGGAGACTACCTTCATTACTTACTATTGTGTTTTGTTGCTCCTCCTTTTGTGGGCTGAGATTGCCCCTTTACTGGTTGGTATTTTACATATTTCCCTTCTTTCCTGAGGATTTCTTATAGGGTTGGTTGGGTTCCTAGGTATTTGTCCTGAGTGGTCGTTTTCTCTCTTCTGGCTTTATTTGTTCTTCTTCCTGCTTGCGTGGTTGGAACATTCGTTGGGATTTCTACATCCATTTCTTCGCCTGATTTTTCTTGGATTTCTTCCTCCTGTGCTTGATGACTGACTTGGTGCTGGTGTTTTGGTTCTTTTGGTCTAATCTCAATGGCCATATCCTGATCATGGGCATTTTCTTCTGTGTTTTCCTTTGAGCTAATCAACTTTGGATCCAAAGTTTCCAAGGGTTCAAACTTGTTCTTGCTGCTTTCGGCATCGTCTTTGATCTATATTGTGGATTTCCCTTTACTTGGCGAGGGGGCTTTGGAATTGCTTTTGCACTTTGGTTGTTGGTTCCTTTCTCTATTCGTCGTTTTTTTTTTTCGTTTTGCTTTTTTCCACTGTTTAGCTTCCTTATTTTTTGGATGCTCATGGGTCGCCTTGGGGCAATTTTTGGCAAAGTGACCATATTCATGGCAGTATTTACACTTACATGGAAGTTGTTCGTAATCCACCATTTATATGTAATACCATCCATCCAGGATGAGTTGTATTGCTTCTAGGAGCCCTTTTTCCAGATCCACTTCTGCACATAACCTTGCGCAAGATTGCAGGTCGTCTCGTGGTTCGGCTCAATCAATGAACCTTCCCATAGCATTGCCTATTTTTTTAAATTTTTCATCATTCCAATAGTGTAGGGGTAACAAAGGGAGTCTTACCCATACTAGGAAATCAGAGGGGATATCATTATCTAGGATGAAGTCCGGAGTCCATTTATTCAGATACATCCCTCTGGTCCCCATGAAATACAGACCATTCCTGAAGATCAGGTCTCGATCTGCTTTGTTTTCAAACAAAAAAATGTAGAAACCCTTTCCACAAAATGATGTAGAGAGTTGTCCCTTGATTGTTTTCTTCCAGTTCTGGTTCATCCATAGAGACATTGCTTTGGGGGACGACCAGAGTCCAGTAAATTGCCTTATTAAGTCGTTTTCAGTCAGTCGGAGAGCAAATGGTCTCGAAGAGGAGGATTGGACCTCCACTTTTGGGATTGCCTCTAGTCTTTTGACGAATCTGGTGGTATGGGCTCCTTTGGCCGACTTTGGATAGGATGAGATCAATGTCTGAAACACTGCTAGGTCAGTCGACGGTGAGGGTTGGGGGGGATCCCCCGAGCCCAAGGCCATGGCGGCTTGCGTTGAAACCCTAGAACATGTCAAGGGAATCTCGAAGTCGCTTAAAAAACCCACACTCAATATTGATAAACATTACCAACACTATTAATTTCTTCTTGTTCTTTTATGAAATATATGAATATTTATTCCACTCCATCTCAAGGTCACTCCGCCATATTTATTTTTACACGTTAATTCTTTCCCATATTCTTCATTGTTTTGCTTGAATATTGTTTATATTCTTCTTTAAATCTAAAACACATTTTTTACATTTTTTAGAAACAAATGATTATGATGTTTACATTGTTTTGAGAGTATTACAGATACTCATATTTGCATTGCAAATTTACCAACGTACTTAGCAGTGCCAGATCCGCTAACATGGCATACAATTTACATTCGACATCTTGTTGATGACCTCCAACTACATAGAATACAATTCCAAGTCCATGTTATCCATCTTGGAAGGGGAAACCTTTTAAGGCCGGAGATGAAAGAAGAACTTGCTAGGAAATTTTTTATTTCTAATACACAAACAATATTAATCTCTTCTTTTCATACAATTGGGCCATTCTCCAAAGGCTTTGGAATAATATATGATAGCATGAAAGACACACTGCAGCATGAACCAAAACATTGCTTAGCTCAAAATGGTCTTAAAACTCATGTTGAAAGGTCTACTAAAGCAAGCATAAGTAGAGCAAAAAAAATTGTGGCATTAAAAGCACATAAAAAAACCCAATAAAGACATAGTTGAAGGCGATGAATGTTATTTTGGACTTAGCCATATTATATTACTTTATGTTATAGCGTGAAAGACACATTTCAACATGAACCAAAACAT
>ML798821.1:163013-175464 GCA_009831015.1 Picea engelmannii
ACTAAATAAACATTTTCAATGTGCATATTTATTTTTCTCTCCTTTATACATGTATATAATTAACATAAACTTTTAAAGTTGTGTTATTAGTCCCTGGCGAAGGCGTAGAGAGACTATAGTGATCGATAATTCGTTGACTTCATATCAGTTTGTCCTTTGACCAAAAATATTTGCATATTTTCTATTGTTGGAACTAGGGAACTAAAAACATTGATTTTTATATAATAAAAAATATCATATATGTCATGATCTTATTATTACAGGTCTTATTGCTAGCTTCATTATTCCCAATGTTTTATATGTTAGCATATCTAAAGTTTTTGATCATATACAGTTTTTATGAATTTTTACTTTTATTCTTGAAATGTTTGGATATCCAAAGTTTTGAAGATAGGGAGTCGGTTTTTTATTAGTTGACTTCATATTAGTTTGTCCTTTGAATAATTTTTCTTTTTACATACCCTCTATTGTTACTAAATTTTTTTTTATTGTTATAAAATAATATAATAAATATTTTTCCGTACGTAATAGAGTTGCCACACTGCATTCTTTCTTAAATGTTTACACAGCACTTCTGACAGACTTAAATGTTTACCTAACAAGCTTCACATCCTTAAATGTTTACTTAATAGGCCTCTTACAATACATTATCCTCTGGTTTTTTAATGCAATGTTCTCTGCAGTGAATATGGGCAATATTGTTCTTCAGCGGTATTACTGGTTCACTGGTTCATGCTTGCTCCTTGCTTGTTCACTGGTTTCTTGTTTTCTTGTTGTTGTTGTTCTTGTTTGTCTGTTGGTCTTGTTGCAATTTGCACGCTTGGGATTCTGCAACCGCGATTGGAATTGGCCTTCTGTCGTTCCCCATTGACGGGTAGGTTTCAGTGTCGTGTTTAGCTTCCTTTGCTATTTGCAGTTTGCAGGTGATAAATTTCACTGCTAGGGATGCCTAAGTCGAAATCCTCTTGCAGAACATCTTTGTATGTGAGGAGAAAATACGATTTCCTTTTTCTATACGTCACTGTGGTTGCGATGGAGGTAGGTTCTGTGTCGAACATTGGTGATCAGGAACAAGACGAAGACATCATTACAGTCATGTTTCTCTGGTCGTAGTAATCACATACAAAGATTGACTGCAAGAGGATTTTGAACACTCTCGATATTGAAAAATACCAACCGTGAAAACTGCACCTTTCTTAATTGCTTGCACAGTGGCAGGCCTTTGGACGGTCCTCATAGCCTTAAATATTTACCTAACATGCCTCACAGCCTGAAATGTTTGCCTAACAGATGTGTTACAATACATTTTCCTCCAATTTTTTTGATACAATCTTATGTGTAGTGAATTTGGCCAATATTGTTCTTCACTGGCATTCCTGGTCGGTTGGTTGGTGATTGTTCCTCAGTTCATTGGATGTTTCTTATTGTTGTTTGATTCAACTTTGTAGGGTTGAGGCCCTGCAGTTACACTTGGGCCTTTTGGTGCTTCTTCACTGGTTTGTTATGTGTTGCTTGCTCTTGTTTGCTTCAACTTTGCAAGGTTGGGGTCTTGCATCTGCAGTTGGACCTGTTGTTACAGTTTGTGGGCCAGGGGTTGCACTTTTGTCCTTCTCCATTCACCAGTGGGTCTTGGTTTTACGGTTGCATTCTTGCATTGCTTGATAGGTCTGTTACAATACATTTTCGCCCTTTCTTTTTTCTTCTGCAATGTTGTCTGCAGTGAATATGGGCGATATTGTTCTTTGGCGACGTTATTGGTTCACTGGTTATTGCTTGTTCGTTGCTTGTTGACTGGTTTCTTGTTTTCCTATTGTTGTTGTTGTCGTTCCCCATTGACGGGTGGCTTTCGTTGCTAGATTTACTTTCATGTTCGTTCTTTGTTGTTTGTTATTTCCAGTTTGCAAGTGAAAACTTTAAATGCTGGAGATGCCTGAGTCAAAATCCTCTTCCAGAACATGTTCGTATGTGAAGAGAGAATTCAATTTCCTTTTTTATATGTCAATGGGTGTTATGGAGGTGTTCCAATTACGGATGCAGTATGCCAACTGTGCAAAATTGTAGCTTCCTTAAATGTTTTCATAGCGGGAGGCCTTTGCACGGTCCTTAAAGTCTTACATGTTTACCTGTCAGGCCTCACAGCATGAAATGTTTGCTTAACACGCGTGTTACAATATATTCCTCCGATTGTTTTATACAATCTTGTCTGCAATAAATTTGGACAATATTGTTCTTCACCGGCATTCTTGGTTGACTAGTTGATGCTTGCTCGTTGGTTCATTGGATGTTGCTTATTGTTGTTTGATTCAACTTTGCAGAGTTGAGGTCCTGCAGATGCAATTAAGTCACTTCGTACTTGTTTCTTCACAAACACATCTCCACTTGGAAAACGAAAATTGGAACATGGTTTTACAACTGGGCCACCAAAAAATACTATTAAGATAAAATAATATGCAAAATTTTGCAGTAGATATAAACAACATATCTTTTGACTTGAACCAGAGTTTGTCGAGCTCCAACGATATTTCATAGCTGAGAATGTTTTTCCCATAGTTAATGTGTTTCTATGGATTCATAGTTATGCGACTAAGTGTTGTTGTGTGACGAATAAAGTTCTTGTCTCCATTTCTTTTTCCTCTTCTAAACTTGCCTATTTTTCGCTTTTATTCTTCCCCTCTATTATGCATTTTTGGTTCTATACTTGGTCACGTTTTTGTGCTCGCAGGTTCCCAGGGTGGTGAACTGACAAATCACCATCTCCATATATATCTTCACATCATGAATCTGACCAACCGTCGTTTGTTTGCATACTTAGCCAATTTTATGAACGTGGGTTCGCGGATAGGCGTTATCGAACTCTACTGCCCTGTGTTCGGGGTATACATCTAGCACTTCGGTGCTCTACAATTCAACCCCGGGCTCCTCGAACTCGCAAGCCTGACTCCACCTATGATGACTCTGTCTGTCCGACCCGCCTTTCCATACTTAGTTGAGTCTTCAAAGTTTCGCGGGTTCACGCACTCCTAGATTCAGAAAAGTTTAAAAGAATTTTTCGCTCCCCTCCATCCCCGCCACCTTCCACCCTTACCAATGCACATTAATTATACTTTTACTAGTGACAACCCACCAGACAGGTTCGAAAAGATTGGCTTTAATAAGCGGAAAGTTCGAGGACATCTCCCATTCAAATGCAGTAACAAGCGAATGTTATGGGATCTGATAATTTTTTTTGCGTCCATCTTGAATTGGCAAAAAGTGTTAGTTATTTTAGTTTTTTTAAGGCATCATCATAGTAACGGTGCAATATTGTACTACCACACTTCCATCCACAAACGTGTCATCCATAGATGTTTTCACGTCATGTCCCTCTTTAATACTGTGCATATATTACAGGTTGTCATAATTGAGAATCTGCTTGCATATGGAAATGTTAACTCGTGTTACTGGTGACTATTCAACACACATACTCGAAAAGATTAACATTAATAAATGAAAAGATCGAGGGAATCCGCCATTAAAATGAATTAAACCAAGATTTACGAAATATTATGCTATCATCCTCTAGCGTTCATTTTAAATACATATTCCCAGTTCTCTCTATCATCAAAGACTTGGGATTTAAGGTGCCTTCGTTGTAATGTTCCTAGTCATGGACATGTGAGACAACTTAGAGATTCCATTCAGGGCCAATTGAAAGATTAAGGAATGGTTTTATGTGACGCCAACTTTGAGTGAAAAAAAAAACTTTGTTAGCCAACAGAAACTCAGGCACAAAAAAAATCAAGTAACTTGTGATTGGTGTTCTCCCTGTATTCGATGCTTTGGTTGGTTGAAAGGCCTGCCTAAAGATTTGTGTGTTGAATTTATTTGTTTTGTTACTGGGAATTTGAAGGGACTTCTAGGTCACTTGCTAAATGGTCCTTCGTTGAAGTATATAGCTTCTTCCAACAACACATATTTGGCAAGTGTATCAATTCTGTAGACCACACAAGAATTTTTCTTTCGTCAGAGGAGTCGCACATATCGTGGCTTGCAAAATGGTCTGGAATATTCGGAAATGATGCCAAATATTACTCCATTCGCGAATATACTCAAAACGAAATTATAAATTTGGATCGTCGCGAATGTGAGAAATTGTATGTGTGGTTGAATCAACATCCTAAAATTACAGAAGTTTCTATTTCAAAGTTTGTTGAGCGACTTCTGGGTGTGGTAACAGACTTGACAGAAAGTCAGACTCTGTATCAAAGTTTATTCATCGTCCTCTGGATGTAGTAATAGACTCGACATTCAATCAACTTTCTATCGCTACTGTACATTTTTTTTCACTATTCCTATGCATATGATTGCATCTGGGTCGATGAGCTTGCCCCTCTTTGCACGAATATTCTCCTCCTACTTGAAGGTGGGTATATAACCAAGGAACGACACTCTCAAAAGTTTCTAATGTCTGCATTGACATGTAACTAAAAAAAAGTTAGTGGGAAGGAATTTTGGATTATGGACTTTGCAACACTTTTTGAAGATTACTTTGTACTACCACCTTCTGCAAGAAGTTTGGCGTGTTCAGGTAATGATTTAGTTTCTAAAAATCACCTTTTACTACCACCTTCATGTAATCATTTTGTTTCATTCTTTAGAAGAGACCTTGATGTAGCAGTGTATTCCAGAGCTGTTTCCACCCAATATCAATCTTCCTGTTGTTTCCCTTGCTTTGAATAAGGAGAATGCATTTATTTTGTTGCAGTGGATCCGATATTTGAAAAAAAAAAAGGAATTGTTCGATGCTTGAAGTAAGTGCCTTCCTGGTCATAGAGTGCTTCCATCACCAACTTGTGTTTGCACAACTACTTTTATTGCTACCTTATTTCTTTGTCCTGGTGGTGGATCCTTCTATCCCAACCAACATGATGGAAATAAACTAGCTCTAGCTCTAGGGAATTTGATCACTTCCGAGAATCTGAGTTGACTATATATTAATTTTGGTTAACTTAAAAAGGTTTATGTGTGCAACCTAATGTTAGACATAGAAAATACAATTTCTTATTTCTTAAAATATAGAACAATGTACTTTTTTAACACACGGTTGTTCAAAAAGTTTCAGGCGTTGTTTGGGATTCATGTCCTTTAAGGATGTTAATTAATCACACAATTAATATTGCTTGTGCCAATGCAATCGAGCCGTCATCCACTATGGAAATTGCATTAACATTGTAATGTCATATAATAGATGTCTGACATGTACCTAATGTCAAGGTCATTATTGCACAGGACACCCAACGTCCAAAGAATTCTGGACTCAAAGCAACATTACAGTTGTCGTGAGAAAGCAACACTAAAGTCGATGTTCTTTGCAGGTCTAACAATCCTGCAGTCTAAGTGCTTTGACAATGACAACCCTGCTTGTTCACCGCATTGTCGCAATGCAGTCAATAACATTGTTCCCATTTCCATCGCCAGTGTTGATATCTGAAGCCGAAGTTATATGAAGCTTGGAGTCACCGCCGGTGTGGATGCCTGAAGGTGAAACTACTTGGAGCCTGGGATCACAACTTCATACACTTCATGTTAGTATCAATAGTGATCAAAATTTGATTATATGTCGAGTCTTTTACTACATCCATAGGTCGGTCAACAATCTTTGACATACAAACTGGTTGTATGTCAAGTCTGTTACAACTTTGGCATAAAACGTTATGTAATTTTAGAATGTTTATTCAAACACGCATACAGTTTCTCACGTTCCTAAGGATCCAATTTTATAATTTCCTTCTTAGTGTATTCGTGCATGGAGTAATATTTGACGTCACTTATGAATATTCCAGACAATTTTGTGGGTTGTGACGTCTGCCACCCCTATGACGAAAGATATATTCTAATGTGATCTGCAACATTTGATACACTTTCCAGATCTATATTGCTGGAAGAAGCTATGTACTTCAATAGAGGAGCATTTTGTAGGTGGTTTGGACGTCCCTTCCAATTTACAGCAATAAAACAAAGAAGTTCAACATACAAATCTTCAGGCAGGCCTTTCAACCAAACAGATAATCGAATACAGGGAGAATAACAGTCACAACATACTTGAATTTTTTTTGTCTCGGCTTTTGTTGGCTAACATGATTTTTTTCCGCCAAAGCTGACATCACATAAAACCACTCCCTCGTGTTTGAATTGGGCATGAATAACATCTCTAAGTTGTCTTAGATGTCGATGACCAGAAACATTACAAGGAAGGCACCTTAAACCCCAAGTTTTCGACAATGGAGGGAAATTAACACTTAGCAAAGTATGGAATGTTGAATAACCAGCCAATGCAGGCATGCCATATCTAGAAGAGACAAGCTATTCAAAAACTTGGGATAGATCTAGCTGGCAGCACCAATGAAGTCGAAGACCCAAAATTGATATTCAACTCGTTGTTTTTTACCAAGCAAGCATTTGATGATCAAGTTGAAATCTATAAAAGATTGTCTACAAGGTTCATTATTGTACATATTTGCTCTTTTTTTTTCGGTGGCAGCCCTAATCGCAGTCATTATGGCAAATGCATTTAAATTTCAGAGAATATATGTTGGGAATTTTTCAAGAAACCTATTTTGGGAAATAATCTCAGTTGTATTTTGTAACATAGTTTATCTGAATATAGAATATTTGAGGTTTTGGTATGGTGTTTTCCAATCTCTGGTATTGTTCTTTATTTTATTTTGTACTTTTTGTGTGTGTGTGTGTGGTTAAACATGGACGATGAGCTTTTCTTTTGGTTGCCCAACACTTCGATTTAAATAAAGGCTACTATGTTCGCTTCTTACATTTTACATGGAAGAATAATTTGTGATAGGTCATACTTATGTGGCCCCCACCCTATACTTAAGAAAGAAATGGGAGGACTCGTCCTGCTTTCATTCTTCGAGGTCCTGTAAATAGAATGAATTAATGACTCTATTTGAGCAAGGCAACTCGGGTGTATATAATATCCGTGCATATAAAAAATGTTACGTCATATGTATATATATATCCCCTTTCTATTGCTTATAGGTTTCAGCGAAATTTGTGAGCCAAACAACATCCTGCAAATTGCAAGATTCTTTACGTTTGGACCAGAAATAATCTATTAATATATATTAATATGAATAGTATTGGAATAAATATAAACACTTTCTCTTTAAATTTTCCTTGTTTTCGTCCCCTCTATTATCCCTTTGTGGTTCTATATTTAGTTGCATTTCTATGATCACGGCTTCGCGGATTGGAAGATGCTCATTTTTATCGATATCTTCACACCATGAGACCGACCGACCGCGGTCCCTTTCAATACTTAGCCAATTATCTGACCATCGGGTCTCGGGTTTGCGGTATCCAACACTTATGTCCCTTGTTCCGTCATACACATCTTGCACCCAAAAAACTTCTGTGATCTGCAATTTATGATTTTACTAGTGAGAACTCACCAGGGGTTCGAAAAGATTGGCATTAATAAACGAACAATAGATGTTGTTTTGTGTGGTACTTAGCCCTTTTTCCCTTTCTTTCTTCCCATCTATTATCTCTCTCTGGTTATATACTTAGTCGTCTTTCTATGTTCGCGGGTGTCCGGGTTGGCGGGCGGAAAGATCTTCATCTCCATCTATATCCTCACATGACGAGTCCGACTAACCTCTATTCCTTTCCATACTTAGCCAATTTTATGGCTGTGGTTATCAGGGTTGGAGCTTTCGAACTCTTCTGCTTCTTGTTCCATGATATACAACTTGCACTCAAAACTTTTGTGATCTACAATTCCACCGCAGACTCCTCAAACTCGCAAGCTTCACTCTACCATGGTTCACAAAAATTTCAAAGCATTTGTCGTTGCCTTCCATCCCCACTAACTTCACGCCCTTCCCAATGCACATTAATTATGGTCTTACTAGTGACAACTAAACACACTGGTACAAAACAATTGGAATTAACAAGCAAAAAAACCTTGAGGACATCTCTCATTAACATGCATTAAACCGCCATTTATAGTACTCGGAACGATCGCCATTCCTTTCTATACTTAGCCAAATTTTTCCACATGTTTCGTGATATACATCTTGCACCCAAATAATTCCCTGATCTACAATTCCACCCTGGCCTCCTCTAACTTGCAAGCTTCACTTTACCCAAAATTTATAAAAAAATTCTAACCATTTATGTCTCTCTTCCATCGCCACCACAATCGCGCCCTTCCCAATGCACATTAATTATTTCGACCTCTAAATTAACTTCCATTGTTCTGTGACCTACAAACAGCACCCAGACCTCCGCGATACACAAATTGTTTGCAAGACTCTGACATCATCCCATCTTCTGTGTTACACATTATGCATTCAAATGTTCTGAGCGATCCAAATTGACGTCGGGGCCTCACGTCTTCTCGGGAGACCTTGTCACCCTATTTTGGATCCTCGGGTTGGCGAGTTCATGAAATCTCCAATTCCCAGTCATTGTTTCTTGTGTTGACCATCCTCGTACTTGTTTCCAAATATGCAACAACAAAGGTTTAATGCTTAGAATTCATCATGCAACAATCGTAAAGATCGTCATTAATAAGCAAAAGCCTCGAGGACTAACTATCCCTACACAACTTGTCCTGAAACATGCAGAGAAGATCTTGCCAGGTAATGGGAAAACTATTACAAATTTCAATATATTGGCAAAAACAAGTCCGGACTACCATTTCCCTATTCCATACTTAGACACTTTTTCGATTGGGGGTTCCCGGACTGATGGGCTCAAAATTGTGTTTCAAATATTTCGCGACTTGCAAACAATGCCCAAAGTTCCAAGATATACAATTTGTCCGTTGGAATGCCCCATCACGAGCCCAACCGTCCACCATTCCTTTCAATACTTAGTTGCAAGTTGGTTGTATGTCCATGACGTGGTACATTTACTGTGTATTGAGTCTAGCCTACCATTTCCATGTTCCATACTTAGACACTATTTCGATTATGGGTTCCCGAACTGGCGGGCTCAGGTTTGTGTTTCCAATGTTTCGCGACTAGCAAACAGTAGTCGGAGTTTCGCGATACACAATTTCTCTGCAGGAATGCACCATCATGCCCTCTTCCGTGTTACGCGTTCTGCAGTCAACACTCCCGAGAGATACAATATGAACCTCGGGCTCTTGCCTATGTTGGTTGTATCTTGTAGCCCTATTTTGAAGCGTCACCAATCGCCTTCAATAATTAGTCATTCCTTAATTGTTGTTCCATATCCCCGCCACCTTACTACTTCTTTCTGGATATGCAATTGTCAAGCTTTAATGTTAAAACTTCGTCATGCATGAACCTTAAACATGTCATTAATGAACTTCTACCATATAAAAATCGACCGCCAGACTCCCATATCATCCCCTCTTCCATGTTACACATTTTGCACTCAAGTTCCTAGACATACAATTTGACCCTCAGGAAGTCACGTCTCATGGGGAACCATTGTCATCCTAATTATGAAGCCCATCCAACCACTTTCGTTACTTGCCCATTTCATGAAATCTCTTTCGCGGATCCTCGCGTTGGCGGGTTCACAAAATCTCCAATTCTTAGTCACTGTTTACTATGCCCGCCACCTTCGCACTTCTTTCAAAGTATGCAACGACCAAGGTTTAATTCCAACAATTCAACATGCAACAACTGTACAGACCATCATTAAAAAGCAAAAGGCTCGACGAGACATTCACATTGACTATTGCCACAAAACTTGCCCAGAGACATGCAAAAAATATCTTGCCACGTAATGGGATATATATTACAAGTTTCAATATATTAGGGAAAACGAGTCCGCCCAGTCATTTCCCTATTCCATACTTGAGCCACTTTTTCAATTGTGGGTTCCCGGACATGCGGGCTCATGATTGCACTTCCATTGTTCTGTGTACCACAAACAGTACCTTGAGTTCCACGATATACAAATTGCCCTCTGGACTGTCCCATCATGACCTCTTCTGTTTTATGCGTTTTGCACGCAAAAAGTTCTGAGACATACAATTTGACCCTCGGGCCCTCACCTCTAACGGTTGTACTTTGTAACCCTATTTTGAAGCCCGCCCAACCGCTTTTGATAATTAGACACTCCTTAATTGCTCTTTCTCGTCCCCGCCACCTTCGTACTTCTTTCTTAATATGCAATTAGTAACCTTTCATGCTAACAAATCACCATGCAGGAATCGTCAACATTGTCATTAATGAGCGAAATGCTCGAGGACATCTCCCATTAATATGCATTAAACCAAGATTTGAGGAGAGTTATATTATCCCTCTAGATTATTCATCTCAAACACGGGACGTCGCGTTGGCCCATTCACGAAATCCCCAATCCTTAATTGCTCATTGTCATACACGCCGTGTTCGCACTTCTAGGTATAAAATTACTAGTCTTTAATGCTAACAACGCATCATGCAACAACCGTCGAAATTGTCATTAATGAGCGAAAGGCTCGAGGACATTTCTCATTCACATGCATTGGACCAAGATTTGCGCAGGGTTATATTATCCCTTCCAACTCTTCATTTCAAACATCGTTTGGAGCAAACCAACGTTCTCGTAAACTTATGGCAGCAACTCGACAACAGTTCTGTGGAGATACAGAGAGTATCATCGGACATGAGGACTAGAACTTCCAGTGGTCCAGGGCATACTCTTACTATTCATCTCGTTCCGCCCAAAACGAAGTGATTTGGACCTTTGGAATCGCTTGTGCAGGCTGCGTCCCTAAGGTTTTTTACTGTAAGGAGATGGTCTCTTGGTGCGCCAAAAAATATATTTCAAGCCCAAGAATTATTCCACTGCGTGACCATTCTCTTGTTTCTTTGTCACCTCGGGTCTTCCGCAAGACGTTAAGATCGTCGGAGCCAACATTAACCTTCAGAGGACAAGACTGCAAACAGTTCCTAGAAAAACATGATAATGGGTTGGACCTCTTACCCAAGTTCCTCGAAGATCCGATAGTGATTCCCGAAGATATCACAAAGTTGCAGGTCAGTTCCTTTAGAAATCCATTTCAGGAAATTGCATGGTTGTTTACAAGAATAATGGGACATGAATCCACGACAAGCATTTCCCATATAGTTATTTATATTTTGTACTTCACAGTCAAGGAACAATTCATTTTTGATTGGGGGAAGCTAATTTCCATTGAAATTTGTTCCCAACTATCACGATTCAAAGAAGAGAATAAATTTTATATGTCATCCTACTTGATTTTCGCAATAGTGCATTGTTGTCTGTTTCCAAAACTGTCTTTGTCCAAAAAAATAAACTGTGAATTCGACCCAGTAACATTCTGGTACCAGGCCTTGTGGAGGCACAAGGCCTCCCATTGTCTTTATGAGGTTTTTAATGACTTTGTCTCAATTTTCAAAGATTTATTGTTAGGAATGGATGCACCCTGAATGCCTGGCCAAGCAACCACGTTTTTGAACAGGAAGGGGACACTTGAACGAAAGGAAAATTACAATGTAATAATGATCTTTGGCTCCAAGTAAAATCTTGCTTTCCTTCCATGTCACATCACAAACAACATGTTTCTTACAGAAATAGCAAGGCAATAGAACCACTGGTTGCATTTTTTCCACGTCAAGAGAAAAAAACAGTTCATTCCTCTGCCCTGGAAAGTTGGGGACTTCGTGTTCAGAAATGTCAACAACATTGACGAATTCGCATGCCATTTCAAGAACTTGAACCTAAAATATGTTTAAAGGCTAAAAGGGTTTGACCCTAATGGGATTTTTCGAGAACATTTACTATCAGTTGGCTTTAGAATCTCTTTTATCCATAGACGCCTGACCGAAGATAGAGATAGTGATGACAACACTCCTGCTTCTAACGATTGCGACGTAGAGACATTGCAAAGCACAACTGAATTGTACAGACAACAAGGAAAAGGTTATGGTGAGAAGAGTGTCCAATCCCCAACCAACACTCCCAAGAGCATGGCATCATAGAGCATCACTTCAACTACCCACCCCAATAATAAATCACCCCAAAAATATTCAAACGGAGGAGGAGATAAGAACCCTCCTCGTGAAAAAATTGATAGTTCTCACAAGCTTCCCCTGACGAAGAAGAGAAAAAACATTGTAGAGCAGGCGGAAGAACCCGAAATTGAAAGTGAGGACATGCAAATTGGAACATTTGTGGATGCCCTATTCCGCAAAGTTGATCCACCTGTGGACGCGATGCACCATAGTTCCACAATGGAAATAGCTAAGACCGACATTTTTTACGAAGATGGATCCTTCGTATTCCAGAGCGTTGTTTTTTACAACCAATCTAAAAATTAAATTATTGAAAAGAGAGATGTAGCAGATAAGAAAGGCAAATCTCATTCAAAGATTAACTTTAGGAAAATGCAGTTGTCCCAAATCTCTCGATTTCACCGTGCAACCCCTGATTCTCTTGATGATTCCATTGGAGGAATTGAACC
>ML798821.1:198391-218209 GCA_009831015.1 Picea engelmannii
TAAAGAGACCAGAAATCTCTGGTTTTGAAGTGAAAGCTATCCTTAACTATATCTTAGTGAGAAGCATAAACTCTAGGAAGGATTGCAAGTCAGTGTTCAGAAGGGCATTCAACTATAGAGTTGAACTATTTTCAAGAAACGTCCAAGAGTCTGGTATAGCTTTTAATTGCAACTTTTATTTTGTATAGGTTTTAATTGTAATTGTTTCTGGTTGATGTTATAAAAAGACTAGAAATCTCTGGTTTTGAAGTGAAAGTAACTATATCTTAGTGAGAAGCATAAACTCTAGGAAGGACTGCAAGTCAGTGTTCAGAAGGGCATTCAACTATAAGTGGTTTGCCTTATTTCTATATCTTTATTTTCTATTTCCATGGAAAAAATTTGTAATTTTATTAAATAAAAAGGCACTGCATTCCATAAATGCTGTTACAGCATTTCCAATAAGGATTTTACAGTATAGTAAAAAACACGTGTCATGTTTTTGTCTTAGATAAAACAAATAGATCCTCCCTAAAGTTCTTCAGTATGCCCCAAAGACAAGAGTTCTCAAAAGATTTAAATGTATTAGAAGCCCCTTAGTTCTGGTCTCACCCTATGATCCTTCATTTACAACCTCTACATTTCATCTCAAAGTTCAAAAACAGGCTATAAGCCTTACATTAAACACAGAAACATTAAGTACAGTCACCCAAAAAAATATCAGCATCTATCGCTGACTCCTAACTAAGATCTTCAATCATATTTTATAAACAAGGAGTGTGCTCTGATTCCTGGAAGAGCCCCGTCATCTCTTCGATCAACATCCATTGCTCAGTGGACAATTGCAGTCCTTCTCTATACAACTCATCGGCTATCTTATTTCTTTCTCTGTAAACATGCTGGGAAGATACATATGTGAAAAGATACTTTTGAGCATTTTAGAAAAGATATTTTAGATAATTTCATCTAATATTGGCTGGAGAAGAAAGTTGTCCATCTGATATTCCCCAATTAGTCATTCGATCACCAACATTGAGCCACTAGATACATGAAGATGAGAGGTCCTCTTTTCTGCAGCTAAAATCAAGGCCAGCTTTAGCACCATTATCTCAGCAAAATTGTTTGTTCCACGTCCCAAGCCAACCCTTAACTTCACAGTATGAGACTCAGATATATAAATAATTCCGCCTGCACCACATACCAAAAGATTCCCTTCTGCTGCCCCATCAAAGTACAGATCTATCTATGACCTCAATAATCTGTCTTGGAGTCTTCACAAATTTTTTTCGAGGAAACTTTTTAAGATATTGAAGCTTTGAGTAGCTGATAGAAAAGACGTTATGAACCTTTCTTCAAATATGGCTGAATTCCTGGCTAACCAAACACCCAAAAGAACAATGACTGATAGAGCTTTTACACAGCAGTATCTTGATTTCTAATCCAGATTTCCAGAGCTTCCTCAATCCTATCTCCTCTCCAAAACATTTTTTGTCTTGTCAAAATCTCCATTACTTACCAGACCTGGCCCACATAACCACATTTTAGGAAAAGATGGTAAACAGATTCATCACAGCAAAAGCACAAGGGATGTCTGCCAGGCTCACTTCTCCTCATCTTATGTAGATTATCCCAGGTCAATACATTGTTATATAGGGCTAGCCACAGAAAGATTTTCCCTTTTAGAGGGCACTTCAACTTGCACATTAACTTCCACCACCAATTTGGCTCAACTTTGTTGAGTTCTAGTGTACCAAGGGAAGTGGTCCCCTGGTTGTGGGTCTCTAACCACAAGAGGGAAATATTTGACCCATTTTGCCTTATACTTTATGTCTAATTTCACTTTGATATTTTCCTAAGTCAAAAGGGTGAAATTTGTCACTTGAGTGAAAATTGACTATTAATTCACTTTGTGGGTGAATTGGGGGACATAAAGTGAACTATGGAAACTTAACCCAAAGTGGGTTTTGAGTTGAGATTCTTTTTGAGAGATCCTAACCATGGATTAGATATGGCTTAAAGTGATCCTAGCCATTGATCTTTTAGGTTTCCTTATGATTCCTTAAGAGGGGCACACAGGGCAAAAGGAGGCTCATCACTCTTTTGTTCACTTGGAGAGCTAGAGGAGAGCAATGGAGATGGGAATTGAAACAAAGGATGAGGGCAACAAGGGCACCTTCTTCCATGGAGGGCTCTAGGAGGCTTTGACTCCTATTTATTTGTGGTGTTCATACTTGCTTGGAGGAGGGCACACTATAGGAGGAGGGCACACACCTTGTGGGCATGATATATTCTTGGCTTATTGTTGTTTGTAGTGTTTTGTTGGAGAGGTAGCACACAAGAGCAGATTTGTGTGCAAAGGTTTCTGCTACAAAGCATCAAGGAGCAAGGGTGCAAGGCTAGAGTGGGATTGAGCAACTAGTGAGGAGGGCGCACCATGCTTGGGCGCATTCACCTTCTTGGGCATGTATAACAACTTGAGAGTCGCTGCCATTGTAACATGTTCATTTGTTTTATTTTACTTGTTGTTTCTCAAACTTCTTACATCACTTATATAGACTTACATTCCATACTGGTTTTCCCCGGGGGGGTTTTATCCAGGGTCGTGTTGACCAAAATACTTGTGTCCTATTTTCATGCATGCTAGAGTTTAGAACAACATTATAATAGTTGTTAAGATCTAGAGGTGTGTTATATATTTTGAGGTATGCATGTGCTAACCTATGGGTAACTAAAACTACATGCAAGGGCACCTTAAAAGCATATGTAACCATAACAAAACAACATAAAAGTTCCTGAATTGTTTGCTGTTATAAAACAACAACAAAGAACAGTTAGACAACTAAAACTTAGAGCCAATCTCAGGTCAAAGACAGACCTAGTTGGCATCCTGTTAAGACCTCAGAAAATCTTCAAACTTCAGTGGAACAAATGGTTTTATATCCTAGTTTTGGTGTATATTGACCTCGTCTAGGATTCTTTGAGGAGATGTGAGCTTCGTAGATGTCCTTTTTTCTTTTGCTGTGATGAATCTGTTCCACTTTGTTATATAGGGCTAGCTATATAAAGATTTTCCCTTTCAGAGGGCACTTCAAACTTGCACAACAACTTCCACTACCACTTTGTCTCAACTTCAGTAGAACAAATGGTTTTGTATCGTAGCTTTTGTGTATATTGAACTTGTCGAGGATTCTTTGACCATAATAATTCATGAGCCGCCCCTCTTATCAACGCATGACTTTCTTTTTTAAGCTTCTAATATACAAACCCGAGGTGATTCCCTCATCACCAACCAGCCCTAATTGCTTAGTTGTCCTCCATTCCTGACTCTAGATTGAGGTAAGAATTGGGTTAGCAACCTGATAAAGATAGAAGATACCTCTCCCTCTCTAGGTCAAAAGCACATTTTCTGGAAGTCCATACCCTTCACCACAACCTACCCAAGGGTCTCCCCCCACTCTGACATTGTGTCCATTCCCTACTTTCCAGACAAGACACCAACCAATATTTGGGAAGGCTGAAATAGTATCCTTCCAAATAAGAAAACCATTCTTATTCTTTTTTACTGGATTTCCAATCCACTCCTCCATTGTGTTAGCTTTTGGGGTAGCTCGGATAGGTACTTATGCATTGGCAGTGCCTAGCATGCGGAGGTGTCCAAACGACACTCTTTAAAGTGGCTTTTATGTAATGACTAAAGTGACTTTTGTAAGGTTGAGTGACTTAAGTGATTTAAGTCATCTCAATGAAAGATTATGTCGTGACTGTTAGATCGTGAGATCCAGGATCTAATCTTGGCCATTGAAATCTAGGGTTAGGGTTTTAGTCATTAGGAGTTATAAAAACAAATCTAAGGGGAGTGAGAGGCACACAATGAGTGCATAGGAGCAAGAGGGAGTCTTGCTCATGTACTTGTGGCTAAGTGGGCAGGGCTGAGGAAAGGGTGCATGGGACAACGAGGGAGATAACAACCAAGTGGGCTAGGCTATTGGTTGCAACATTGTAATCCTCTGATTGGCCATTATCCCAGGATGGGAGCCTAAGATTTTATCTAATTAAATCAAACTCAGAATTGGTTTTCCCGCAAGGGTTTTTCTAGGGGTGTTTACCCAATATCTTGTGTGCAAGTGTGTTTGGTTTCTGTTTTATGCTTCCGCTTATATTTTCATTGAGTAACCTAGCTATGCTTTAGTTCAGTAAACTTATTTTACTCGGAATTAACTGTCGCGTGCTAGGTTAGCAAAATTCAACACAACGCCGAGTTTATATATTTCTGAACAATTACCTGACTCCACAAACCATAGTTCACAATATTTCTCCACACATATTTTGTTGTTAATGCTTTAGCAAAATGGCGAGGGTTTTTCAATCCCCACCCACTTGAATCCTTTGGAACAACCAATCTATTCCATTTAACAAGAGGAATTCCTTTCTTTTCCCTGCTGCATGCCTATAAGAACCTAAGACTAATTTTCTCGAGCTTGTCAAGAACTCCTCTAGGAATGAAGGCTAAGGACATCCAATATACTGGGATGGCTTCTAACACATATTTCATCAACGTTAGTATTTTCCCCTAGAGATCCATCTAAAATACCAGACATACGATCTCTTTTTGACTTTTGCAATTAGCTAGCCCTAGCCCTTCTTACTATAATCGTTTGGATTGATGATAAATCCAAGGTTCTTCAGTCCATTTTTGAAATCCACTTGTTGATAGGGGAACTGTTGAGCATAAAACCTCTTCTCTTCCCCCAAAGAGAAATAATAGATTTTACAGAGTTAATCAACATGCCAGTGTGAAACTTTAAAAAAAATATGCATATACATAATAGAACATAACAACCACTCTTCACACAAGAAGAACAAAGGATTTTATTTATTTTAGATTGAAAATACAATCCATGAAAACATCTTACAACCCTTTCAGTCCTGTTGTATGGATTTGTACTCTAAACACCGTACGGACTAGTTCCTAGCTGTATAGATCGAGGTTTTCTCTTCTTCTATGTATCTCAAAAATGAATAACACACTGATTTCCTCCTGCACAGGACGTATATGGACCTAACTCGACCTTCCTCTTGATGCCTTGGTGAATCTGATTGACCCCTAGCTTGGTCGAACTAAGTACAGACTGTACGAAGCCGTACAGGCTCCTCTTCCTCTTTGCCTAGGTAGCTTGACCTTCCTCTAGCTCGAGTTTCTCTCACTAACTTAGGTTAATTTGTCTTGCTTTCCTTTTAACTCCATCTGAGGTCCATGTGGGCCTTAGCCAGTGGATCCCAACCATTAGATCTTGAACTAGATCAATGGTTGGGACTTATTCTTTTGGTGAGGCAACTTATGTTTTTACTTTATGGGGTTTTACTATACAAAAAACTAATCCTCACTATAATTTTAACACTCCCTCTTAGTGAGGAATGGGTTTTCTTTGACCCCCAATTTTTCTCGGAAATATGCAAATTTTCCTTTAGGCAATCCTTTAGTGAGAATGTCTACAACTTGTTCATTAGTAGAGACGTACTGAAGCTTTACTGCTCCTTTTTGTACTCTGTCCCCGATGAAGTGATATTTGATTTCAATGTGTTTGGATCTATCACGAAATACTGGATTCTCAGATAGCTTAATACAACTCTGATTATCACAATATATTTTAGTGGGATCCAACTTTGTATAAAACAGATCTACAAGAATTTTCCGAAGCCAAATGGCTTCACAACTTGCGTAACTGGCTGCCATGTACTCGACTTCTACTCACCTGAGAGCTACTGATCTTTGTTTTCTGCTGTACTAAGAGATCATGCTTGATCCCAAGCTGAAGCATCATCCAAAGGTACTTTAACTATCAGTTGTGCTTCCAGCCCAATCTGAATCGGAATACTTGGTCTCTTTGGACATACTGAAGTCCGTATTCTATGGTACCCTTAAAGTACCTCAAGATATGTTTTGCTGCAATCCAATGTACTTTCCTGCAGTCCACCATCTGTTGACTAAGAGTGTTGACAACAAAACATATATCAAGTCTAGTATTAGTCAAATACATCAAGCATCCAATTAATTGTTTGTAAATGGTATGATTCACCTTCTCTGACTCAGAGGAATTTAGTTTCTTGAGATTAGTAATCATGGGAGTGGCCATGGGTTTATAGTCCTCCATTCCAAATCTTTTGAGAATCTCAATTGTATACTTTCCTTGACTAAGGAAAGCTTCACCCTTTTGTTGTTAGATCTCTAGCCCAAGAAAATAGTGCATTAGACCCAGGACTTTCATCTCAAATTCTTCAGCCAGAACCCGCTTGCAACCTGTGATTAGAGTTTTTGCTCATGTTAGAAAGAGATCATCTACATAAAGTACAAGAATGAGAATGCCCCCTTTTCTTATGAGAAGGTAGATATTTGAGTCGGTGTCACTCTTGACAAATCCAAGGCTTTGCAAATAACTGTCTATTATGGAGTACCAAGCTCTGGGTGCTTGTTTGAGGCGATGCAGAGCCTTCTTTAGTCGACAGACAAGACTTGCTATGTCATGGACTTCAAACCCCTGTGGTTGTTCCAAATAGACCTCCTCTTCAATCTTCCCATTGAGAAATGTCGTTTTAACGTCCATTTGATGTATTTTCCACCCAATCTGAGTTGCAATAGATATAATTGCACGAATGGAGGTGTAATGAGCTACCGGGGCAAAGGTCTCTTCATAATCCACTCCTTCTTTCTGAAAGAAGCCCCGAGCAACAAATCTGGCCTTATATTTGTCAATGCTTCCATCTGCTGCATGCTTTATCTTATATATCCATTTGGAGATGACTACTGATTTGTCCTTTGGTTTGTGTACTATTTCTCATACATCATTCTTTATTATGGAGGTATATTCTTCCATCATAGAATTCTTCCATGCTTTCTTCTCAATAACTTCCTCAAAGCAGGTTGGTTCGGATTCAATTATATTACTCAGGCTGAGGTCTTTGGTGACTTTACTTGCTCATTGGCTTCCTTCAGCAACTGTTCGACCCACTTTGGTTTCTTTTTTCTGGAGAAGGTTGGTTGTTCTTCCTCTTGTTGACCCTTTGTGGGAAGGTCTGCCCCTTTTGGGGAGGGTGCCATCTTCTTGATGGGGAGCTTTTGTTTCTGAAATATCTTTGTCCTGACATGATTTTCAGAGGGATCTTTCTTCTTCAAATTTTATGTCTCTGCGTACTACTCTTCTCCTGGTGGAAGGAATTTATATCTGTAGGCTTTGGATGTCTCACTATATCCTACCAAGATTCCCTTCTCTGCTATAGGATCTAACTTCGTCCTTTTCTCAGCAGGAATATGGCAGTAAGCAACACAACCAAAGATGCGAAGGTGATTGATGTTTGGTTTTTTCCCCGTGAATGCTTCTTCAGGTGTTACATTTCCAAGCACTTTATGAGGGCTTCTATTTGAAGATGCACAACATGTTACATGCTTTTGCCCAAAGAAACTTAGTAAGATTTTGATTATGCAACATTTCATTTGCTGCACGAACAATGGCTCTATTCTCTCTTTGTAACCCCATTCTGCTCAAGGGTATATGGGACTGTCATCTCTCTTTTGATCCCAGCTTCAACACATAATTTCTTGAAGGCATGAGATGTGTATTCCCCCCCATTATCAAATCTGAGGGATTTTATCCTTTTTTGTTTATTTGTTTTTCAATAAAAACTTTGAATTCTTGAAATCTCTTGAGCACCTCTTCTAAGGTTTTTCTTGTCAAGAAATAAATCCAAGTTTTTCTAGAGAAGTCGTCTATGAAGGTGATGTAGTATCGAAACTTCCCTCCTATGGATAAGGAAGACATGGGGCCACAGATGTCAGTATGAATCAAGTCCAAGATACTTTTGGACCTAGAATCTCTCTTAGGGAAGGGTTCTCTTACATATTTACCTAGAGCACATCCCTTACATACTTCATTGTGTTTTGTGGAGAAAGAAGACATTCCTGTCACAATCTTGCCCAAAATTTTAAGAGCTCCATGTCCAAGATGGGCCACACGCCTGTGCCATAACTCACAGTCTCTGGTGCTGTTATTGATTGCTAGAGCATAATGAGAGTCAAACTGCAACAGATACAACTTGTCCTTTCTTACTCCAATGACTTGTTCAGATCCCACACTCAGTCCTTTTGGTTTAATGTAGGCCCTTCGATCCTTGAAGGATACTTCATAATGTTGTATTTTTATATGAGATGATATAAGATAGATTCAATGTATTATTACAATGATGAGTGTTCCATATATACAGAATATATGGTGACCATCCATGAAAGGATTCATCCCTTAGGTACTCAATAACTATTTGTTATTATTACGTATTATATATATTATTTAATAATCAATAATTATATTATTAATTATTAGCCTAGGTGAATGTCTTCTTGATGTTGTCCAAACATCAACACTCCCTCTCAACGAGGGAGACATTCTGCATCATACCAAGCTTTTCTATGAAGTATACAAACTTCTCCCTAGACTCATGACACATGTCTATCAGTCCTTGGAGATATCTCTCTCCCACCTGAATCAACAGGAAACTCCCCCTGCGACTCTCCCTCTGAGCCAACTGACTCTCTCTGAGATCAGGCTCACTCTGGGTCCGCATGTGATAGCATCTAGCATCTTGAGTCTTTATCATTCCTTGTCAAATCACCATGACTAGGAAAAAGACCACACCAGGGTCGTTCACCACTAGTACACCCCTGTGAGTGAATGTCAGCTCGATGCTAATTGACACGTGGAAAGCACCTAGAGTCCATATTATTCCTTGTCATGATCAAGGAAGGACTACGCCTGGGCCCATTTACTACAAGTACACCTTTGTGATAAATGTATCCTATCTCCCTTGGTCTGCAACCCAATCTAGGAGAAGGTTCGCCTGATGTTGAAACATCAACACTCCCTCTTAGTTGGGGAGGTATCTTTCCATGATGTCTTCATCTAGTAGTCCATTGACTACTCTGTAATCAACTAGTAGCATACAACTACTATCAGTGACACACAGTCACTACTAGTGGTACACGACCACTGTAGTAGCACACAACTATTGTTCAGAGACACACAATCTTCGCCAATGGTACACAACTAGCGTAGTAGCAAAAGGTTTGTCACACATGGCACTCCCATGTGGACTTCTAGAGGCTACTCCCTCTAGAAACACTAGGGTCAACTCCCCATAGTGTGTGACGTCAAGGTCAAATCCCTTGACGTGTCCTCATGTGCTCTCCACAAGTGACGTTGGGCTATAAGCTCAAACCCACTTATCCCTCTCGGATAAGTGTCTTCACAGATCAACTCAACTCAGTCAAAGAGGAGTATGATCTGGACTTATAGAGGCTACTCCCTCTAGAAACACTAGGGTCAACTCCCCATAGTGTGTGACGTCAAGGTCAACTCCCTTGACGTGTCTTCATGTGCTCTCCACAAGGGACGTGTCCTCATGTGCTCTCCACATGGGATTTTGGGCTATAAGTGTTGGGTATGTGTTATATGTTAAATTTTGAGCTTGATTTCTTATGCGGATTATTTCTTTGAATTCTTCAACACTTTGATTCCAGCGCAATACATTTCAACAATATAGAATCATAATTGAATAGCAATAATCATGTAGATACGTAAGCATGCACATCAACAACACATATACCCTGGGGAAACCCTGTATAGGGAGAAAAACCCGAGCAAACGATATTCCTTTATTGTATTAATAATGTAAGATCACTTACAAACATCCACCATGGAAACTTTGCTCTTAAAGATCTTGCCAAGTTGACTTTGACCTGACAGAGACCCAAGAGACCTTGCTGATATATATGTATCTTAGTTGCTTTCATAGACAAATATATCAGCTCTGATATGGGCTGTTGAAACTGCCTCTAATTGACTTATATGCGCCTCTATATGCTGCCTCTAAATGCTGATCTACAACACTGATATGGCTGCCTCTTTAGAAATGATATATACCTCTGTACAACACTGTTATGGCTGCCTCTTTAGCGCTGATATGTACCTCTGTACAACATTGTTATGGCTGCTTCTTTAGCGTTGATATGTACCTCTGTACAACATTGATATGCTGCCTCTGTATGATGTCTTTACAACAACATTTGTTGCCTCTATATGCGCCTCTACAACACTAGTATGCTGCCTCTATATGCGCCTCTGTATAGCAACCTTTAATGCTTCACCTTTACCCTGCATATCAATTGTGTAGAGGAGAGGGGATCGACCTCTGCTTATAAAGGAATGGAGGAGAAGTGGAGAGAGCTTGAAATAGAGGTGTGAAAGCATGCTTGACTTAACTCAACATTACACTTTAGTTCGAAAATAACACTAGACTTGAGACTTCAGTTACAACTCAACATTACACTTTAGTTTGAAAATAAAACTAGACTTGAGACTTCAGTTACGACTCAACATTACACTTTAGTTCGAAAATAGAACTAGACTTGAGACTTCAGTTACAACTTAACATTACACTTTAGTTCGAAAATAGAACTAGACTTGAGACTTCAGTTACAACTCGACTCTTTACAAGGCAATTCAAATTTCTCTTCATGGTGGATAATGTTACACGTGCCAACGCACTAGATCAATACATTTATATCATTTGCAATATTAAGAATATTGTTTGTTTCTAGCTCATAAGAATTTTATATTCAACCTAACTTTTGTTAGATGCGTTGACTTTTGCTCATGGCTCACAAGGCTTGACTAGGCTCACAAAGGTTGTACGTTCCCCCTGACTTTTGCAATAGTCTGTCTATGCTTACAGAGGTTGTACATTCCCCTTGAATTTTTCTCTAGATTGTCTGTGCTCACAGAGGTTGTACGTTTCCCTTGACTTTTGCATTAGATTTACACCGCATCTCGTTCGTCCTGACTTTTGGTTTGACTCATAGAGGTTGTACGTTCCTCTTGGCTTTTGTCAATACCTCACAAGACTAGTTGATTCTCCAAATCTCCCTGGCTAGCTTCAGGGTGGCCCATAGGGCCTCTCATTGGAGAATGATTGTCGATGTTGCCAAATTTAACACTCCCTCTCAGGGAGGGAGTCATTCTTAGCCACACCAAGCTTGCCTCTCAGCTGCACAAACTATCTCAAGGTCAGAGTCTTGGTCAGGATATTAGCTACCTGCTCGCTCGTGGCTATGTACTGTAACTTTACAGTTTTTCTGTGGACCAAGTCTTGGATGTAGTGGTACTTCATGGAAATATGTTTTGATCTGTCGTGAAATGTCGGGTTCTCTGACAGTTTTATGCAACTTTGATTATCACAGTGAACCACCGTCGTCTCGAGCTTGTCACCAAACAACCCATAAACCAATTTTCTTAGCCATACTGCTTCCTTGCTAGCATCACTTGCTGCAATGTACTCAGCCTCTGTTGTATTATGTGCAATGCACCCCTGTTTCCTACTTGACCAAGAGATCATAGCGGATCCTAAATTGAAGCAATATCCGGAAGTACTCTTTCGATCCATTGGGCTTCCTGCCCAGTCAACATCTGCATACCCATGCAGAAATAAACCACCACTGGATGTATATCTCAAAACATAGGTAATGGTACCTCTGAGATATCTCAAAATGTGCTTTGTTGCCACCCAGTGTCTCTGTCTCGGTTCAGTCATGAACTGACTCATTGCAATCACTGCATAGCATATATCTGGCCTGGTGTGGATCATGTACATCAATGATCCAATCAGCTGCCTATACATGGTGGGATCCACCAAATCTGAACATGTATCATAATCATGCAGCTTCCTCAGGTTGGTAACCATCGGAGTAGACATGGATTTGCAATCCATCATACCAAACCTCTTTAGTACATCCACTGTGTATTTTCCTTGTGCCAGAAATATCTCGCCCTGCCTTTGCCACACTTCCAATCCTAGGAAGTAATGCATCAAGCCTAAGTCTTTCATCTCAAATTTTGAGGTTAGCTCCCTCTTACACCAGGCTATTAGCCCTTCATCTCCTATTAGAAAGAGATCATCAACATACATGATTCGTATAACAGGTTGGTTACCTCTTATCTTGAAGTACAAATTTGCATCGACATCACTTTTCTAAAAGCCCAGGCTTTTAAGAATGCCATTAATCCTGTGATACATTGTTCTTTAGAATTGTCCTGTATTCCTCAAGCATGTCATTCTTCCATACTTGTAATTTATTTGCTTTTTCAAAAGAAGGTTCGGTATCACTGGTGCTGTTCATCAGTGCAACATAGCCTCCAAACTTGTGAGGCCTCTTACTTTCCGTGAAAGTTCCTTTGGGAGCAGCTATCCTTTTTGCTTCCTGCACTGTTTCTTTAAGCCACCTTGGCTTCCCTTTGGCTAGAGGTTCTTCAAGAGTTATTTCTAACTCTTCAATAGGTTCTAGGGGCTCATTACTTGGCCCTTCATGAGGTTCCCCCCCTCTGATCATTTGACTTTTCATTTTCAGAAGAGGGTGAAGCTGGCTGCACTGCTTTTGATTCCTGTTGAAGCTCTCTGGATTTCTTGAATGCGGCTTCCTCATGGAAAGTCACATCTCTGCTTACCTCTATCCGTCTCTGACCTGGTACATATATCCTGTAAGCCTTGGAGTTCTCACTATACCCCACAAAACCCCTTTCTTGCCCGAGGGTTCCATCTTTGTCCTCTTTTCCTTAGGGACATGAATATACACTGGACACCCACATATCCTTAGATGCCCTACTTCAAGTTTCATCCCTGAGAAGACCTCTTCAGGAGTCTTGTCCTTCAACATAACATGTGGACACCTGTTCTGAATATACACGGCAGTGGAGGTAGCTTCTGCCCATAAAGAATCTGACAGATCCTTGTCAAACATCATGGCTTTCGCTGCCTCACAAATTGTCTTGTTTTTCCTCTCAACAACTCCATTTTGCTGAGGGTTATATGGCACGGTCAACTGTCTCTTGATTCCTGCTGACTTGCATAAATCCTCAAACTAGAGAGATTCAAACTCTCCTCCATTGTCTGTTCTAAGGGTTTTGATGTGTTTCCCTGTCTGTTTTTCAATGAAGGCTTTATACTCTTTGAATTTATCAAATGTGTCACTTTTAGCTTTAAGGAAATATATCCAACATTTTCTTGAGTAATCATCAATAAAAATGACATAATACAAACAACCACTAAGTGAGGGAGATGACATGGGACCACATACATCATAATGAACCAGATCTAAGATGCCCTGAGCTCTGCTGTCATTACTAGGAAATGCTTTCTTTATATTTTTACCTAGGATGCATCCTTTACAAATTTCATTTTTACTAAGAGAAATAGAGGGCATGCCACATACCATGTTCTGCATATTTGGAAGTGCTTTGTCATGAAGATGTCCAAGTCTTCTTTCCCACAACTCGCTGGAGCTAGTCGCATCATGAGCCAATGCTTGAACTGATTGTCCTGTCACGACGTACAGTGCTCCTCTTCGTATCCCAATAGGTTTTGCTGTACTCAAATGGCTACCTTTAGCCCACAGTAGTGCCTTCCTGTCCTTGAAGATCACCCAATATCCCTTGTCCTCAAGGGTTGCAATTGATAGAAGATTCGTTTTAAACCCTGGAACATATAATACTTCATCAACATGAAGTCTAGCCCCAGATTCCAATCTGAAGGAGATAGAGCCTACTCTCTCTATCTTGTAACGTTTGTCATCCCCAAGCTCAACCTGCTTTGCAAAAGATTATGTCTTTAAATCTGAGAGGATCTCCTTGTACCCTGTCATGTGCTTTGATGCACCACTGTCTACTAACCAAGTTTTCGACCCCGTGAAAACTGAACTGGATAAGGTAGAAACCAGGTAATATTCTTTTCTATTTTCTCTTTCATTAGGAGGACTTTTCTGTTTTTTTTTAGATTCATCATCCACGACAGTTGAGGAATGATGTTTCCCTTTCCCTGGATTTTTCTTCCTATACCAGCAATCTTTAGCAAAATGACCCAACTTATTACAACTAAAGCATTTAATCTTAGATGTATCAATACACTTGCCTTTGAACATACCTTTGGTGTTTGACTTCCTCCGAGGGCCTTTCTTCTTTTCCTTGAATCTTGATGCTAACGCTGAATGCTCTTCTTTGGTTGGCTCGCTCCTGGTAGTAGTGCGACTCTCCTCTTGGAGACAATCACGCCATAACCTCTCAAACGTGGGCTGAATCTCTCTCCCACTTACACTGGATAAGAAGGTCTCCCATGAAGAAGGAAGACCATCAAACATGGCCTGCACTAAATCATCATCATCCACTGTGACCCCTGTGACCAAAAACTGATTTCTGATCTAGGCTATCCTGGAACAGAAAGATGCTACTGATTCACCTTTCTCCATCTTCAAATACTTAAGCTTGTGCTTAAGTGTTTTCTTCTGACTTGGAGCCTGTTTCTCATACAGATTCACCAAGGTATCCATACAGTCCTTGGCAGTAATTAACGAAGTCTTCGCTGGCATTATACTGTCTTTGACTGAGTCAAAGATGATTCACTTGGCCTTTGCTTGACTCTTTCTGAAGGCCGCTCTTCCTGCATTAGTAGTGGGTTCACTGTGGTCACATACTGCTCAAGATCATGCTTCTGCAAGATATTTGTTATTTGGAGCTTCCACACATTGAAGTTGACAGCTCCTTCGAGCCTATCCTCGACCCTGACTGAAATGGAGGATGCCATGGACCTCACACTGGAAACTTAATCAAGCTTGTTTGGATCTGTGTGTACCTGCTGCTGCACTTCAACAAGCTTAACACACCCTAAGCTCTGATACCAGTTAAATTTTGAGCTTGATTTCTTATGTGGATTATTTCTTTGAATTCTTCAACACTTTGATTCCAGCTTAATACATTTCAGCAATATAGAATCATAATTGAATAGTAATAATCATGTAGATACGTAAGCATGCACATCAACAACATATATACCCCGGGGAAACCCTGTACAGGGAAGAAAACCCCAACAAACGATATTCCTTTATTGCATTAATAATGTAAGATCACTTACAAACATCTACCATGAAAACTCTGCTCTTAAAGAGCTTTCCTAGTTGACTTTGACCTGACAGAGACCTAGGAGACCTTGCTGATATAGTTGTATCCTAGTTGCTTTCAAAGACTGAGATATATCAGCTTTGATGTGGGCTGTTGAAACTGCCTTTAATTGACTGATATGCGCCTCTATATGCTGCCTCTAAATGCTGATCTACAACATTGATATGGCTGCCTCTTTAGCGTTGATATGTACCTCTGCACACCATTGATATGGTTGCCTCTTTAGCGCTGATATGTACCTCTGTACAACACTGTTATGGCTTCCTCTTTAGTGCTGATATGCACCTCTGTACAACACTGTTATGGCTGCCTCTTTAGCGCTAATATGTACCTATGTACAACACTGATATGCTGACTCTGTATGCTGTCTCTACAACATTGTTTGCTGCCTCTATATGCGCCTCTACAACACCGGTATGTTGCCTCTATATGCGCCTCTGTATAGCAGCCTTTAATGCTTCACCTTTACCCTGTGTTATCGCACAATCCGTACTTGCCCAAAGCCCAAGGGGATGACCTATCACTGTCACCTTAATATGAAACCCCTTTCTATTTAGGAGTATATCAAAGTTACCCCAGGGGAGATGTCCCCAATGACCTAAAGGGCTGATAAGACTAAGGCAAGGATGCAAGAAAACCCCCCTCTCACTGGTCAAACGGATCTTAAGGTCTTTAAGGGATGAAGCAATGATAAAAATGGAGTGTACCTGCCCAAAACAAGACAACAAATAAAATATGGCAGCTTTCAAGTACAAAATATGATGTTAGTTCTTCTTAAGACCATGAACCTTCCAAAAATAGGCTAGCTGATATAAAGTTGCAGCAATGTAACAATTTACAACAACAATAAGTATTTTGTAACAACTACAAAAATAGTGCCTTTAAATTGCTTGAAAAAGACAAGAAAATGTAGCTTTAACTATGCTGAATGATAATTAATTGTCGCAAGCGAATTTGGCAATGTCTAGCTAGCATTTAATGTCACTTTTGCAGAGAATTTGCTGCAGTTAGATGGTTGTAGCAATCTTTTGTAACAACAACAAATTCTAGTGCTCAAAATTGCAAGGAAACACCATGTAAACTTAACATTTATCTAGTAGATTGATTGGCAATTGTCACAAACAATTTCTGAGTGAGCTAAGTGCAAGTTATGTAGGTGAATGCAACAGATTAGCATGAATTAATATGGCTGTAGCAGTTATTTGCAACAACAAGAAGTTAGCTAAGGAATTAGTCTAGTTTAGGGTTAGTAAAAGTTAGCAAAAGCTTCAAGGAAGAAGGTTTGAGTGCTTGTTTGATCAATCCTTCAATAAGAGAGAGACTAGAACTAGTGCCTTCTAGGGCTTATGGAGTCAAGTGGTGGCTTCTTCTAAGGTTGCAAATCAATTTTGATAGTGCACAAAAGTCTAAGAGGGAGAATGTGTAGAAGTAGTAACTTAAGTCCCTCTATGCATTTTCCTAAAGAAACAAGATACTAGGTTGTAGGCAATTCTAGTCCCTAACACCTTGCTCTCCTTAGGCTTCTTATGGGAAAAATTTAGGCAAAGATAACTAGGTCAAAACCTTAGAGTACTAGCAAATTAAGGCTCCAGGGTTTTACTAGTTACTAGATCAAATCAATGAGAAGTTTTGGTAAATAGAAAGTAAGAAAGTAGCAAGTTAAGTTCCTTACTTCAAGCATTAAGTATACCATGCAATCTCATAATCTTGTATGAGAAAATAATATCATACATAAACCATTCAATAAATGACAAAAATGCAGATTTTACCTACTTGCACCAGGAATAATCCTGAAAATACCATGCAAGATCACCATAAAAGCTTCCAAGATTGATCCACTTGTAAAATATCAGCCTTATATAAGAGTGTGCCTCACAATTTCAGCCAATAGCTCTTCTTGGGGCGAAAATTTCAGACCTCTCCTCTTGTGTGAGGAGTTGTGATGATAAAAATGAATGTACTTTATGTTTATTTATACAAAATTGGCGACCTTTAATTAATTTTAGGTCAAATAAAGGCCGACCTCGCCAATTTACAAATAAATTCAAATTAGACAAATAAAATTAATTAACATCTAAAAACACTTCCAAGGGTGATGTCATGCCCTTCTAGGTTGACGTTGAGCCCCTAAGGTGGAACATTGGGCTCCAGATGCTGAATGTTTGGCCTCCAAAGGCCCTGGATGATGCCCACACGTGCCAACTAGCTCACAACTGCCTTCAAAATGAAAACCCTAGCTCTGGATGACGTGTAGGGTCATGATGGTGACGTCATGGGCTTTCAAAGGTCAACGTCCAGGTGGAAAAGCAAGATCTCCCTGGGTCTAGGTCTGCTAGGGTGCCTCCAAGGTGACGTCTTTCTTTCTTCCTGGTGCAAATTTCTGATGTCTTCTTGCCCCTGGTTGGGGTTACAACATCCATCTGTGGGCTTTCAGCCCCATGAAGGTCCGAGCTAATCATTCCCCCATGTGTACCTGTCCACTCGGCAAGGTCCTGCAACAACAACAAGTACGCCCTTCAGGGGTTCATAAGTCATAGGGATCATAACATGTAAATCACATCCAATAATAAAATTACCCAAACATATGCATCAAACCCCCCTTTACCCATACAAATGCTCAAAGACGTTATGCAATCTAACAAGTCAGGTTTGGAGAAGGTCACATGGTGTCTTATTGGGCTAATCCTTTTTAAGTTGGGGTGTTTCCCAGGTGAGAACCAATCTAGGTCATGTAAGTGTATGAGGTGGCGTGGATTGCAGTGATAACATGGAAATGTAAATCTTACCTGTGGGTGCCTTTGTAGAGGGCGAGTTGCACCTTGTAGTAGATGCCATTGTTTCCTAGCCCATTCATTTCTTTTTATTCTTAACTTCATTGCTTTTGATCTTTTGTTTTTATGCTTCAAGGGAAGAGTTGAGGGACACTGTCCTGGCTTGGTGACCAGAAGTGACAGCGTTATCCACAAGCATTTCACGGAGATGAAAAGGTTGTCTCGTGATGAAACTCCCTTTCTCTTGGCTATGCCACCAAGAGCCACTACCCTGGTTTGGTGACCAAATAGATGATAATGTCATATCGCTACATGCCCATGGTCATAATAGGTCGGCTCATGATGAGACCTCCCCTCCACCAACTAATACCTTGAGTGTTTGTTTTTCTTATGGGTTCCCTTTTCTTACTGAGAAGATTTTTACTGCTTTCTCGGGAATCCCTGGGCAAAACATCTCAAAAGTTTCATCTTTGGCTTTTAACTCTTGCCAGCTACTTTTATCCTCTAGGCCTTTAGCCCTTCTTCCCACAAGGCAAGGTACAACCCTTCCTGGTGTGGCAAATCCCAATGCTCGAACAAAGGTAGGGGGAGATAAGAGGAATAAAGATGGAAAGTGGTAAGTATGGAGGGAACAGACGATGACCTTTCACAGACCCACCCAGTGGCAACCCATCCTAAAGGGAGATTAACTTACTAGGGCATCATGTCATCTTTCCAGGTATGAGCAAGTTAAAGAGCATAATTTCCAAGCAAACATTATGAAATGAAGGAGAATTCAATGCAACATATTCAAGTGCTTCAATAATCAGAGTGACACATACCATGATACCCGGACTCATTACCTCATAGAGCAAGACTTACTGCTACTTTAGGACCAGGCTGGTGGGATGGATGCTGCTGCTACTGATAAATGGGCTGCACTGAAGAAAAGAGGGGCCCTTCGGGGCCATGCTCAACTCATCCGACTATCGACACTCCATGTATAGGACCTATGGGCCTCGAGACATGATCTCCTTGGTTATCCCTAGGGTAGGGGATAACAACTTGCATAGCAATTGTGTAGAGGAGAGGGGATCGACCTTTGCTTATAAAGGAATGAGGAGAAGTGGAGAGGGCTCGAAATAGAGGTGTGAAAGCATGCTTGACTTAACTCAACATTGCACTTTAGTTCGAAAATAGAACTAGACTTGAGACTTCAGTTACAACTTAGCATTACACTTTAGTTCGAAAATAGAACTGGACTTGAGACTTCAGTTACAACTCAACATTACACTTTAGTTCAAAAATAGAACTAGACTTGAGACTTCAGTTACATCTCAGCATTACACTTTAGTTCGAAAATAGAACTAGACTTGAGACTTTAGTTACAACTTGACTCTTTACAAGGCAATTCGAATTTCTCTTCATGGTGGATAATGTTACACGTGCCAATGCACTAGATCAATACATTCATATCATTTGCAATATTAGGAATATCGTTTGCTTCTAGCTCTTAGGAATTTTATATTCAACCTAACTTTTGCTAGATGCCTTGACTTTTGCTTATGGCTCACAAGGCTTGACTAGGCTCAAAGAGGTTGTATGTTCCCCCTGACTTTTGCACTAGTTTGTCTATGCTCATAGAGGTTGTACGTTCCCCTTGACTTTTGCACTAGACTGTCTATGCTCACAGAGAATGTACGTTTCCCCTGACTTTTGCATTAGACTTACATAGCATCTCGTTGTCCTGACTTTTGGTTTGACTCATAGAGGTTGTACGTTCCCCCTGGCTTTTGTCAATACCTCACAAGACTGGTTGATTTTCCAAATCTCTCTGGCTAGCCTCAGGGTGGCCCATATGGCCTCTCATTGGAGAATGAGTGTCGATGGTGCCAAATTTAACATTATATTCTTTGCATGTGTGTGCGTGTGGGCGCGTCAGATTCGACAACTGCATCTGACGATCCCAACTTCCTTCGATCTTTGTGTCGTGTGCGTCGAGCACTTTCTTGGGGGGGTCTCAGGCCCCCCCCCCCCTGGTT
>ML798821.1:218302-233684 GCA_009831015.1 Picea engelmannii
CCCCAATTTTTTTTTGGGCGGTTTTTGCTATTTTTAGTAGTTTTCTAAATTAATCTCGGATTAAGGGATTAGGGTTTTGGTAGCTACGAAATACCTAAAATATTGTATATATTGTATTGTGAATGGTGAAATTAATACAATGAAGAGTTGAAAGGTGCGGCATCAAGGAAAGCTGGTGTTCTCTCGGTTAAGGGTTTCCAACGTAAATCTCCGTGTACTGTGTGTATGATCCATTGATTAATTTCGGTTTTGCTTAAGAATCTGTATGCATTGCTTTACTTCATAGGTTTAAAACTTACAATAAGCCCAAACCCACTTATCCCTCTCGTATAAGTGTCCTCACAAATCCACTCAACTTAGTGACAAAGGAGTACTATCCTGAGAATGTCTCAGGAAGCTGCAAACATCAACACTCCCTCTCAACGAGGGAGGCATTCTCTACAATGCCAAGTCTGTCATGGAAGTACTCGAACTTCGTCCTGGTAAGAGGTTTGGTAAGAACATTAACAACCTCCTCATCTATAGGAAGGTACTACACCAATACTTCCTTCCTTTGCACCATATCTCGGATGTAATGGTACTTGATCTCAATGTGTTTCGATTTGTCATGAAACACTGGACTCTTTGAGAGCTTCACACAACTTTGGTTATCACAATGAATAACAGTGGAATCCAACACATGTCCAAATAAATCTGCAAGGAGCTTGCGAAGCCACACTCAATGCCATGTACTCTGCTTTTGCGGTGCTCAAAACCACATGGCAGATCCCAAAGTGAAGCAATACCCAAAGGTGCTCTTCCTGTCCATTGTGCTCCTTGCCCAATTAGAGTCAGTATATCCCTGCAATATCATGTCAATACTGGAAGTATATCTCGGATCACGTCCAATTGTTCCTTGCAGGTATCTCAACACATGCTTTGTAGCAATCTAGTGTGTCTGTCTCGGTTGACTCATAAACCGGCTAAATACACTCATTACATAACAAATATTTGGTCTGGTGTTAACTAGATACATCAATGATCCAATCGTTGTCTGTACAGGGTCGGATCAATCTTGTCGTAATCAGAAGAAGACACACTTAGTTTCTTCAGATTCGTCACCATTGGTGTAGCCATGGGCTTACAGTTCAACATCCCAAACTTCTTCAATATCTCAACTACGTACTTCCCCTGACTCAGGAAGATCTTATCAGTTCTTTGTCACACCTCTAGTCCCTAGAAGTAGTGCATCATACCAAAGTCCATCTAAAACTCAGAGGCCAACACATACTTGCATTCAACAATAAGGCTCTGTACTGGTGAGGAATAAATCATCAACGTAGAGGACCAAAATCAGGGACTCACCATTAACAGTCTTGTAGTACAGGTTGGGATCAACAACACTTTTGCTGAAGCCCAAACTCATCAGGTGTCCATCAATCCTTGCATACCAAGCTCAAGGTGCCTACTTGAGTCCATATAGGGCCTTCTTCAACCTACACACATGAGACTCCTTCTCATGTATCACGAAACCATCTGGCTGCTCGATGTATAATTCTTCCTCAATCTCTCCATTGAGAAAGGTTGTCTTCACATCCATTTGATGTACTCTCCAACCCATGGATGTTGCAAGGGTAATAATCATTCGGATAGAAGTGTATCGAGCAACAGGAGCAAATGTCTCCTCATAATCTATTCTCTCCACCTGAGAGAATCCTCTAGCAATAAATCTCGCTTTTGCTTCTTGATGCTCCCGTCAGTCGTGTGTTTGATCTTATAGATCCACTTGGAAATCACTACAGACTTCCCTTCAGGTCTTGGAACAATATCCCATACATCATTCTTCATGATGGACTGATACTCCTCCATCATGGCATCTCTCCATGCTGGCTGACTAAATGCCTCCTCATAACATGAAGGCTCAGAATCAATGATGTGGCTCATAGTCGCAGCATAGCACGAATATCTCTGAGGTCTCTTTCTCTCTCGGAAGATACCACAAGGAGCTGCATGTCCTTCTGCCTCCTGCAGAGTCTGATGAGCCCATGTAGGTCTCTTCCGACCTACTGTAATATCTCTGGGAACATCAACTAGAGCTACAGGATCAACAATATCAATTGGATCCATATGCTCAACTGTCTCCCTCTGAACTACTGGAGGGTGAGGGGGAAAAGGCACCATCTCTTCCTATTTCTCACTATCAATCTCCATGTGAGATCCTCTAGATCTCCTGAAGGCTACCTCCTCCTCAAAGGTAACATCTTTGCTCACCTCAATCTTTCTTTGACCAGGGATGTAGATTCGGTATGCCTTCAAAGACTCACTGTACTCCACAGATGTACCCTTTCTACCTGAAGGGTCTAGCTTGGTCCTTTTCTCCTTGGGTACATGAATGTATACTGGACACCCAAAAATCTTGAAGTGTCCAACCTCAGGCTTTACTCATGAACTGTGTCCATACTAGACATCTCGTGGTTCCCTCATGGAACACATGTCTAAGACATATCGAGGTTCCCTCATGGAACCAATGTCTCACACGACATATCGAGGTTTCCTCGTGAAACCAATGTCTTTGTTCCTTCATTTGACCATCTGAGGCATGTTAGGATGAAGTCTACATTCCCCCCTACTAGTCCACACAGGAACCTCTGGGGATAATGTCTCATGTTGCTGCCTCAGACATCTCTACAAGTTCTCTTAGAAGCTCTTCCTCTGCAGAATTGAAGCAGACTCCCAATAGAATCCCAACTGCATAATCTGTTGCAATATCACACACCGCCAACAAGCTTCTAACAATATGGCAGACCGACCTTTTGAAAAGGTGGAAAGTGCCTCCAAAATCGCCAACTACCGCTCTACCATGCCTATGTTTGCACTACGAAGAAGCTCAATCAACCGAGGAATGACAATTGCTTTGGCCATCTTGGCTCTACTTTTAAGCACGATACATAGAGGAAATAATGCCTATAGGATGGCCTTAATGGATGGAGAATGCAGATCGATTATCGTGGCACTGCCTCGTGCCGACTGCCTGCCAGATCTTCAACCAACCCACGTGACTTCCCGTCTCAAGCCGAGCCATCGGAAATGAAGTCACGACGACCACCGCTTATTCTGAATGCTCCACTTTTTGGTAGAAACCGTCGTGATCCAGATCTGATGTTGCTTTGAAAGCGTGGATTGTAGAGAAGCCATGGGTGGCACATGAATTTGCATATGGCCTTCTAGCATTCGACTCACAACACTGGCCTTCGATCTCATGGCAGGTTCCTCCTGTATACACCAAAGTGCCACCATAGCAACTTTCCTCGCTCCATCCTCCGGTACTCCATCCACCCCAAGAGGATCCACGATTTCCATTAATTTCGCCTCCTGAAATCTCTGGATGGTCGCAGCAAGGAGATAAAAGTCTTCTGCTGGAGTCGAGAGGTCCACGCACCGTTGCTCGGATACGAGCTCTAGCAACATGATGCCTAAGTTGTAAACGTTGCTCTTGCTGCTGAGTCCTGTCTCCATGAGCCATTCAGGCGCCAGGTAGCTCGACGTGCCTCTCATCCTTGTTAGAACTCTGCTATGTTGATCTTTCCGGTCGATGAGCTTCGACAGCCCGAAGTCTGATAGCTTAGCCCTGAACTTATCGTCGAGGAGAATGTTCTCAGGTTTCACATCGAAATGCACAATGCATTCGTGTTATTCTTCGTGTAAGAACGCCATCCCATGGGTAGTGTCTACAACGATGCTCATTCATGTACAGTGTTGATTTTTCTATCAATTCTTTGCCACTTCCACCACTCGAAGGGCCGTCCACTTCTACTTTCACTTTCACATTAGTAGGATTACTGTCCATGTTAATGGAGGTTACCTCGATTGTATTGGAATTGGGATAGAGATTCGGCACCGGTTCGTTCACAAACCTTGAGGGAAATATTTGAATAGGTCCAGGGCCGACACAACGCACTGATACAAGGTCACTGTATGATGCAACAAGTGCAGACATTCTTTTGTATCCGAGATGCTCAACATCAAGAATTTTTCCTTATGTTATTCAAATCTCTTAGGTAGATAACCATTAAAAAACCCTGTGACAATTTGTCTGCTTGCAGCAGATGATATTCCAAGGGATGGCAATTTCATCGAAGTTTCAAAAGTCGATAATTGAAGTAATATTCCATGCCAATAATTGAAGGAATATGCTTCCGTGTAACAAAATGTAAGCTAGCTTTCTCATTTTACTGGGCACTACCGTGAGGGAGTCAAGCCGAGTCCTGCTCTGATACCATGTATTTTTATATGAGATGATATAAGATAGATTCGATGTATTATTACAATGACGAGTGTTCCAAATATAGAGAACATATGGTGACCATCCATGAAAGGATGCGTCCCTTGGATAATAAATAACTATTTGTTATTATTACTTATTATATATATTATTTAATAATCAATAATTATATTATTAATTATTAACCTAGGAGAATGTCTTCCCGATGTTGTCCAAACATCAACACATGACCCTTGTCTTCTAGAGCGGAAATTGAGACCAGATTCTTCCTTAGTCCCGGAACATAGAGGACATCTGAAAGATAAAGAGGTTTACCGGACTCCCTCTCAAATTTTACAGTTTCTATTCCTTTTAGATGCTCAGCATAATCATCACCAAGAAAAATCTCGAACCCAAATTCCTTTTCGCTCAGGCTGCTGAAGTCATATGACTGGATGCTCCAGTCATATGACTGGATGCTCCACTGTCTATGTACCAAACTTCATTGGTTCGAGTGCAAGAAAGACATGCTTTGCAGACATCCTCTGCCATTTATCTGAACTTTTTTCTTTTGGTGAGAGCTGTTCGATTTGGCCTGGCTCTGATACCATGTGAAACTTAAAAAGAAATAAGCATATACAGAATAGAACAGAACAACCACTCTTCACACAAGAAGAACAAAGGATTTTACTTATTTCAGATTGAAAATACAATGCAAGAAAACATCTTACAGCCTTTTCGGTCCTGCTGTATGGATCTGTACACTAAACACCGTACAGACTCGTTCCTAGCTGTACGGATCGAGATTTTCTCCTCTTCTTTGTATCTCAGGAATTAAGAACACATTGATTTCCTCTTGCACAGGACGTATATGCCCCTAACTCGGCCTTCGTCTTGATGCCTTGGTGAATCTAATCGACCCCTAGCTCGGCCGAACCAAGTACAGACTGTACGGGCTCCTCTTCCTCTTTGCCCAGCTAGCTTGACCTTCGTCTAGCTCGAGCTTCTCTCACTGACTTAGGTAAATTTGTCTTGCTTTCCTTTTTAACTCCATCTGAGGTCCATGTGGGCCCTAGCCAATCGATCCCAACCATTAGATCTCGAACTAGATCAATGGCTGGGACTTATTCTTTTGGTGAGGTAACTTATGTTTTTACTTTATGTGGTTTTGCTACACATAAAACTAATCCTCACTATAATTTTAACAGCCAGTAGCCAAGCAATAAAGATCCATGATCTCTTTTAACTTACATTCATCCATCCTAGAGCCATCACAGAATGGAATTATATTGTCAACAAACAAAAGGCGAGACAGATACAAGGTTTCCTCCCATTCTGATGCCTTAGAAGCTTCCTGCTTGTTTAGTCTCATTCAGTGCCCTACATAGCCCTTCTGCCACAATAAGGAAGAGCAGGGGTGACAGAGGGCACTCCTGTCTGAACCCTCTTCCTGTTTTGTAAAAACCTGTAGCAGTACCATTGATTAAAATAGCAAAGGAAACATAAGAAATACAACTCATAACCCAATTGACAAAAGGCAAGCAGAATCCAACATGAATCAACATCAACCTAGGTTACAGCCAACTAGTTTTGTTATATGCCTTTGACAGATCAATTTTTACAACCATGGATGGCATCCTCTTAGATTTTATAGAATCGAGAACCTTCTCTGCCATCCTGATAGCCTCATGGGTTTGTGTTCCAGATAAGAACCCAAATTATTTTTGAGAGAGAGTATCAGTGTCATGTCCCTGTCCCATTAAGCCCTGGAAGTGGGGCGCATTGGCTGAGGGGCTCCCCCGTAAGCCATAGTCCCCAAAGGAAGGGGGAGCTGTGGGTATAAAAACCGACTTTACCCACAAAGCATGAAGAGACGACTTTAAATTGCGGAGCTGACTTTACACACATGAGAGCCGACCTGAGTTTAAGGAATAAATCAAATTTTATGTGCAAGCCAACCTCACTTTATGGGGTAAAGCTACCTGAGAGCCGACTTTACCTAAAGGGGTATCACTCTAAGGAGCAACTATAAATAAGAAGGGAGGCTCATTTGAAGAGGGCACGATTTGGTTGAAGGATAATTTCTGTTTCTGGTCTGTGGAGGCGTTGCCTCAGGATCCTCAAGGGTTGTTTAACCCTCTCTTTCATTGAGTTTCAGTGGGCTTCTTGCTCACCCTAGCTCAGCCTGCTTATCACTGCCGCAGGAGTCAATTCTGGGAGGTTCGCTGGCTGAAAGGAAGATGCGTTGAAGGAGGTCTCATCCTGGAGCTGCGTCGTGGACATCTTGGGAGGCTGGCTGTCTTGTTTAGACAGGCCTAAGGGTTCAGGTTGCCAGCTGAAGCCGCCGCAGAAGATTGTGCAGCCAGGACTAGTTTCTGGGGCTTGCGTGGAGGCCCTAGTGGCAGTTAGAAGGCGTATCCAGCTAAGGAGCAGCAGGATCTCACCCCTCTTGCCCAGGTTCTTTATAGTCTAGTGGTTTAGGAGTTTTCTGTAACTAGTGCTGGATTTAATTAATGGTTGGACAACTTTCTAAGTACTGCTGGTTTTAATTACTGGTTGGACGACAGCCTCTTAAGTGTTTTTTTTTTCTGCTGGTGTGGATACCATTACTGTGGACTGTTTATTACTTACTGTTGGGCACAACCCTTGCTGGATTTGGTTACTATTCTATATACTGTTGCTGCTGGTTTAAAATAATTATCACTAATGTATTGGATACTATTCACTGTTGGTTGGATATTGTCTCTACCATGATTGGGTACTGTTTCGGTCACTGTTATTGCTGATATTAGATGCTCTATGGTAATTTATCTGCTGGTAATTATCAGTATTGGCAGCTGGTGGTGTATTATTGACCCTTGTTTATACAAATTAAAGTGGGAAATATTGTACCGGTAACCTAAGTCACATGGTTCGGGTTCGAGTTCAGGTTCGGCAACGATTAGGTTCAATTCGGGTTCGAATTTTCCGATAAGGTTCGGATGAGGTTCGGCTTTAGGTTCGGCTATACATATTGAATCCTAATAAAACCTCATCCGAAACCTTAATAAAACTCTCCCTAAAATTCATCCTAAGGTTCAAATTCGGGAACGCATTCAAGTTCATTCAGGTTCGACATTAGGTTCGACAAACCTTGAGGTTCGCCGAATTTCGAACCTTAAGCTTTAGGTTTGGCGAACCCAATGACTTAGCCGGTAACCTGTTTTCCAACTACCTTAGGTCCTAGAAAACCCAGGGATATTTCAGTGGTATCAGAGCTTTGATCCTGCCAACTTGTAGTTGACTGGATGACGAGAAAATGAGTACCAGTGAAGCAAGGAGCACTTGAGATTTAAGAAGAAGAAGAAATAGGGAGCATGGGGGACCATAACAAAGACAACGTACTGCACATCCTAAGTGACTTGGCTAAAGGACAGAAAGAAATGAAGGAAGCCTTTGCTCAAGGGCAGAGGGAATTAATTGACACCCTCGCACAACTAGTGAGCCCACTGGGTAACATCAAGGGCCTTAACACCAATGGGGGAAATGGGCAGACCGGATCTCATGTAGAGGGGAAATAACAATGGGATTCCGGTTAATGGGCTGCACAGTCCTCAGGCAGAAGGGAGCAACAACAGAGCCCCGGTAGGAGTAAACAACTCTCACGTGTCCAGGCAGAATGTGCCGCAAACAATGAGTGGGAGGACACCTAGACCTCTCTCGAAGAACAACAACCAGCACAATAGAACCAGAGTGAGGATTTTTCCACATACTTTCAGGAATATATGAGACTCGAAGAAGAGTTTCAGGCTGCCATGTCCTTGCATGACTACTGCAACATTAAGTATAGGAACATATCCAGGGAAGGCCCTAGAGGAGCCCCAGGACAACAACAAAATGATGATCTAAGACGGAAGGTGGGGAAGCTATCCATACCATCTTATGACGGTTCATTCAGATACACATCTAGATCATAGGTCCAAAAATTGGACACCTACCTCCAGCTCAATCCAATGACAGAAGCTGAAGCCATCAAATTTGCCACATTACATCTGGATGGTGAGGCTCATGAATGGTGGTATCATGGGCTGGTGACACTAGGACATTCCAACATCACATCCTATGTGGAGTTTACACAGAGATTGATGGACAGATTCAATAGGAAGGATCCAAAGATCTCCTTTCATGAGCTGGCGCAATTGAGACAGATAGGAACACCTCATGCATATATTGCAGAGTTCGAGAAGGTTGTTGTGCAAGTAACTGGCATCTTAGAACATAGATTGGTGATGTTTTTCACAGAAGGTTTAGCAGAACCCTTGCGTGGATGGGTCAAGTCCTTCAAGCCAACCACACTACATGATGTGGTTATGAAGACACTTGACATGACAGATACAGTATCAAAGACGAAAGGGCCAACCAAACCCTACATTCCTCCCAAACCCTAGGATAACATGTCATCCCGGAAAGATGGGACCGAGAAGGATCGTATTGATGAGGAGACTAGGAGGGAGCTCAGGCGAAAGAAGCTTTGCTTCATGTGCAAGGACCCTTGCGAGTTGGGTCATAGGTGCATGGGTAAAGGAAAGGTACACTACAAAGAGGTGCTTTTTGATGAAGAAGACGATGAGGAAACAATCCATGACCAAGGAGAGACACATGACAACCCTAAGGAGGAGCAAGCACAGGGTGTAGTCCAAAAAGATGAATCACAACATATGGAACCCAAGAAGGTGGTCATAGCCACACTATCGGGCGTTTGCAGATATCACACCTTCCGGATCAAAGGGGTTGTGCAGGGGCACCGAATTACTTCCCTGATTGATAGTGGGGCCACCCACAATTTTATTGATGTAGCTCTAGTTGACATGAAGGGCATTCCGACAGAGGAGTTCGACGGATTCAGTGTGGAAGTAACATATGGTACCACTCTAGAATGTACTCACATGATCATAGGGTTAGACGTGACGTTGGGTAACTATACACTGATCGATGATTTCTACGTGGTGGACATAGCGGACACTAACATAGTTTTGGGCATCCAGTGGCTCTATTCATTGGGAGACATAAAATGAACTACCAAATCATGAGGCTGGAGTTCAAAGACAAGGAAGGGAGAAGGGTTGTTCTAAGGGGAATGAATACCGATCCACTCAGGATCATGACAACTAAGAGGATGGAGGATGCTCTTAGGCATAGGAACATTGCATGGGCAACAAAATTTTTGATTACCCCCAGAAGGAAAGAGAGGGTCGTTAGCACTACCATATGGACATACAAAACCTTATGGGGAAACATGATAAGGTGTTTGGGCAAATCCCACCCGGAGTATTGAGAGATAGGGGATTTGAGCATAGCATTGAGCTTGAGGAAGGGGCCAAACCTGTTATTATGACTCAATACTGACATCCGAGGTTCAAGGACGAAATTGAGGAGACCATCTGGGAGCTTCTGGAGATGGGACACATCAGACCCAACTTTAGTCCTTTTGCTTCATCCGTAGTACTGGTGAAGAAAAAAGATGGAACCTTGAGAATGTCTATAGATTAACGAGCACGAACAAGAAGACCATTAAGAACCGATACCCGATTATGAGGATTGACAAGCTACTTGATGAGCTACATGGGCAATCTACTTCTCAAAGATAGACCTCAGATTGGGGTATCACCAAATCAAGGTGAGGGAGGAGGATGTGCACAAGACAACTTTCCGATGCCATTATGGACATTATGAGTTTCTAGTCATGCCCTTGAGCTTGACTAACGCGCCAACTACATTCCAGTCATGCATGAACCATATTTTCAACAAGCAACTGAGGAAGTCCTTGCTGGTGTTTTTTGATGACCTATTAATCTAGAACAGGACGTGGGGGGACCATTTGCGTCCTGTAGATTAGATACTCAAGATCATGGGGGAGCAGTCGCTCTATGCCAAGGAGACGAAGTGTGAGTTTGGCCTAACAAAGATTTTGTATTTGGGACACATCATTGGCGCGCAGGGTGTACAGGTCCATCATGAGAAGATACAGGCAATACTTGATCGACCCACACCTAGATCGTTGACAGAGCTACGAAGCTTCCTGGGGTTATGCAGTTATTATCGACGCTTCGTGAGAGGGTTTTCCCAGCTTGGTGCACCATTGACTGACCTCATGAAGAAGGGCGCATTCAAGTGGACAGAAGAGGCCTAGAAGGCATTTGGTCGGATGAAGGAAGTAATGAGCACTTGCCCAATGTTAGCACTCCCTGACTTTTCTCAGCCCTTTGTGTTGGAGTGTGATGCATCTGGAGAAGGGATAGGAGCAGTGTTGATTCAAAACACGCACCTCATAGATTTTGAGAGCTGCAAGCTAGGGGAAACTGAGAGGCTTCTTTCCATCTACGACAAGGAAATGTTGGCCATCATGCATACGTTAACCAAATTCAGACAGTATTTGGTTGGATGTCTCTTTTTGGTGAAGACCGATCACAACAGTCTGAAGCATTTCCTTGAGCATAAGGAACTGAGCGAGAGACAACAAAAATGGGTCAACAAGGTGTAGGCATATGAAGAATAATGTGGTTGCAGATGCCTTATCACGGAGATCTACACCATTTGCCATGTTTGAGATGGTTGTGGACTGGAAGTCTCTCCTTCTTGTAGAGTATTCCAAGGACGTCTTCGCAGGGGAGCTGATAGATGGAAAAATACCGGATAGTAGATGACATCATCTATTATAAAGGTCGGATATATCTTGTTCCAGAATCCACTCTCAAAAGGAAGATCTTGAGGGCCGTACACGACGCACCATTAGCCGAGCATCCAGGATACCTTAAGACTTATAGGCAGGTACGTGAGAGATTCTCTTGGAAGGGTCTCAAAGGGGACGTCTTACAGTATGTAATAGAGTGCTTGACTTGTCAACATAACAAGTTTGAGCTCACACACCCCGCAGGTTTACTACAACCTTTGCCTATTCCGGAGTAGAAATGAGAGAGTATTTCTATGGATTTCATCACAGGGCTTCCGAAGGTGCAGGGCAAGGATTGTATTATGTGGTGGTGGACAGACTGACCAAGTACGCTCACTTCTTTGCCATATCATCTGAATACAAAGCCCCACATGTAGCAAAGCTCTTCTTCAAAGAGATATTCGGGCTTCACGGTCTACCTAGAGTTACTGTGAGCGACAGGGATAGCAGGTTCCTCAACGCCTTTTGGCAGGAGTTGTTCAGATTGTTAGGAATTGAATTGACACCCAGTACGAGTTATCAACCCCAGATAGACGGGAAGACTCAGATCGTCAACAAATGGGTTGAGGGGTACTTGTGTCACTATGTTTTCGGGCAACAAAAGGCGTGGATTAGATGGCTGCATCTCGGCGAGTATTGCTACAATACCACCCATCACATGTCTATCGGGCTGAGTCCATTTTCAGGGTGCTGTATGGCTATGAGGCCCCATCATTTGTAGAGTTGGCATTTGGCGAGAGCAGGGCTCCCAAAGCCAAGGATTGGATCCAGGAGAGCCAAGACATCATAAGGGTCCTTAAGGACAATCTGAGAATGGCACAGAATCAACAAAAGACATAAGCAAACCGTCACCAAGTAGAGCGTAGCTTTGAGGTGAATGACCTAGTTTTTCGTAGTTTCCAACCATACTGACAGTCTTCTCTAAAGAAGAGTGGCGCAGAGAAGCTCCAACCACGTTTCTATGGACCATATAGGGTGATTAGAAGAGTTGGAGAGGTGGCCTACGAGTTAGAACTATCGGAGGGCAGCATGATTCACAATGTGTTCCTTGTTTCTTGCCTCAAGAAGGCTTTGGGCCAGCAGGTTGTTTCTTCCACAAATCTACCACCCTTGGATGAGGAAGGCCATTTGATCCTAGTTCCTGAGGAGATCTTGGCATTCAGGGAAAAATGCTTGAGGAACAAGACAATCAACGAGTACTTGATAATATGGAAGGATCTACCGGAGGAGGATGCCACATGGGAAGGCGAGCAGATTCTACAACATCTGGGGTTGCAATTGCTTGAGGGCAAGCAATCTCGGGGAGGGAGGACTATCATGTCCCCGTCCCATTAAGTCCCGGAAGGGAGGGACGCATTGGTTGAGGGGCTCCCCCGTAGGCCATAGTCCCCAAAGGAAGGGGGAGCCGTGGGTATAAAAGCTGACTTTACCCACAAAGCATGAAGAACCGACTTTAAATTGCTGAGCTGACTTTAAATTGAAGAGTCTACCGATGATTCTGTGGGTAGAAGCATGCATGACAACAATATATGTTCAAAATAGGAGTCCTCACCAGATTTTGAAGAACATAACTCTTGAAGAAGCCTTCACCAGAGTGAAGCCTGAGATTGGACACTTAGGATATTTGGGTGTCCAATATACTTTCATGTACCCAAAGAGAAGAGGTCCAAGCTAGACCCTTCAGGCATAAAAGGTACATTTGTGGGATACAATGAATCTTCGAAGGCATATCGGATCTACATCCCTGGTCAGAGACAGATTGAGGTAAGCAGAGATGTTATCTTTGAAGAAGAGATAGCCTTTCAAAGATCCGAAGAATCTCAGATGGAGATTGATAGTGAGACAGTACCTTCTCCCCCTCCAACAGTTCAGAGGGAGACAACCATTATTCTAGTTGATCCAGTTGATATCCCCAGAGACATTGCAGTAGGCCATAAAAGGCCTACCTGGGTTCGACAAACTCTGCAGTAGGCAGAAGGCCATGCAACCCCTCAAGGAACATTTCGAGAGAGCAAGAAACCAAAGAGATTTTCGAGCTATTTTTTCAACCACGAGCCACATCATTGATACCGAGCCTTCTTGTCATGGAGAAGCAGCAGGTCAGCAGGTATGGCAAGATGCCATGACATAAGAATATCAGTCCATCTTGAAGAATGATGTGTGGGATATTGTTCCGAGACCAGAAGCGAAGTCTATAGTGACGTCCAAGTGGATATATAAGATCAAGCATGCAGCTGATGGAAGTGTCGAGAAATACAAAGCAAGATTTTTAGCCAGAGGATTCTCACAAGTAGAGGGAATTGACTATGATGAGACATTTGCTCCAGTAGCCTGATATCTGTACTATCATTGCACTAGATGCATCTATGGGTTGGAAACTACATTAGATGGATGTAAAGACAACCTTTCTCAATGGTGAGCTTGAGGAAGATGTTTACATTGAGCAGCCAGAGGGATTTGTGATACACGATGAGAAATCTCATGTGTGCAGGTTGAAGAAAGCCTTGTATGGACTAAAGCAGACACCTCGTGCTTAGTACGAGAATATGATGGATTCTTGATGAGTAAGGACCTCAAATCTCTGGCCCAAAACCTCTTTTGAAAAGTGTAAGATAAAGGACAATAAACCCCTTTCCACTAGCAAAATGCCCTAATATCTGTGAGCATGCTAATTGAAGCAAAAAACACCTTTGCCAAGGAGGAGGTCAAGAGAGGCCGGAAAAAACCATAAACCTGTCCATGCGGGAAAAAACCCATCACCCACATCGGATGGAAGCAAATCTGCAGAAAAAACACCGACTATGAGCGGAAGCGAGTCGACGAACAACAAAAGATGTCGAAACTCCCATCGCACCAAACCTTCGAACCACGACCATCTCTATTAAGACAATAGCCACCAACGCCAAGGTACCTGGAAGCATGAGCATGTGCTGCTGAGCCAAAACTAGAAAAGGCACCGATCCGCATCAGGGGGATTGCGGCCAAACTCCATAGAAAACCCCCACGGATCGTCTTGATCGAGAAAGCACAGGAGCATGCACCATTTGTCTCATGCCCGAGGGCGATCCAGAGGAAGAGACATGCATGAGCGTGAAGCAGGAAATGGTGCAGCCTACGGCTAGGGTAAACCCTAGCTGCGACTTAATCTCCTTTGTGTTGTAATAGTTTGACTCTCAAAATTTTTGTCACATTTCTGGCAACTCCATTGTTACTCCACCTTGAGTCACAATCTAGTTCATGCTTTTGGATACTCCTTGTGGGTTGAAACCATTATTTGTGAGTTGGATTCTCCCTTCCTTGTGGTATATCACTTATAAGTTCTTCCCCCTTTGTCTTTTTTTTTCCCTTTCATGTTAGTATTTTCCCCTTGACCCCCCTCCCCCTCTCGCCCTTCTTTGTTTTGTTACCCTTCCTTTTCACTAATGCCCCCTGTTAGAATATAGAATATGGTGTGCTCGTTTTACCATTGACGATACCTTCGTCACCCAACCATAGGCCGAAGCCTCCCTCCGAGCACCTTAACCTTCACTGAGAATTACTCTGGAAGCAAACCCTAGGCTAGATAGCCAAACAAAGAGTAGCACATCAATCCCCAAGGATAGCGCATCACAAAACGCCGATCAGATGTTCCAAACCCTAGCCAAGAGATATTCAAGCCAATACTAAGAACTTGCTGCTGCTGCAGCTGCAGCTGCAGTTGCAACTCTCCTCCAAACCTGCGCACAAGACTACAACTGCAGTGCACACCAACTAGGAAAACTGCAATTCTGAGATGTGACAAATGAGAACTGGCGCCCTGTATTTATAGTGGTTCTGCCAGTTTCGCTGGGGCCGACTTCTCCTTCTAGATAAGTGTCTGTTCAGTATATTATTATAATTTCTGGCCGACTTATTCTCTTGGAGGCTAATAGCCTAATGTAAATTATCTTCTTGAGTCGACAAGGCTTCTAGGGTTATTAGCCAACTCATTAGGGTTTCTCTTGCTTCCCAGAGTCTTTTATTCTCGTCAGGTTCACACGTGGGGGTAAATACCTCCCGCAGCTACCATAATATTAACACTCCCTCCTAGCTAGAGAGGTATTTATAGGTAATGGACTTGAGCACAAAATATACCATTTACCGGTAGCATCGATATAGTCATCTAGACTATTTCATGACTAGATCATGAGCATCACCATCATCATCAACTGCATCATCTCTCGAAACCTTACTTCATCTGAGTAGTTAGATATGATGCTGGATAAGTCACTCTCACCAGAGAGTGATACAAGAGGAGTAAAAGCTCTGAATTGTTTTCCATCTGGAAAATCTCTGTTCATCATTCATCTGAATGATCATTATCTCCAATAAACTGCTGATAGTCTTCAAGGCAATTAGAACGAGGATAGAACACACCTGTGTCTATTCATAGTAGTACATAACTACAATCCAGT
>ML798821.1:237189-286310 GCA_009831015.1 Picea engelmannii
CACGTCTTGGCCTTCTGAGAGTACCAGGAGATGCGCTGGGCTAGGGCGCACTGATCTATCCAGAGATTAGGTCAATCTCGTCACTTAAGGTGCCTCGACAAGAGGTTTAGGGTTTCTGCAACTGCTTCTGCTACTAACCCTAGTTGCAGTGATTTTGGGAACTGCTTCTGCTAGTAACCCTAGAGGCAGTCCTCAACAAGCTCAATGTCTAGCGGCTATGTTTCCTTCCAACGTTTTAGGTTGACTGAAGGGGTGTGGGCCCATAACCTGTTAGAATATAGAAGATGGTGTGCTTGTTTTACCATTGACGATACCTTCGTCACCCAACCATAGGCCGAAGCCTCCCTCCGAGCACCTTAACCTTGACTGAGAAATTCTCCGGAAGCAAACCCTAGGCTAGATAGCCAAACAAAGAGTAGCGCATCAATCCCCAAGGATAGCGCATCACAAAAAGCTGATCAGCTGTTCCAAACCCTAGCCAAGAGATATTCAAGCCAATACTGAGAACTTGCTGCTGCTGTAGCTGCAACTGCAACTCTCCTCCAAACCTGCGCACAAGACTACAACTGCAGTGCACACCAACTAGGAAAACTGCAATTCTGAGATGTGACAAATGAGAACTGTCGCCCTGTATTTATAGTGGTTCTGCAGTTTTGCTTGGGCCGACTTCTCCTTCTAGATAAGTGTTTGTTCAATATATTATTATAATTTCTGGCCGACTTCTTCTCTTGGAGGCTAATAGCCTAATATAAATTATCTTCTTGAGCCGACAAGGCTTCTAGGGTTATTAGCCAACTCATTAGGGTTTCTCTTGCTTTTCGGAGTCTTCTATTCTCGTCAGGTTCACACGTGGGGGTAAATACCTCCCGCAACTACCATAATATTAACACCCCCTTGTATCCTAGCTTGTCCTTTACCATTGGTGAATCCTCCCTTATCTTCTTGAGCTTTTGTGTATCTTCTTTTTAGTTTGTTTTGAATTATCTTGGATTAGAGTATTGGGAAAGAGGCCTTTTTGTTCCTTAATTTTGGGGACCTTATCTCCCCTCCCTCCACCTCCCCTAGGTGCGCCACATTTTTTGTGGCCTCACTTTGTTTTAGTCAACATTCTTGTTGTTGAAATGTTTCCTATGTTGCTTAGTGGTTAGTATAGACCTCATGGATCAATATCATTCTTTGCCTAGCATAAGGTAGGTACACATTTGTCATATTCTATGTAGGTATACATTCTATCATTCTCTCTTTTAAAAAAAAATAGAAAAGAAAATAACTAACCCCTTAGGTAATGTGGTTAACATTTAGAAATCTGTTTTGCTAAATTTTCATGAAAAGCACTGGATGATTATGTTGCCCAATAATTGTATTAGAATCCCAACGTTATATTACATTTGAAGAGGGAGATGCCTAAGCTTCCGTGTTCCTCTTTTAGTTAGGCTTTTATTGTCATTGTTGTTGAATATATTTTTATTCACTCTTGGTGTTGTATCTTTGCTTGCAATTTTCTTCTCCCCTTTTGTTTTTGAATCTCCACCCCATTGGCCCCTTCTTTAAGTACATTCTCACTATTATTTATTTCGTTTATCTGCAAGAACATTTTCATCCTTCTCGAATATTGGCCTAGGCCAATTCCCTATTCATGTTCAGAGTTGGAGTAGAATGCCCACTAGATAAACTTATCTCCTCCAAATATGCAAGCTGAAGTTGCATCAACACAAGAACAAATAAAATTTCACCCAATCAATAATACTCATGTGGTTACAAACTTAAAAATAAGTATTGTTTGTATCGGTTAATCATTAATAGTCTAGAATGAAAAAAGGCCAGGATACACTATTTGTGTTTAGACCTTTTTAATACGTTTTAGCCCCTTTGCTAGAAATAATAGGTGTGCTCATTTCATCATAGACAATATCTCAATATTGTCACCCAACCATAGGCACAAAGGCCACCCCCGAGCACCTTAACCTTGACAGACAGAATAATCCCGGAAGTAAACCCTAGAACCAATAGCCAACCAAGGTAGCATACTTCTCTCCAAAGCTAGCGTACCAAGCAGAAAGTCCAAACCATAACCAAGGCAGAAAGTTCGAACCCTAACCAAAGACCCAAGTCACTACTGCAACCCTCCTCCAATCATGCACACCACTTGTCCTTATGCAGTTGTGAGAGTAAGTGAGAACAAATGAGCTCTAACGCCCTCTATTTATACTACTCCAAGTCACCTGACTGGGTCGACTTCTCTTCCTGGAGGCTAACAACTTAATATTAATTATTCTCTTGAGCTTACTTGTCTTCTAGGGTTACTATCCAATGTTTTATGGTTTCTCTTGCTTTCCAGAATATTCTAGTCTCATCAAAGGTTACACGTAGAGGTTAATACCTCCCACAACTATCGTAATATCAACACTCCCTCCTAGCTGGGGAGGTATTAAAGGCAATGGTCTTGAGCACAAACATACCATTCAATCGATAGCATCATCATAGCCACCCATGCTATCTCATGATCAAATCACGAGCACCATCAACACTATCCAACTAGATAGTCTCCATGGCAATCAGAACAATGCCATCCAATAGAACACAACTGTGTCTATTCATAGTAGTATACAACTACTATCGAGTGGTACACAACCACTCCTAGTAGCACACGACTACTAACCAGTGACAGATGGTCACTACCAGTGGATCACATACACCACAATAACATACAACTACTGTTCAGAGACATACAGTCTCCACAACAATCATATCATCTGATATCAACCTTGTTAGAATTTAAGGGCAAATTATAGACTAGCTAGGAACATAAATATTTTTAATTTTATTTGCAACTGTAAATCTGGATTAACAATATATTCAAATTTTTTTGATGTAAACAATTAATAACAGAAATCACATTATAGATCTAAATATTACCTTAGTCAAACAAGGAACACATTTCCCTGATGTGTTGTTGTTATCCTCTTTTTTGTATGCCAAGAAAAAACTTTTAAGGGATCATTGATCAAACCCTCAGGGCATATCTCATCATGATCCTTAGAACAATTTTGCCAAGAACTTTAGGGTATAATCAGAAAACTGACCAGCATGCCAATCATCAATTGAAAGAGCTAAAACATGACACCACTGTCCAACCTAGTGGCTGAAAAGAGGCCACTAACAGCCTCGATAAATTCTGTGCAAAATACAAAATTGCTACAACAATGGTAAGAAGTAATAACAGTGATAGGGCTGCCCTGAAAAATCCTATTCAGGGTACTAAGAGATGCAAGGTGAGGCAACATACACAGGTCACCAGAAAAAGGACAACGTCACCATACATGTGGCACCGACAATGAGAAAATGCCAACATACAGGGCGGTACCAGCAAGGAGATAGCGACAACACACAGGTCAACAAAGAAAGAATTAACAAGTCAAGGAGAGGGGATCCAAAAATCAAGGCCGCTAGCATTCTTTAGGAAGAAGCAAGGAAAAAGGATTGACACCCACATAATAAAAAAAGAGCACATAACTCAAGCAAGTAATAAGACAAAGTCAAGGGGGGTTCTTCTTTAATGCCAGAATGTCCACATGAGTCTCATGATATAACTTATAAGCTTTTATCATCCCAACATAAGAGGAAGGTCAATGATGTGATCATGTCCTTCTTCTTAACTGCTCCTAGGTCTCATTGACCATCCTGAGAGAGAAGAAGATCACACATCATCTTGGCTTGGTACTTAACCTAGAAATTGCCTGGTCCCAGACCAGGATACCCCAAAACGCAACCGGGGGCCCTAGATCACAACTAGGGTCTTATCCACCAAGGTACACAACCAAGCATCAATCCAAGCACCGAGCAAGGATTCCCTGGAACACATCCAGGGGTCCTAGAGCACATCTAGGGACTTATACTAAATTGCTTGGTCCTTGACCAAGAACCCCAACAGTACATTGGGGGCCCTCACTAGGGTCTTTTTCCATGGCTCTAACTGCTTGGTCCCAGACCAAGAACCCTAGGAGTGTACTGGGGGCCCTATATCTCAGCTAGGGTATTTTCCATCCTCCTGGAGAATGGCTCTTGCAGCTGCATTAATTTTAACACTCCCTCTCAACAACACCAAGCTTGTCTCGAAAGTACACAAACTTTGTCAACGAGAGGGGCTTGGTCAAAATATCTACAGTTTGTTTCGTTGTCGGAACATACTGAATATTGAGAATGTTCTTTTGCACCATGTCCCGAACATAGTGATATCTCATCTCAATGTGTTTCGATCTGTCATGAAACACAAGATTCTCAGAGAGCTTTATACAACTCTGGTTATCACAGTGAATTATTGTGGGTTCCAACTAAGCATTGAACAAATCTGATAGTAGCTTTTTGAGCCATACTGCTTCTCTACTAGCAACGCTTGCAATAACGTATTCTGCCTTTGCAATGCTTTGGGCTATGTAGCCCTGCGTCCTGTTGGACCAAAAGATTATAGTTGAACCCAAACTGAAACAATATACGGAAGTGCTCTTTCGGTCCACTGTACTTCCCATCCAATCTGAATCTGTATAGCCATGAAGCATTACACCTCCACTGGAAGTGTATCTGAGCCCATAGGCTATAATCCCTCGAACATATATGAGAATATGCTTAGCAACAACCATATGAATGTGTTTCGTTTCACACATGAACTAGCTGAGGGCATTCACTGCATAACAAATGTCCGGTCTCGAGTGTACTAGATACATCAAGGACCCAATAATCTGATGATATACTGTAGGGTCTTCTGGATCTGAACCTATAGCTGGATCATGTAACTTCTTCAGGTTATAAATCATAGGTGTGGTCATGGATTTATAGTCCAACATCTCAAATCTGCAAAGCACATCAACTTCATACTTACTTTGTGAGAGAAAAATCTCACCAGGTTTCTGCCACACCTCTAAATCAAGAAAGTAATGCATAAGATCCAAGTCCTTCATTTCAAACTTTGCTGATAACTCCCTCTTAGTCTGAGCTATCAGATGTTCCTCTCCAGTTAGGAACAAATCATCCACATATAAAACCAAGATAACATGATGATTCTTCACAATTTTTATATAAAGATTAGGGTTTGGTATACTCTTGGAGAACCTAAGACTCTGAAGAAAACTGTCAATTCTTCCATAGCAAGCTCTCGGAGCTTGTTTCAATTCATACAAGGCTTTCTTGAGTTTGTAGACATAGGATTCTTTCCCATGGATCACAAAACCCTCAGGTTGCTCGATATAAACCTCTTGCTCAACTTCACCATTAAGAAAGACAGTCTTAACATCCATTTGGTGAAGTTTCCAATTAAAAACTGAAGCAAGGGAGATGATGATTCTGATAGAGGTATACTTGGCAACATGAGCAAAGATCTCATCATAATCAATTCCTTCTTTTTGAGAAACCATGAGCCATAAATCTAGCTTTGAATTTTTCAACACTGCCATTTGCTGCATGCTTTATTTTGTAAATCCATTTAGAGGTTACTATTGATTTGCCTTGAGGTCTTCAGACCACTTCTAATACATCATTCTTCAATATTGACTCGTACTCTTTTATCATGGCATCCTTCCACACTTTATGTTTGGCAATCTCATCAAAGATGGAAGGTTCCGAGTCAATCACACAATTCAACTAAGCTATCAAACCTGAGTATTTATCTGGCTTCTCGCTTTCTCTGAAAGTACCTTTAGGTGTTGCATGATTTTCTGCTTCCTTTAAAATTTCACGACACCATGCTGACTTCCTTTTGAGAGGAGGTTTCTCTAGGGGAAACTCAATAGAATCCCTTATGGGATCCATTGAAGGCTCTTTGGCCTCCTCCCTCTGCACATATGAAAGTTGTGAATTTGAAGCTTATGGAGATCGAGCTTCCTGCTCCTTTGTATCACATGGAAGTTCTCTGGAGTGACGAAAGGCGGCTTCCTCATGGAAGGTGACATCTCTACTGACCTCTATGTACTTTTCCCCTAGTACATAGATTTGATATGTTTTTGAGGTCTCACTGTTCCCTACAAATGTGCCTTTCTTTCCATAGGGCTCTAACTTAGTCCTTTTTTCTTTTGGTACATGAATGTAGATAGGACTACCAAAAATTCTCAAATGGCCAACTGAAGGTTTCTTACCCGTGAAGACTTCTTTTGGAGTTTTCTCTTCCAAGGCTTTATGAGGACACCTGTTCTGAATATAGACTACAATACTCGCAGCTTCGACCCAAAGAGACAATGGAAGGTTCTGATCATACATCATAGCTTTGGTTGATTCACAAATTGTCCTGTTCTTTCTTTTTGCAACTCCATTCTGCTGGGGATTATAAGGCACGGTCAACTCCCTCTTAATCCCGAAAGCCCGACAGAGATCATCATACTTGTGTGAATCAAACTCTTTTCCATTGTCTGTTACGAAAACACAGATATGTCTACCTGTCTGATTCTCAACAAGATTTTTAAAATTCTTAAAATTTACTAAAAGATTCATCTTTAGTTTTCAGAAAATAAATCCAGCTTTTATGAGAATAATCATCAATAAAAATGATATAATAAAGACAACCATTCATGGATGGAGCAATCATAGGTCCACATAGATCAAAATGAATAACATCTAAGATACCATTAGTTTTTCTATTACTGTGAGGTTAAGCTTTCTTTGTATTTTTACCAAGAGCACAACCTCTACAAATACTATCATGCTCAAAAGAAAAAAATGGCATACATGTTACCATCTTTTGCAAACTTGGGAGAGCATTATAATTGAGATGTCCAAACCTTCTGTGCCATAGTTTGCTGGGGTTGATCATCTCATGAGCTAATGCTTGAATAACTTGACCAATGACTTTGTAAAGTCCACCTTCTTGAGCTCCGATTGTCATGGCTGAGCTCATAATTTCATTTGAGGGCCACATAAGAGCCTTTCCTTTGGAGAAGGTTACTGAGTACCCTTTACTTTCTAGAACTGCAACTGAGATAAGATTTTTCTTTAATCCAGGAACATAAAGAATTTTTTCAATATGAAATACATTACCTGACTGAAGCTGAAAGGATGCTGATCCAATTCCTTTGATGGCATAAGTGCCATCATCACCCAATTCTACCTTAACAATGAACTTCTTATCTCGATAGTTCACAAGGTTCTGTTTGAAGCCTGTCATGTGCTTGGAGGCCCCACTGTCCACTCACCAAATTTCTGTTTGAAGCCTGTCATCTTACTTTAGATAAATAAGAGTGAGAATGAGAGTGCTTACCTTGAGGTTTCTTACCTTTTCTTTTGTGCTGAGGAAACCTCTTCCATTTCTTGGCTTTGACTGAAAGAGCATGGTCTTTTATCGTTGAGGGTTCATTTCTGCTATTAAGTCTACCCTCTTCTTCCAAGCAATCATGCCATAATCTTTCGAAGTTAGGTTGAACTTCTCTTCCATTTCCCGATGAGAGAAATGTCTCCCATGATTCAGAAAGAACATCTACTGTTGTTTGTACAAGGTCATCATCATCTATTGCAACTCTAATTGCTGCAAGCTAATCTCTTGTTTGGGCAATTTTGGAAAAGAAGGTAGAGATGGTTTCATCCTTTCCCATCTTTATTGTACGTAGTTTTTTATTCAAAGTCCTCTTTTGAGTTGGGGCCTTGTTTTCATGTAGATTTGCTAGGGCATCAAAGCATTCCTTAGCTATCCTTAGATGAGCAATAAGAGGCATCATGTTGTCTTTAACTAAGTCGAAAATGACCCTCTTGTCTTTGGTCTGTCTCTTCTTATAGGCCGCTCTTCATGCATTTGAAGTAGGTTCTTCCATCACTCTGGTAACCAACTCATCAAAGTCACCTTCTTCTAGGATATTAAAGACCCTAGCCTTCCATGCATTGAAGTTTGAAGCCCCTTCAAGCCTATCTTCTGCTTTGACTGAAGATGAAGCCATACTAAAAAAAGATCTGATATATAACAAGCTTACTACTGATCTGCAAAACAAACCCTTAAGTGTGGATCGTCGTAGGCTCAAAAGTCTGCCACAATTGAGCTCTTTTCACGCCCTAAGCTCTGATACCATGTTAGAATTTAAGGGCAAATTATAGACTAGCTAGGAACACATATTTTTAATTTTATTTGCTACTGTAAATTTGGATCAACAATATATTCAAAAAATTATGATGTAAACAATTAATAACATAAATCACATTATAAATCTAAGTATTACCTTAGTCAAACAAGGAACATATTTACCTAATGTGTTGTTGTTATCCTCTTTTTTGTATGCTCAGAAAAAGCTTTTAAGGGATCATTGATCAAAACTTCAGGGTAGATCTCATCATGATCCTTAGAACAATTTTGCCAAGAACTTTAGGGTAAAATCAGAAAATTGACCAACATGCCAATCATCAATTAAAAGAGATGAAACAAGACACCACTGTCCAACCTAGTGGCTGAAAAGAGGCCACTAACAGCCTCAATAAATTTTGTCCAAAATACAAAACTGCTATAACAATGGTTAGAAGTAATATTAGTTATAGGGTTGTCTTGACAAACCCTATTCAGGGTACTAAGAGTTGCAAGGTGAGGCAACATACACATGACACTAGAAAAAGGACAATGACAACATACATGTGGCAACAACAATGAGACAATGACAACATACAGGGCGGTACCAACAAGGAGACAACGACAACACACAGGTGGCGGTACCAACAAGGAGACAACGACAACATACAAGTGGCGGTACCAACAAGGAGACAACGACAGGTTGGAAAAGACCCTTAGGGGTCAGCGACAACAAGGGACATGAGAGGTAAGCCCACGGTGGCTACACCAAGCAAGAAAAACTTACCTAAAGAGGGCCACACCACTCCAACAACCAGAACAATAGGAGCCGCAACAAAAACTTAGACCAAGACTGAGCTAGAAGGAAGAGTGAGTGTGTGAGTCTAGAGAGATTAGAGGTCTCTCCTTTTTATAGTTTTGGTAGGTAGGTTAGGGTTAGCAATTTAGCCCTAACTTTAGGGTTAGATTAAACCCTAACAAAATTAAACTAATAAACAATTAATATTTATAACATAAAATATTAAATGTTAAATTAGAAAAGTCAACAAAGAAAGAATTAACAAGTTAAGGAGAGGGGATCCAAAAATCAAGGCGGCTAGCATTCTTTAGGAAGAAGCAAGGAAAAAGGATCGACACACACACAATAAAAAAGGACGTAACTCAAGCAAGTAATAAGACAAAGTCAACGAGGGTTCTTCTTTAATGGCAAAATGTCCACACGAGTCTCATGATATAACTTATAAGCTTTTATCATCCCAACATAAGAGGAAGGTCAATGATGTGATCATGTCCTTCTTAACTGTTCCTAGGTCTCATGGACCATCCCGGGAGAGAAGAAGATCACGCATCGTCTCGGTTTGGTACTTAACCAAGAAACTGCCTGGTCCCAAACCAGGATACCCCAGAACGCAATCGGGGGCCCTAGATCACAACTAGGGTCTTATCCACCAAGGTACACAACCAAGGATCAATCCAAGCACCGAGCAAGGATTCTCTGGAACACATCCAGGGGCCCTAGAGCACATCTAGGGACTTATACCATTATACTTCTTGGTCCTTGACCAAGAACCCCAACAGTACACTGGGAGCCCTCACTAGGGTCTTTTGCCATGGCTTTAACTGCTTGGTCCCATACCAAGAACTCTAGGAGTGTACTGGGGGCCGTAGATCTCAGCTAGGGTCTTTGTCATCCTCCTGGAGAATGGCTCTTGCAGTTGGATTAATTATAACAAACCTACATTAACAATGTCATGATATAAATTGAGTCATATGGGCCATTGTTCCATTCACATCTGTGAGATCTTGGAAGAGCAGCTGCCCTCAGAAAGTTAAACATCAACCATAGGCTATCTGGACTATTCTTCCCAAGCATAGAAGAAGAACTGTTCCGGATTGCTAAACCTAGACCATTCAACCTAACTGGGCCATTCTTCCGACACGATTCACAGTACAACTTGGAGAGAATGAGTCTGCCCTAGGGAATGACTGTCTGAACCATTTCCTATGGAAACGACTGTCCTGTCACTACTACAACAACTGCAACTCTCCTCTAGTCATGCACACCACTTGTCCTTATGCAGTCATGAGAGTGAGTGAGTACAACTGAGCTTTAGCGCCCTCTATTTATACTACTCCAAGTCACTTGACTGGGCCGACTTCTCTTCTTGGAGGCTAATAACTTAATATTAATTATTTTCTTGAGCTGACTTGTCTTCTAGGGTTATTATCCAACGTTTTAGGGTTTCTCTTGCTTCCTGGAATATTCTAATCTCGTCAAAGGTTACACGTAGAGGTTAATACCTCTTGTAGCTATCGTAATATCAACATCAATGTCATCAATCTTATTGTCTAAGTGATCATAAATAAGATGAAAATTGTTTGTTGAAACTAAACAAGGATAAAACAGTACCACAAACTTATAAATAGATTTGGTGAAAGTTAAAAGATTAATTAGGAGTGAAGACCTTTATCGTGATATTGATACTCTCTATGTTGGCAAGGAGAGGGCAGTGGTGGAAGATACTGTTAATTTATCTGAACCTAGCACCAGGTGGTTATTCCAAAATAAAATCACTTTATTTAATAACATCACAACTAGGTTACTTAACCAAATATTAGCGGAAGCATAAAAGCTGAAAAGAACACATTGCACAAGATATTCGGGTAAACACCCTTGGAAAAACCTCGAAGGGAAAACCGAATCTCAGTTTGATTTATTATTATAAATCTTAGGCTCTCGTCTTGGTATAATGGCCCATCAGAGGAATACAATGCAACAATATCCTAACCCACTTGACTGATATCTCCCTTATTTCCCCTTAGCACCTTTCCTCAACCTTGCCCTCTCACACTTAGATGAACTCTCTTCACCCACTCAAAGAGCTCTCCTCACTTTGTGTGTGGGTGTGTGTGTGTCTCATCCTCTCACCTACATTGCCTTTTATTACATTGAGTTAACCCTAAGTCCAAAAAAGTGGTGTTCTACAGAGAAATTCCATTTTTGGATATTCTAACGTTGAATATGGAATACCTGATGGGCCCATTATGGCAACATCCTTTTCCCTAGATTTATCGAGGGAAGGGGACAACTTGCAGATTCAAGTTAGCAATTCTAGTTCGTACGAAGATGGTGAACGAATCCAAGTAATGAGTGACACAAGTATTCCATTGGTTCAAACTTGTCTAGGATTTGATTGGGAACAAATAGATTCTATAGAATCTGAGCTCCAAAGTGATGAACTACTCAAATCTAATCTCTATGAAAATTTTAAAGAGCTAAAGGCTGTCCTGACAGGTCTGTTTTGAGGATTGTTTCAAGGCTGCCTTAAGTCTGATTTCATGCTCATTTTATGCCATTGTTTGGAAGATTAAATAAGGTAAAGTTTGTTGTCCCAAATTAGATTTTCCAACAGTAATTAAAATAGGAAATACACTCCAGATATTTAACACTTGATTGCTGAGATTAAAAGCAAGCAAACCACATAATTTTGACACAATATTTTTGGTCAACATGACCTTGGAAACACCACCAAGGGGAAAACCAATGAAGATAAATTTATTAAGGAGATTTTAAGGAAATATTACAGCAGCGAATCTGAGCTTAAATGACAACCAACTTATCTCAAGTCAGCAACCCAATTCCCCCTTGAAAGTTGAGCTAACAACTTCCTAGAAAATTGTGCCCTCTTCCTTACGAACCAATGCTGTCCTTTCAACATCCAATACATACATCTCTCTTGGGGATTTGTGCCCAACACAAGGCAAAATATGTGTTGTACCTTCCTTGGAATCTGCGCCCTTCTTCTACAACTAGTGCACCCTTTCTTCTCTTCTCCTTGTGCTCTTTCTTCTCCTCTTCCTCACTTCCTCAACAAGTGAACAATGTGCGCCCCTTCTCCTCTCACTTTTGCTTTAGTCTTATCATTAACTTGACCTAGGGATCAAAGGCTAAGATCAGATCTTAGCCTTTCTAATATCAAGGGTGGAGATTAAATCTCCCCCTTCACTTAAGTTCCCTAAGTCACTTTAGCATTTAATGAACTCATAAAGTCACTTTGACTTTATAACACAAAGTTAAGTAAGGGAGGGGTACTTTTCCCCCTTTAGTGTTTAGGCACATCAATAACACTAGGGGACCACTTCCCAAGGTACCAAAACTTAACACTCCCTCTTATCGAGGAAAATGTTCTTCACCACTCCCATCTTGTCTCTGAAGTAGATATGTTTTCCCCTTGGCAAAGACGTTGTGAGAATGTCAACAATCTGCTGATCATTAGATATGTACTCAAGATGAACTGCTCCTCTCTGAACCCAATCATGGATGAAGTGGTATATGATCTCTATGTGCTTTGACCTGTCGTGAAAGAGTGGATTCTTAGAGAGCTCGATGCAACTCTAATTATCATAGTGAATAATTGTAGGCCTCAACTCATGACCAAATAGACCAACCAATAACTTGCGAAGCCAAATAGCCTCATAGCTAGCCTGACTAACTGCCAACCCATCTTTGTTGCAATGGCCATGATACTCCTGATGTAAGTATATCTCGCAACTTGTGCGAATGTCTCATCATAGTCAATCCCCTCAACCTAAGAGAATCCTCTCACCACATATAGAGCCTTGTGTTTCTCAATGCTACCATCTACAACATACTTAATCTTGTACATCCACATGGAAGTCACCACTAACTTCCCCTTTGGCCTAGGAACCACCTCCCACACATCTTTTTGCATAATGGAATCATACTCCTGCATGGAATCTCTCCAGACCTACTGGCCTGCTACCTACTCAAATGTAGTGGGCTCAGAATCTGTGATGCTACTCACCATGGCCAAGTAGGTATTAAACCTCTATGGTGCTTTGATATCTCTCAATAACTTCTTGGGCTCACCAACAATAGCCCCGTTCTTCCTCTCAACAACCCCATTTTGATTGGGGTTGTAAGGAAAGATCAACCGTCTCATGATACCCTCCTGGATTTAGAAGTCTCTAAACTCGGTGGAGGTATACTCACCCCCATTGTCCGATCTCAAGACCTTGATTTTTCTCCATGTTGGGTTCTCCACAAGAGCTTTAAACTCTTGGAACCTATTGAAGACCTCACTCTTGGTCTTCAGGAAATAGATTCAGGTCTTCTTGGAGTGGTCATCAATGAATGTCACATAATACTCACATCCACCCAAGGAAACTGATGACATGGGCCCACACAATCATAATGTACCAAATCAAGTATCCCAACTGATCTACTGTCACTGTTTGGAAAGACAGTCTTGGTGTACTTCCCAAGAGAACACTCCCTGCAAACCTCCTGATGCTTAGTGTCGAACTGTGGCAATCTTGTCACAATATCCTTCAACACCCTCATAGCTCCATGATGCAAGTGTGCCATCCTCCTATGGCACAACTCACACAACTGACTGCTGCTGCCGCTACTAGCCAAAGCTTGTAATGGCTGAAAGATGAGTCTGCACAATTTCAACTGACGTGTCCCAATCACTCTGCCTGATGTGATACGGGACCCCTAGATACCGTATCAGTCTTAGTTATCTGAGTGCCCCTCAATTTCTCTTGGAGCACCATCTTCTTGTTTTGGTTTGGGCTCTGGTAAAGACCACACAAAGACTGCCACATATGAAATGCAAAATCCTTACCAGACACATGAGGAATTATATGGTCTTTGATTGCATCTAGAATAGTCCTCTTGGGCTTGATGTTCCTCTCTAAACTTTGCCAAGAGCACTGCATCTGTAAGAGGAACCACATTATTCTCCACAATATCCCACAACTCACCCTCCTCCAAGATCAGAACTATCCTAGCCTTCCATGGAGACTAATTTCCAGCTCCTGCTAGCCTATCCTCTACCCTCAACCCTCCAATTGACATGGTTGCCCACTGTTGGTAAATGACCAAAGAAAATTTCTGTTGTCTACACACCAGTCTCAGATGTGAATTTGAAACTGTCAAGGTGAGTTGAGAATTTTGTCCACTGTTTGCAATTTATTCCAGCTCTCTTGTGCCTTAGGCTTTGATACCATGTGAAAATTTTAAGGAGCTAAAGGTTGTCCTAATAGGTCTGCTTTGAGGTTGTTTCAAGGCTACCTTCAGTTTGATTTCAAGCTCATTTAATGCCACTGTTTAGAAGATTAAATAAGGTAAAGTTTGTTGTCCCAAATTAGATTTTCCAATAGTAATTAAAACAAGAGATACACTCTAGATCTTTAACACTTAATTGTTGAGAATAAAAGCAAGCAAACCATATAATATTGGCACAATATTTTTGGTCAACATGACCCTGGAAAAACCCCCAAGGGGAAAACCAATGAAGATAAATTTATTAAGGAGCTTTTAAGGAAATATTACAACAAAGAATCTATGTGGAAGTACCTATCCGATGCTAATACGTCAAGACTCCCTCTTAGCGAGGAAGGTACTCCTACCACCTGGAGGTGGCTCGATCTTCGCATATTAGATGTGCTACCATGTTTGCTCTCTCTGACACAAAAGCTATCCCTGCCATCTCGCTCAGACCCTGCTGCGAAGACTTCCCTCTGATTATGCTCCTAGAAGCCTCCTGCTCCTGAGCATCCCGTATGGTCATCTTGTACCATGACTTCTTCTAGACAGATTTGGAAGGCTGCTCCTTCCCTCCTGAACCTGAAGGCTGACTCCCTCTAAGCTACTCAACCTTCAGAGCTACTTGCTCCTTGTTCTCTGCCACTTTGCTACTGCTTGCCATTGCTCGCATAGGATGGCCCTTTAGCCTATACAAGTTGCTCTCTCTAACTCCAAGAACAACTATTGTGTCTGAGCTAGATCCTCTGGGCTTGATCAATTCTTGTCCATGTTGAAATATTGTAACTACAAAGAGTATTCTATTTATTATTGAGTCATTATTAATTAGATGAATCCCCTTTTGTGGGTTGATCATGTCGGGCTTTGTAAATGACCAAATCCCCTTTTGTGGATTCGTCAAAACCTAATTATATCATGCTAATTAAGAAGTCGACCCCCATGCCTAATTGAAGTGGTTTTAGCCATTAAGTGAAGAGGTCGACCCAACCCAGTGAAGAGACACCACCCTAGTGCCTGCCAACCAGTATAAATAAGAGAGGTTGCGCAAGGTTGAAGGAAGCTGCAGTTGCCAGTTGTCAGAAGAAGGAAGAGAGAGGCACATTGCTCAGTGTTGGATATTCTCTAGTGTTTTGGTTTATTATCTTGGCATTGTATTGGCTATCTATATTAAGGAAGCTTTTGCTGGGTTTTCTACCCCATGAGGGTTTCCCAGGATAAATGTTGTGTATCTTGTGATTGTGTTTCTCTCAGTGATCTTGCATATGCTATTATTGTCTAGTAAATTGAAAATAAACTTAATAGTTGCTCTAAAATTAACATGGTATTAGAGCGAAGCTGAAGAGAACACCTTTCACTGGATAAGCAAAAACGTCATTGTTGTCGTACAAGAAAATTAGGGCTTTTTGTTGAAAATGAATCACAGCCTAAAAACTTCTAGGGAGGTGCGCCCTAGTCCAACGAACTCATTAGAAGCTTGAGCGCACTTTTTCAGTGGACAAAACTCTCGGAAAGTGAAACCCTAGTTTTCACCAGTACTAGAAGTACCAGTCCAGATTTGCGCAAGCTCAGTTTCAAGAGGTAAAAGTTGGATTTTCATAAAACTGATTGCACCAGGCTACTTGCCTCAGCTAAGCGCACCTCTTTGTAATTTCAGATCTAAATTCTGAGCACTTTCATTTTTTTGGTCATTTTCCCAGCTCCAGGTCAAGATGTCTGCAAGCACCAAGCTTGTTGACAAGTTAGAAGGTGTGGATAACTTCCGTGCCTAGAAGTATAGGATTGCACTCATTCTTGAAGAGAATGGCCTAGCAAGATTCATCAAAGAAAATGTACCAGAACCCGTAGATGCTACAACTAAAGCAAAGTACCAGAAGGGCATGGTTATGGCCAAAAGAATCATTGTAGACTCTATCAAAGATCACTTGATCTCTCAAGTGGCATCTAAGAATACCCCAAAATAAATGTTTGATGCCCTAACTAGATTGTATGAAGGAAGAAACATTAACCGAAAGATGAACTTGAGAACTCAACTCAATAATACAAAGATGTAGAAAGGAGAAACAGTTCATGAATATTTCTCTAGAATCTCTCAATTCAAGGAACAACTAGAAGCAATTGGAGATACCCTAGATGAAGATGAACTCATAATGACAAATCTTAATGGTCTCATAAGACTTTGGGATGCATTCATCCAAACCATTTGTGCCAGAAAGAAGAAACTACAATTTGATAGTGTTTGTGAAGAACGTGTTCAAGAAGAAGCAATAGTAGCTAACCGAGAAGTAGTGCTATTAAGGGATTAAGATCAAGCTCTAGTTGCTCATACTAAAGGAGGAAAGAGGTCTCACTTCATGAAGGAGACCCACCCACAGAAGGAATCTCACTCCCCAAATAAATTCATCCATAAAAAATCTCACCCTCCAAGGAGATTCCAGAAGTTTTAGAAAGGTCAAAGAAGAGAAAAAGATTTCTTATCCTATCAATGTTACCATTGTGACAAGATGGGACATATTGCTAAGAATTGTCCAGCTAGAAGAAAAGAATACAAGAACAGAAACAAAAGGCACCATGCCCACACAATTGAAGATGAAGAGCCACCCACAAAGATGATTAAAGAAAAGATTGAAGACTCTATCTTAATCTTTGCCCTCTCAGGATCAGTGTCACTTGGTGAGGATACTTGGCTCATAGATAATGGTGCTTCCAAGCACATGACAGGTCAGAGAGACATTCTCTCTAGCCTTGTAGAAAAAAAATTTCCCCAGAAAGTTACACTTGGAGATGATTATCGGTACCCTATCAAAGGAGTGGGAGAGTCCAATTACAAACTTGATTCAGGCACCCCAATGAAGATGAAGGATGTACTATATGTACCGAGTTTGACGAAGAATTTACTTTCTATCTCAACTTTAGATAAGAGAGGTTTCAGATTTGCATTCATAGATGGAGAAGTTCTTATGTGGCCTAAAGGAAAAACCATAGAAGATGCAATTGTTATTGGAACAAAAGAAGGTGGCCTGTACAAATTAAAAGGCCACTCAGATGCAACCTTGATTCACTCCACTGAGAGTTTGTGTGAACTTTGGCATAGAAGACTAGCTCACATTAACTACAAGGCCTTACCATATGTAAGCAAGGCAGTTACAGGTCTACTAGATTTCAAGGTTGACCATGAAGGTGTGTGCAAGGGATGTGCACAAGGAAAGAACATCAATAATCATTTCCTGAAGAGCGATAATAAAGCAAAAGGAGTCTTGGAGCTCATCCACTCAGATGTATGTGGCCCAATGCCATCCACCTCTCTTAGTGGGTATGTATACTATGTACCATTTATTGATGACTATTCTAGCAAGACTTGGGTTTACTTCTTGAAATCAAAAGATGAAGTGCTTGGGAAATTCAAGGAATTCAAAGCCTTGATGGAGAATCTCTCTGAAAGAAAAATCAAGATACTCGGGTCAGATAATGGAGGAGAATACACCTCAAAAGAGTTTGTAAGCTTTTGCAAAGTTGGCGGGATTAAGAGGGAGCTCACCACTTCCTACAATCCTCAACAAACTGGTGTAGCAGAAAGAAAGAACAAAACTATAATGGAAGCAGTGAAGATCCATGATCAAGATCTTCCAATGCACTTATGGGAAGAAGCAACAAGAACAAAATTGTATGTACAATTTTTTTTATCCCATAGTGCATTTGGGTTCAAAACCCCCAAAGTACTGTTCTCCGGAAAGAGGCCTAAAGTAAGCCATTTGAAGATATTTGGCTGTCCAGTGTTTATACACATTCCAAAAGAGAAGAGAAGAGAAGGGAGTATTTGTTGGATATTGTGAGGTCTCTAAGGCCTTCAAAATTTACATACCAGGTTACCATCATATTGAGATCAACAGAGATGTAACCTTTGATGAAGATGCAACACTCAAGGAATCAAGGAGATGCCAGCTTGAAGAAGTATGTGGAGAAGAACCTATAGCTCCCAGAGTTGCAAAACCAGTGAGGGAAGTCATAGTTTCCCCTGATGAGGAGATTCCAAAAGATCATGACATGATAGAATCTCAAGAACCTCCCCAAATGACGGTCTCTCACAAGAGAAAGCTAACTTGGGCGAAGGAAATAATTCAATATAGAGAGAAGTATGGTGCCCTAGAAGGAACCATGAGAAAAGTAAAGAAACCTAAGCCATTCTCCAGTTATATAGCTTTGATGTGTGATCTCATAATGAAGGAGCCTACTTTCTTTAAAGAAGCCATTCAGAAGAAAGAATGGGCAGATGCCATGACAGAAGAATACCAATCAATTATAAAGAATGATGTATGGGAAATAATACCCAGACCAAAGAGCAAAGATGTGGTATCTTCCAAATGGCTATACAAGATAAAACATGCCGCTGATGGAAGTATTGAGAAATATAAAGCAAGGTTTGTAGCTCGTGGATTTTCTCAAAAGGAAGGCATTGACTATGAAAAAACTTTTGCTCCTGTAGCCAGATACAGTTCTATCAGAACCATCATAGCCCTTACAGCTAAGATGAAGTGGAAGTTACACCAAATGGAGGTGAAAACAACCTTCTTGAATGGTTTCATTGAAGAAGAAGTTTATACAGAACAACCTCAAAGGGTTTGAAGTTGAAGACAAAAAAACACAAGTTTGCAGGTTGAAGAAGGCTCTGTACGGATTGAAGCAAGCTTCTAGAGCTTGGTAAGGAAGAATTGATAGTTTCTCGACGAGCTTGGGCTTTACCAAGAGTAAAGCTGATTCTAACCTTTACTTAAAGGTTATGAATGATGAACCAATTATATTGTTGTTGTATGTGGATGACTTGTTCTTGATCGGAGAAGAAAAGCTCATCACTGATTGTAAGAAGAAACTTGCTGCAGAATTTGAGATGAAAGACCTAGGCCTAATGCACTATTTCTTAGGTCTTGAGGTTTGGCAAAGGCCAGAGAAGATCTTCCTTAACCAAGGGAAGTATGCAGTTGAAATACTGAAGAGGTTTGATATGTTGGAGTGTAAATCCATGAATACACCAATGGAAACAAATTTGAAGCTCCTGGTTGATACTTCGTCAGAATTGGTTGATGCTACGCTGTACAGACAAATCATTGGATCGTTGATGTATCTGACGAACACCAAGCCATATATATGTTTTGTTGTGAACACCTTGAGTCAGTATCTGGTAGAGCCCAGTCGTGTTCACCTTGTTGTTGCAAAACATGTGATGAGATACCTTAAGGGTACGTTGGACTTTTGTCTTTGCTACAATGGAGATCAAGACTTCAGACTGATTGGGTATACCTATTCAGATTGGGCTGGAGGTGTTTATGACAGAAAAAACACTTTAGGATGTTGTTTTAGTCTGGGGTAGCCATGACTTCATGGCAGAGTAGGAAGCAATCTAGTATTGCTCTCTGCACAACAAAAGCGGAATACATTGTTGCATGTTCCGTCAGTTGTGAAGCCATATGGCTACAGAAGTTGTTGACAGTTCTATTTGATCTGGAGATGGAAGCAACCGTGATTCTATGTGATAACCAGAGCTGCATAAAGATGACAAAGAACCTTGTGTTCCATGACAAGTTGAAGCACATAGAAATTCGGTATCACTACATTCGTGATATGGTGCAGAGGGGAGCGATAAAGCTCCAATATGTTGGCACAGATGAGCAGATTGCAGATGTGTTGACCAAGCCCCTGTCTCGTGTAAAGTTTGAACACTTTCGAGACAAGCTTGTTATAGTTCAAAATGACCTCCCTCGAAAGGGGGAGTGATGTTGATGATACTATGGTATCATGACCAATAATGGGTAGCTCAGTTAAGATTTTATATCCTACGGGACTGATCATCCCTGGATAGATCCCAAAGGTCCAGTAAGGAGGGTTTGTCAGAGTACCTATGCATACATATGCTAGCTATGGTCAGTAGTGGTAGCTTCGTTAGGATTTTTATAATCCTAGGGAATCTTATGATTCTTGGGTAGATTCTGAAGGTCCACGGTATGTCAGAGTACCATGTGGTAGCTCCGTTAGGATTTTACATCCTAGGGAATCTTATGATTCTTGGGCAACTCCTTAGGGACAGTGAGAGTACCAAAAAATGTTGTTGATACACCTGCCTCATTTTGTTGCCCCATGATGATGATGATGTTGTTGCTCCAACCTTCGTGCCGTGATGATGTTGTTACTCCAACCTTTGTGCTGTGATGCTGATGTTGTTGTTGTTGTTGATGTTATTGATGATGATGATGTATTAGTGTTATACTAATTGATTTTGATGCAGATGATGGTGATGCTACTCCAACTCCATGTTGTGAATGATAATGATAAAAAGTTCCGATGATTTATTGATATGCCAGTCAGTGTTCCAGATGCTGTTGATGTTGTTGCGATCTCTCTTCTAATGATGTTGTAGAATACCCTTCTTGTTAAGGGGGAGTGTTGAAATTTTGTAACTGCAAAGAGTATTCTATTTATTATTGAGTAATTATTAATTAGATCAATCCCTCTTTGTGGATTGATCATGTCGGGCTTTGTAAATGATCAAATCCCCTTTTGTGGATTGGTCAAACGCTAATTATATCATGCTAATTAAGAAGTCGCCCCCCAAGCCTAATTAAAGTGGCTTTAGCCACTAAGTGAAGAGGTTGGCCCTGCCCAGTGAAGAGACACCTCCCTAGCATCTGCCAACCAGTATAAATAAGAGAGGCTAGCGCCTCATTAGCTCACTCACTCAACTCACTCATCTAGTGCGCAAGTTTGAAGGAAGCTGCAGTTGTTAGTTGTCGGAAGAAGGAAGAGAGAGACATATTGCTCAATGTTGGATATTCTCCAGTGTTTTGGTTTATTGTCTTGGCATTGTATTGGCTATCTATATTAAGGAAGTTTTTGCTGGGTTTTCTCCCCCATGAGGGTTTCCTAGGATAAATGATGTGTATCTTGTGATTGTGTTTCTCTCAGTGATCTTGCATATGCTATTATTGTCTAGTAAATTGAAAAGAAACTTAATAGCTGCTCTAAATTTAACAGTCCATCCTGGAATAATACTTCAAAGCCCTTCTTCTCAATCACTGAGACCAAAAGCACACTCCTGAGTTCTGGCACCCATAGCACATTCCTCACTCTCAACACACCTCTTGACTCCATCCAGAATGACACTGTTCCAGATCCCTTTACTGTATGCTTGGTCCCCGTACCAAGTTCCACATACATATTTGAGTCGGACTCTGTGAAGCTCGCGAACAACTTCCGTGCTCCTGTCATATGACATGTGGCTCCACTATCTATTAGCCATGCACTAACTGATATGGTGCCTAAAGAAGTCTAGGAAACAAGAGCTTTGATTGTTCAAACTTCTTGGCAAACTCATCCATTTGAGCCTTTGTCGACGCAACTACCTTTGGTTGTGTCTTGTTTCCATCCTTCTTGTTCGGACATTGACCTGCATAGTGCCCAAACTTGCGACATGCATAACACTTGACTTTGTTCATGTCCTTCTTCTTGTCATCTTGAGAAGTAGACCCTCCATTGACAAACTTTTCGAACTTTCCCTTCTTTACCTGGTTGGCAAGAGCAATGTTCTCACCATCAACCTTGTGCCTGCCTCCATTTAGTTGTTCATCCCGAAGTTCCTCCTGAACGAAGTCATCCCACAACCTTGACCAATCAAGGAGCTTCTCTCGTGCCACAATCCCTTTGATGAACGATGTCTACTCCTTCCTGAATCCTTTGAGTGTTGTCCTCACCAACTCTGAATCATCCACTATCTCCCCAATTGCAGCCAGTTCATCTCGAACTTGTCAAATCCGGGTGAGATAAGTTGTCACCGTATCTGATACTATCATCTTCGTATCTCTAAGCTTCTCTCTCAACACCATCTTGCGATTCTTGTTGTTGCTCTGAAACAAGCTCTTCAGAGCCTCCCACATGTCCCTAGCGGTTGTCTTTCTCGATAAATGAGGGATCAAATGATCCTTCACTTCGTCTAAGATTATCCTTCTGGATTTCATGTCCTTTAGCTTATGGGCGGCGAGATCTTTTGGATTCGTTGGTGGGATCACGATGGAGTTGGAAAACTTCCAATTATCATTCTCCATCAACACCAACATAATCCTCTCCTTCCACAGGCTATAGTTGGACACCTCGTCCAACCTGTTTTCAAATCGCGAACCGGATGCGACCGTCTTCACAACTTGCTGAAAACTCAATAATTTGTTGCCCGATCCTGCTTCCCGCTTCCCGAGCATGCTTTCCACTGCTTGGATTCGCTGCATGCTTCCTAGACCACTGCTCGAGGTTGCTCGGGGTTGTACGCGACCTTCTACTATTGCTCGAGTCCTTTTCTGCTCGTGACCTGAACTTTTATGGGGTTGCCGGACTATCTCAGCCTGCTGCTGGGGGCACTTGCCCGCTGCTCGGCCCTTGCTGGGCGGCTCTGAGCAAATTTGCGGCCATGTCTAGCTGTTTGGTAGCTCCTATTTGCTGTTGTTGGCTACCTTTGGTTGGTCGACGACTGAGTTTTTCTTGTGGTTTCTTGATGAAGCTTGCCGCCACCTCCTTCCTACACCACCCAACTCCCAACTACTTCACACAGCTTCCTTTCGCTGGCTCACACTTCACAACCTCTCCACTCTGTCTGATCTCTGTGTAGGATCTTCCCCTCAGTTGACGACTTTCTGTCGAGTTGCCTCCCGCAACGTCCTTTCTCCATGTCGTCACCCAGCTAGTCCGCTGCATGTACGACCTTTACTTTGGACGATCTCAGCTCCTGTACATGGCTTCTAATCTATGTGCGCAACATGTTCTTCACGTGCGACCTCAATCTCCTCCGTCATTGCTTCTGCTCGCCTTCCGTAGCTCAAGACCCCACTCTACCTCAACTCTTCGTGGGATCTCATTTGGACGGTGGTTACTTGCAGCTCGATTTGCAACAATTTCATAGTGGTTCTCCTTTGCCTGCCACACGTTCTCACGACCTAATCTGCAACAGATTCTCAACGTATTTACTTAGCCACCGATTCTTACATGATCTTAGCCCGAATGCGTTCGTATGACCTATACGCTGTACGAGCTTCCATACAGTTGTCGTATGATGCGCCCGTTTTTTTGATTATTTTTTAATTTCTTAACCTCGCAACTTGCATTTGTATAAAATATTTCCGGCAGACAAATAATAAAAATTTCTCCCTACAATATATCGTCCCATGCAATTTGGTTTCGCCTTTCAAAGTCTCAGCTCTGATACCATGTTAATTTATTTGAACCTAGCACCAGGCGATTATTTCGAAATAAAATCACTTTATTTAATAACAACACAACTAGGTTACTTAACCAAATATTAACGGAAGCATAAAAACTGAAACCAACACATTACACAAGATATTCGAGTAAATACCCTTGGAAAAACCTCGAAGGGAAAACCAGAGCTCAGTTTGAGTTATTATTATAAATCTTGGGCTCCCTTCTTGGGATAATGGCCCATCAGAGGAATACGATGCAACAATAGCTTAGCCCACTTGACTGCTACCTCCCTTGCTGCCCCTTAGCACCTTTCCTCAACCTTTTCCATTCACACTTGGATGAACTCTCTTCACCCACTCAAAGAGATATCCTCACTGTGTGTGTGTGTCTCATCCCCTCACCTAGGCTGTTTTTTATTACATTGAGTTAACTCTAAGTCCAAAACCCTAGATCTCCTCCATAGTGATCAATGACTGAGATCTAATCTCAGTTCACTTTAGATCTAATGGCTAGGACTTAATCAACTCTCATTTAAACTACTAATGCCAAGAAACTTAAGCATTTTAATTAATTATTATGACATTAATCTAAAAGATCATTCACTTTAATAATTAACTTATAAAGTGAACTCCTAAGGTTATGAGAGGTTACACAGATGACTTTCACATGCTAGACACCAAGCCTATGTGGAAGTATTTGTCTGATGCTAATACATCAATAGATACATGATAAATAGGATCTATCCCTTCCTTTATGCTGTCAGTTCAAACTTCATTCATGTCCTTGTTATTTTCTTTTGTATTGGTGTTATATGCAAATTGTTTAATACCTATCTTCCAAGACCTCTTTTCGCTACATGAATTAGCTTGCTTTGGTACAACGTCACTTACTACGATTGCTACTACTTCAACCACTGGCCCATTAATTTTGGAATCCCAGTTTCAAGAGATATATTCTAAACCCGCATCATGAATGGACATTGGTTCAAAATTTTGTGCAAGATGTTGTGTTATGATTTTACTAGACATCACATAATGCAATAGTGACAAAACTCACCTTCTCCCAATTTATAAAATCAAGGAAGGAAGCATGCACACATTGTAGTTTGAACAACAATTTTGGTGAGATTGTGTTGGTTGGTTGAGTAATTGCACAGGGAAATGGGAGTGAAGACAGAAGTGATGAGATGTACAAGGAGACCACCATTCTTTCTCCTGAATCAATCAGAACGGGAAGACTTCTGGATAATTTTGGTTTTGTAGGATTGTGTATATTCATATATTCAGACTAAAGTTCATTTAGTGAAGCTTTTGAAATCTAGACATTGTAAGATTTGAACTAGTTACCAAACAAAGTTTTGTACTTTGAACAACAATTTTGGTGAGATTGTGTTGGTTGGTTGAGTAATTGCACAGGGAAATGGGAGTGAAGACAGAAGTGATGAGATGTACAAGGAGACCACCATTCTTTCTCCTGAATCAATCAAAACGGGAAGACTTCTGGATAATTTTGGTTTTGTAGGATTGCATATATTCATATATTCAGACTATAGTTCATTTAGTGAAGCTTTTGAAATCTAGACATTGTAAGATTTGAACTAGTTACCAAACAAAGTTTTGTACTTTGAACAACAAATTTGGTGAGATTGTGTTGGTTGGCTGAGTAATTGCACAACAAAATGGGAGTGAAGACAGAAGTGATGAGATGTACAAGGAGACCACCATTCTTTCTTCTGAATCAATCAGAACGAGAAGACTTCTGGATAAATTTGGTTTTGTAGGATTGTGTATATTCATATATTCATACTAAAGTTCATCTAGTGAAGCTTTTGAAATCTAGACATTGTAAGATTTGAACTAGTTACCAAACAAAGTTTTCAAAAACAAAAGCTAACGCGAAGTATATCTTTTCCTTCACTAATCTCCACACAAAATCCTTCGATGTCAAACCCCGGTGCTTTTTTTTGTTGTTCATCCAATCATTTATTCCCTTCAATTTTTTTTTACCTCGTGAGGTGATCCTTCTTCCTTATAGAGTTTTCTTTAATAACACTAGAGCATAAGTCACACACATTGTAAAGTTAAATATGTTCTATCCATCTGCATGGTGCTACTTGAAGTTTAGCTCATTTGAATTGATCTTTGCTATGTTTTCATGTTAGAATGTTATGTATTTTTCTGATAAGATGATTTAAATCTCATATAGTTATTTGGACTTCTCCATGTCCAACCATTCTTAGTAGCGCCGTTTGTTCACATTAATTCAATATTCATGGAAGTATTGTTATCTTCTTTTCTTTTATACTTTCTTTTATACTTTTTAGAACTAGGCCTAGACTTTGGATTTATTTCTCCCAAACATATTATTGGAAGTTAGAGTTAATGGAACTATACTACTAGGATATGTTGCTCCAAATACTTCCAAGTAGAGCACTTTTTGATGGGAATCAAAACTAGGCCAGCTTAGAAAAACTCCCACTTGTTTGAACCACCACGGAGAGAACATGCAAGTATGATTATCACTAAGGATTATTGGTATTCAATCTGATTACTTTGTTTAATGTGAAAACCATCCATTTAAAAAAATTAATCTAAAAGAGAATTATTTGCTTTTTTTTCATTAGTCTTTGTCAGTGGCTCTTGCTCTTCTAATTGGTGGGGCTCATACGCATTCTTTTGTTTTAGGGCATCAATACTCATCCATTTCCCTTTGACCTCATACATTTTTGGACATTCCTCCTTTATTTCCTTTAAAATTCCTTCAAAATATTATGAATGTTTGCACCATTCCCTGCAATTTATGGAGTTTGGGAATTACCACCCTTGGTCTATCACTCTCCATCACAAACACAGTGTGATAAAATGTCCCTTGCACCCTTTATTTTATTTTATGTGTACTATTTGGATTATTTTCTTTTGCAATAAGTTGAATTCTTATCCAACTTACATGAAGTCCTCGATCCCTTAATCATTTTCATAACTTAATTGTTTATATTTCCTTTAAAATTCCTTCAAAATATTATGAATGTTTGCACCATTCCCTGCAATTTATGGAGTTTGGGAATTACCAAACTTGGTCTATCGCTCTCCATCACAAACACAGTGTGATAAAATGTCCCTTGCCCCTTTTATTTTATTTTATATATGTGTACTATTTGGATTATTTTCTTTTGCAATAAGTTGAATTGTTATCCAACTTACATGAAGTCCTCGATCCCTTAATCATTTTCATAACTTAATTGTTTATATTTTGTAAGCCTTTGCTATATAAGTTAGATTTTCATTCAAATTGCATAAAGCCCTTTCTCCCTTATTCATTTTCACAAGTTCGTTATTTAAATTTTGCAAAGGGAAATCATTGACCTTTTAGAAAATAATATACCCATTAATCTTGTCAACGCAATGTTGCAAGGAACCAATCCATTTTTGTTATAGGATGTTTCTGCGTTTTATACTCCTTCATCCTTAAATGTTCTTTCAATTAAAATATCTATACTAAAAGAAAAACTTCAAAAATTAAATCATTTTAATGATTTATATGCTTTTTGTGTTTCCTTCTTTTATATGTTTAATTAACATTGGGTTTTGTGTTTTATAATGAAGGTAAATAGAGACAAAGCAGCAAATTCATAAAAGATTGAAAAAAGAAGCTTGGGCAATGGAAAACTACATCTCTCTTATCAAATTTTGGTTCATGATGACCTTGAGACGTTCTTTGAGGCTTAGGATGTGCATCTATTAGTATTTTTTGAGACATGTCATATATTTAGCAATTTGTTATGTTATTTCAAATCATATCTTTTCTATGAAATGTCTCCTACAAGGGTTTGAGCAATTTGTTATGTTATTTCAAATTATATATATTCTATTTTTAATTTACTATGAAGTAAATACTTAATTTAATATGGTATATGTACTATTTTGGCCAAAATATGTTATACTAAAACGTTATAATTCTACTTTTTTATTTTATTTGACATAAGTATAGAAACCAATGTTATACAAGGAATAGGGGCCATAATGCATGATATGGAATTTGAAATGCAATTTATAATTGATTATAATGCATAAATACTTGTCAAACTAATATTATATGTTTTCAACTAATAATATAAAAATAGTGAAAAAATGAATAAAAATAAAATGTACATATCAAATAGCATTGTTGATCTCATAGTTGATAAAGAATAGCAATGTTGACCTTGCAAGAAAACTCAAGGAGTGCTTCCCCACACATTAGTGGATGACATATGTAGTAAGCCTATTGATGTGTTATTACGCCTCACATAGGGGGATTTGTATCAGGCACCTGCTGGCACAAAACTAGCCAAATTCCTAACAACATCGACAACAATTGGTTGGGAACCTTGGGTTGCTTCTTTTCTAGAACCTTGAGAGGAACCTAAGGGATGCTTCTACACATTGTTAGTGTAGACTAGTGTGCCTCACCTAGGGGATTCAAACCGAACACTCACTAACGCTAACGATAACCAATTGAGCCTTGGGCTATGATCAAGGTGTTAAACCCTAAAGGTTAAGGTTTATTGTTTATTTTGGGGATACAAGCTCAACATAGATTGCACAAATTTTATGTAGATTAATATGCACAACTTGGAACTTTGGGAATTATTTCATTACCCTAAAAAATAAAATAAAAACAGAACATAAAAAAAAATACAATGTACGAAGGGACGATCATTTGAATTTTAAATATAGTACGAGTGCGAATCTTGAGCGGATTATCTTGTCTAAATATCAGATTTTCCTACTCATTTACCTACCAATTGTAAAATTTTCATTTATTGGTTAGGAGCATATACAAAATCAAGATTATATAATGTGGATGCCTACTATCAAAACAAAGGACTTGTTGTGTTGAACTATAAATTGGAGGGTAGTAAATTATTTCATGTTGCAACAGTGGTTTGTCATGAAGAATAGTTTGAAATGTCCACGGGTTGAACAAATTGATTTAAACATGGCAAGATCTATCATAAAGCCAAACATTAGGCTTAAGAAGCCACTTAGAAACCCAACCACTTTACAAAGTAAATTGTTGGAAAGCAAAGAAAGTAGAGTAAATGGAATCAAACCATAAAAAAAATTGTTTTAGCTTGGAAGGATAAACTTCAAAGAGGTATTTGTGTCATGTGTGTGTTTCATATGTTGAACCTTTGTAAGCTTATTGTATCAAGTGATTATTAGTAAATGTAATAAAGAAATGTCTCGTTGCCATAATGGATATTGTATGAATAAAATATGTGTATTGCAAGCTCTTAAGAACCAACTTTAAGATGTCAATTGTTTGCATCTTAAAAATTAAAATTAAGAAATAACTTTGTGAGATACATGATTTAACAAAAAATGTCATCAACTAGAAATCACATGTTTATCTTTTTAATTGCAAATATATAAAAATTTGTTAATGCTTTTCATATGTGATTGATTTGGTATGTATTTGTATAATTTTTGTTGTTGAAACCATATGAATGGCCAAGAGATTTGCTTATAAATGTAAAGATACGAAAAAATGTGTGCTCCCAGCCTTTTCCTTATAAGAAAGGTAAGAAGGGTAGGTAAATCCATTAAAAAAAAATGATGTTATTAACATGTTCTTAAATATATATTTTAAGTTTTAAAAAATGTCTTTTAAATATATATTTTAATAGTGTATTTTGAAAGTTAATATTAAGAAATCACTTTATACAAAAATTATATGAATTTTTTTTCAAATAGAAAGTTTTAAAAAATGTTTTCAAATAGAAAGTTTTAAAAAATGTTTTTTAAGTATATATTTTAATAGTATATTTTAAAAGTTAAAATTAAGAAATCACTTTATATAAGAATTGTAATCAAATATAAGAATTGTAATCAAATAGAAAGTTTTAATTTTTTTTTTTTAAATATATATTTTATAGTGTATTTTAAAAGTTAAAATTAAGAAATCACTTTATACAAAAATTTTAAAAAATGTTTTTTAAGTATATATTTTAATAGTATATTTTAAAAGTTAAAATTAAGAAATCACTTTATATAAGAATTGTAATCAAATATAAGAATTGTAATCAAATAGAAAGTTTTAATTTTTTTTTTTAAATATATATTTTATAGTGTATTTTAAAAGTTAAAATTAAGAAATCACTTTATACAAAAATTGTAATGAAATAAAAAGTTTTAAAAAATGTTTTTTAAATGTATATTTTAATAGTATATTTTAAAAGTTAAAATTAAGAAATCACTTTATATAAGAATTGTAATCAAATAGAAAGTTTTAAAAAATGTTTTTTAAATATATATTTTATAGTGTATTTTAAAAGTTAAAATTAAGAAATCATTTTATACAAAAATTGTAATGAAATAGAAATTAAATGGTCATCTTTTTAATTGCAAATATACCAATTTTTTTATTACTTTTCATATGTGATGATTCGGTACACCTATAAAAATTGTATTTGGGTAGTGGTTGTTGTTAAAACTTTACTAATGAGTAAGAGCTTTGCATATAATTATAAAGATATAAAAAATGTGTACTCCCCACCCTTTTTCTTATAAGAAAAGTAGGTAAATCTATTAAAAAGTGATGGTATTCATGTGTTAAATACCTATTTAAAGTTTTTAAAACTGTTTTTTAAGTATATATTTTAATAGTGTATTAAAATAAAATGATGGTATTCATGTGTTAAATACCTATTTGAAGTTTTTAAAAGTGTTTTTTAAATATATGTTTTAATAGTGTATTAAAATAAATGAGAAAATTATTATTGCTTTTCATATGTAATGATTTGATATATATGGGTAATCGTTGTTGAAACTTGTATATTAATTTAATATATGAGCTTTGCATTAGTGTAAAGATATTCGAAGAGGTGTGGTCCCCATCCTTTTCATTATAAGTAGGTAAATTCCTTCGAAGAATTTTTTTTTGGTATTGATATGTTTTTAAATATACATTTGAAGTTTTTGAAAATCTGTTTTTAAATATATATTTTAATAATATGTATTAAAATAAAAGAAAAAATCTATTATTGTTTTTCATACAGGATAATTTTAAAATTGTTTATTTGGAAATAGTTGTTGAAATTTTCATATTTGTTAAATATGGATGACTAAGAGCTTTGCACAAGTGTATAGATACACTCTAAGTGTGTTTTCCAGCCTTTTTCCTTATAAGAAGTTTTTAAAGTTGTTTTTTAAATATATATTTTAATAATGTGTATTAAAATAAACCTTCTCTTTGCTTCGAGATATTAAAAATATCTACTAACAAGGTCAACCAGGAAGCTTATTTGCCCCAAAAACTTTTGTGCATTATTGATATGGTTTTTTTAACATATCAACATGCCAAGGTGATTTTATTATGTTATTTAATATGTGAAATTAGTAGTAATGTTAACGAAATTTCTAAACATATTAACTTATTAACATTAATAAAATGAAACTATGATAAATTTTTCATTATTCATATTAATTTCATATTAATGTTTTTTATAATGTTTATTAAAAATGGTTCTTAATAATGTTTATAATTTTTATTAAAAATGGATTAAAATGATGGATATCAAAATATCTTTAAAGATGACATAAAAAATGCAAAAAAATTATTGTAAAAAACATGTTAAAATTAATTTAAAAAAACTTAAAAATCTAAAAAATATAATATAGAAAAATAATAATATATAAACTATTATTTAAATAGATTCTAAATAAATTTTAAATTATATGAAGTAAACATATTCATTCAAAAAAGATAACACATACATATCAATGAAAGAAATGTAAGTGTTATCATTAAAATTCAATACAACAAACATACTCATACACATACATATACAATTTCAAATAAACAAACATATAATGTACAAATACAAATAAGCAAACACACATGACTTCAAATCAGTACACAATGTACAAATTCATATAAACAAATAGACATTATACAATTTAACATCAACAAACAAACAAAAACACAAAATATACAAACACAAGCAAACATCCATTATATAATTTCCAATCAATACACAAACATAAGCAAACACATTATATAATCTCAAATCAATACACAAACATAAGCAAACATATTATATAATTTCAATATAATTTCAAATCAATACACAAACATAAGCAAACACATTATATAATTTCAAATCAATACACAAACATAAGCAAACAAAAATTGTCAACACTACTCATACATGCATTCATTTACACAAATATAAACATGAATTCAAATACTTGAAACACTACAAATTCATATAAAAAAACACATTTTATACAATTTCAAATCAATATACAAACAAATAAACATTGTCAGTACCATCTACACACATGTAATTTCAAACAATCAAACATTATCAAAACCATTCACACACATACATACGCATATTCAAATAAACAAACAAATTCAAAGATGTGAACACACATTTATACAATTTCAAATCAATGTACAAACACATACAAGAGTAAACAAACACACAATATACAAATACACATTATATAATTTCAAATCAATAGAAAACATAAACAAACACACATTATATAATTTCAAATCAATACACAAACATAAGCAAACAAACATTGTCAACACTACTCATACATGTGAACACATATTATACAATTTCAAATCAATACACAAATATAAACATGCATTCAAATATTTGAAGAAACACTATAAATTCATATAAACAAACAAATTTTATACAATTTCAAATCAATATACAAACAAACAAACATTGTCAATACCATCTACACACACATGTAATTTCAAACAATCAAAGATTATCAAAACCATTCACACACATACATATGCATATTCAAATAAACAAACAAATTCAAAGATGTGAACACACATTTATACAATTTCAAATCAATGTACAAACACAAACAAGAGTAAACAAACACACCATATACGAATACACATAAGCAAACACACATTATATAATTTCAAATCAATACACAATCATAAGAAAACACACATTATATAATTTCAAATCAATACACAAACATTGTCAATACTACTCATACATGTGAACAAATATTATACAATTTCAAATCAATACACAAATATAAACATGCATTCAAATACTTGAAGAAACACTATAAATTCGTATAAACAAACACATTTTATACTATTTCAAATCAATATAGAAACAAACAAAAATTGTCAATACCATCTACACATATGTACTTTCAAACAATCAAACATTATCAAAACCATTCACACACATAAATATGCATATTCAAATAAACAAACAAATTCAAAGATGTGAACACACATTTATACAATTTCAAATCAATGTACAAACACAAACAAGGGTAAAAAAACACACAATATACAAATACACATAAGCAAACACACATTATATAATTTCAAATCAATACACAAACATCAACAAACACACATTATATAATTTCAAATCAATACACAAACATAAGCAAACAAACATTGTTAACACTACTCATACATGTGAACAAATATTATACAATTTCAAATCAATACACAAATATAAACATGCATTCAAATACTTGAAGAAACACTATAAATTCATATAAACAAACACATTTTATACAATTTCAAATCAATATATAAACAAACAAACATTGTCAATACCATCTACACACATGTAATTGCAAACAATCAAACACACAATATAGAAATTGAAATAAGCAAATACACATTATACAATTTCAAACAATATACAACATAAACATTGTCATAATCATTTGCACACATAATAATTTGAAATAAGTAAACACACAATATACAAATTCAAATCAATATACAAACATCAATAGATACAATACATGAATTCAAACAAACAAACACACATTTTACAATTTCAAATCCATATACAAACATAAATATAAATTGTCAAAACCACTTAGACATAGAATTTCAAATAAACAAACATATGATATCAAATCAATATGTTATTCATACAAACATAAACAAACAACATCCTCTAAACCATTTATAAAGACACACAATTTTAAATAAGCAAACATACATTCTACAATTTCAAATTCAATATGTTACTCAACTTTATTGTATAAAACATATAAATCACTTTATCTAACTAAAAAATATATATAATAAAATAATAAAGAAATTGAAAAAAAAAATAAATTCAAAAAAATAAATAAATTGAAAAACATAAATAAATTGAAAAACATAAAATAATAAATAAATAAAAAAACTAAAACAATGTGAATACTTTGTTTATTTATTAGAGTAACATTTAGTATTTTTGGTATATTATATAAAATTGTATAATTTGCTAATGATTTTTTTTTTTAGAAAATGGAAATGTAATATTGTATAGTTTGAATGAGATTGTTATAAATGTGAATGTAGGACTACATGCTTTAGATGTAAATGTAGGATTATAGGCTTTAAATGTAATGCTACCAAGTAAATGTGTTTAGAAAATATATTGAATGTAAGATTATATGCTTTAAATGTAATGCTACCAAGTAATTGTGTTTAGAAAGTATATTTTGATGTGTATGAGCTTAATAAAAACATAAAAAAAATTAAAAAATATACAAACATCAAAAGCTACACTACTCTAAGGAGAGTGGGACCCTATCCTTCTCAGAGCACTTGGAAGGGGTTTTAACCCCTCTCCCAAAAAATATTTGTATTAATAATGTATGTATATAACTCTCATATAATTAAAAATTAATGAGAGAAAATGAATATATAAATATATCCATATTTGTCAATTGAGTGTAACTTGGATGGTTGTGAGGAATGATTGTTATCCTTCCCACCACAGTTCAATTCTCATAATAACATGAATAAAGCTCATAATGAGTATGTTGTAATGACTTTCGAGAGCCATTCTTATAAATAAACCTGCAATACCACACATAAATATAAGAAAGAAAAAACATAAAAAATTGAAATATTTCTAATGCATTATAATAACAAAGTTCTACTTATATAATTAAAATAATCTCATATAATTAAAATGAGAAAAATGATTCTAGAATTAATATTGAATTGAAAAAATATAATTATTTTCCCATTACATGTCTTAATGATCCTAACCAGTCTATCGTTATATCATACATATCAAAAAATCTGTATAAAAATATTTACTATATCATACAAATTTGAGTAAAAGTTTTTATAATAATCTAAATAACTATACACTATAATTACTATTTTCATTACACCTTTAAATTTCTTAAAAAATAAATATAATAAAAATATTATACATATAAAAAAAATCTGTGTAAGAATTTTCACTATATCATAAAAAAAAATTGAATACAAGTTTTTATAATAATCTAAATAATTATACACTATAATTACTATTTTCATTACATCTTTAAATGTCTAAAAAAAAAATATACAGTCAAGATGGCTGAGAGAAATATAATATCTACATTTAAACAGTAAACTAATTTAAAAATACAGTAAAAAAGTAAAGAAAAAACAAACAGTAAACATGGCTGTGGCTGAGGGAGAGATAAAGATAATATCTACAGTAAACTAATTTAAAAAAATTTAAACAGTAAACTAATTTTAAAAAATTCTAAGAAAAAATTGATTTAAAAGTTCAATATCTACATTTAACAATGAAGGAGTGAATGTATTGCTTAAAAAATACAGTAAACACGGTTGAGGGTTGAAATGATGACTTTTTGGCGATTTCTACCTATGCGATCCAGGTCAAAAACATTATTAAAAAAACTCTGTTAAAAATTATCTACTGTATTATTAAAAAGTATTAAAAAATTGTATTATTAAAAAAATTGTATTATTAAAAATCATCAATCACTAATTATACGAAAATATTTGGAGAAAAAAACTGTATCACATAGATGTTGGGATTCCGTTTAGAAGACAATAAATGATTCCACACACTAACAATTACAGGTGGGTTAAACCGATGGAAGGTTAAACAGAATTAATGGCAGGTTAAACCAATAAACAACAAGGTTAAAAAACCGATGGCAGGTTAAACCAATAAACAACAAGGGTAAAAAACCCACTTTTAATGAATTGATACACACGCAATGAAGAGGGTTTCAAAGTAGATGGTTATTACGATTTTAAATCCAGTGTTTTGTTAAATAATTTAAGCAGATGGTTATTATAATTTTTTTTTTCTTTGTCATAAGTTTCTTATGGATTTTTAACACTGACAGAAGGATGATTAAGTTAATTTTTGGTGGGTTTTTCTATGTAATTGAATTTACAGAATTTACAAAGAACTTGAAACCCTGATTCAAAGTTATTCATCGTTATTTCTTATGTCTTTTGCATTTCTGTTTTTGCATTGTATTCTGCATGTTACATTTCTATTTTTGCTTTGTATTCTAAATGCTTCTATTTCTTGATTAGATTTCTTTTTGTTAAAATTCTGAAACAAGACTATCCGTATTATAAATTTAGTCGTAGAGAAATCAATATAATAAATATATGGGTGAAATAAAAAAGTTTTCAGCCTTTAAAAATCTGATAACCATTTTCACGAACCATTAAGCTAAACGTTTGTGTAGAGTCTTATCAGAATAGATCCATCTCTGTTTTTCAACACAGGTTTAAAAACCCAACTGGTTTGGCAGAGTTAAAACACCCACGTTTAACGAATTGATACACATGCAATGAAGAGGGTTTGAAAGCAGCAGGTTTAATGAAGTCGGCGGTAGGTTAAACTACAAAAGTAGCAGGGTTGAGGCAATACACAGATGTGTTAATCCAATAAACAAGGGAGTTAAACTACTTAAAGATAAAGAAGTTGCGAATTAATCATGGCTAAACTAATGGAAAAGAGAGATCCAGAGCCATCCCTACATACCTGCGCAATGGGATTTTGGAGTAGCGATTTTGTTGAGCACCTCAACTGTCCTTCCCTCGAAGAAGTTTGCTTCAACGTATGATCCAGTTGCCTGCAACCCAATCCGGTTTCCTCCTCTATCACATACATGAATGACCCAGACTCAACACACATACATGACTGACCACACGCAGACCTGAACTCAACACACAGACCAGACTCAACACACAGACATGATTGACCACACACAGACTCAAACCTAGACTCAGACCACACACAGACGCAGACACCAAAGCACACAGACCTCAGATCATGGATAAAGGAGGAAAATGTTGAAACAGGTTAAGATCTGATATATAGCTATCTTCTTCACACACCTTCAACGGATAGTTGGTTTTGATCTGATATATAGTTATTTTATTCACACACCTTCAACGGATAGTTGGTTTCCCACCTTTGCCTCCCTCTCTGGAATCTTCCATTCGAGACAAATTCCCTCTCTCTCTTCAACTAAATCTTCCAGCTTTTTTTCAGTTTCGATTGATGCCTTTGTCATCCGTTTCATTTCATGCTTTTTCGTCAATTTCTATGCAGTCGATTCATGCTTTTTTGTCATCAGTTTCAATTCATGCTTTTTTTGTCAATTTCTATGCAGTCGATTCATGCTTTTTCCTAGTTTCAATTTAGTGGCATCTAGAGTTTAAGGTTGATTTATTATTATTTTTATTTTGTGGTTTCCATGTCATAGCCATGTCCATCTGATTTAGATCTTCGCCTGTACCTCGTTAGTCCCAAGCAGAATCCTCTTTACATTATTACCGTTGGAATCGCCTGTGGTTGGTTGTTGATTAATGAAAAAAATAAGATGATGTTAGAGACACTGCGATATTGTGATCTTTTTAATTTCGCGATTTATTTTTATTTTGTTTTGCTTTAACCCCAATTTTTGGCTAATGTGGTATTTAAGCATCTGAATAAGTCCTGCTTTGCAGAAAACTAAATTTGAAGAAAATTATAATATCACTTAATTTAAGCATATGAACAAACATTTAGAATTAAATTATAATATCTCTTAATTTGTTTATCATGTTTTTAGAATTAAATTATAATATTTTTTAATTTGTCTATCATGTCTTTATTGAATTGTATATCAAGTGGTTTATACTAAATTGGAAAGTTTTATTGATAATATCATTTAATTTAAGCATTTGAATAAACATTTAGAATTAAATTATAATATCTCTTAATTTACCCATCAAACTTTTATTGAATTGTATACCAAGTGGTTTACACTAAATTAGAAAGTTTTATTGAATTGTATATCAAGTGGTTTACACTAAATTGGAAAGTTTTATTGATAATATCATTTAATTTAAGCATCTGAACAAACATTTAGAATTAAATTATGATATCTCTTAATTTACCCATCAAGCTTTTATTGAATTGTATACCAAGTGGTTTACACAATTAGAAAGTTTTATTGAATTGTATATCAAGTGGTTTACACTAAATTGGAAAGTTTATGAGTTCTTTTCAAATATTATTTCTATTAAACAAAACATCAAAACATATAAAATAAACATTTCAGTCAATTTTTATAATGTAAAACTAAAATGAGAGGAAAAAAGTACTAATCTGTGAATTAAATTATAATATCCCTTAATTTGCCCATCATGCTTTTATTGAATTGTATATCAAGTGGTTTACATTAAATTGGAAAGTTTTATTGAATTGTATATCAAGTGGTTTACACTAAATTGGAAAGTTTATGAGTTCTTTTCAAATATTACTTCTAATAAACAAAACATCAAAACATGTAAAATAAACATTTCAGTTAATTTTTTTTAATGTAAAACTAAAATTTGAGGAAAAAAATACTAATTTGTGAATTAAATTATAATATCCCTTAATTTGCCCATCAAACTTTTGTTTACACTAAATTGGAAAGTTTTATTGAATTGTATATCAAGTGGTTTACACTAAATTGAAAAGTTTACGAGTTCTTTTCAAATATTACTTCTATTAAACAAAACATCAAAACATGTAAAATAAACATTTCAGTAATTTTTTTTTAATGTAAAACTAAAACTAGAGGAAAAAAGTACCAATATGTGAATTAAATTATAATATCCCTTAATTTGTCCGTCACGTTTTTATTGAATTATATATCAAGTGGTTTACACTAAATTGGAAAGTTTTATTGAATTGTATATCAAGTGGTTTATACTAAATTGGAAAGTTTATGAGTTCTTTTCAAATATTATTTTTATTAAACAAAACATCAAAACATGTAAAATAAACATTTCAGTCATTTTTTTTAATGTAAAACTAAAATGAGAGGAAAAAAGTACTAATCTATAAAGTAAAAAGTAAGACAAAGGAGTTAGTCATTTTTACTCCTTTTATTTTATAAAAATAAAACAAAGGAGTTTTTTTTTTTTTTTTGTAAGTGAGTTTGAGAATCTGTATTACTAAAGGGGGGTAATGATACAAAAAATGGGGATTCCCTGGACTGCCAAAATGGAAACCAGGCCAGGGGTTCCCGAGTTGTGTTTCCTGAAATAGGCAAGGGGTAGGATTGGACTGCCACCCTGGGAAACCAGCCCAGTCCTACCATATCTAGTTTTTACCCGTATAAGCGCAACATACTTGAAAAGGATAAACAAAATAATAGTAACATAAGCTGAGATTGGCATAGGACTGACCCGACTGACTTGACAATAGACTAACCAGACATTAATCCAGAATGATGATATTTTTCTTTCCTTCATCCACCAGGCCTTTATTCTCCTCCTTTTGGGGGAATGTGCGAGTCTTTCTGATATGTGTTGGCGCTCCTTTCCTGTCGGTTGATGTGATGTCCATGTGATGGATGTAGCGCAGGTAGAGGTGGAATTGGGCAGTCAATCATTCCAGCTTGGATTTCTAGTCTGTTTCAACCTTAGTTAGCAGTTTGGTAGTGGTCTCCAAACTACTGAGGCGCCTCAAGATTTCATTTAGCAACTTCATGTGTTCCTTGTTGTTCTCCCGTCTGGTGTCCTCCCTCTTCGAGCTCACTTTGCCAATTAGCATCTTTGTTTTCCATGCCATCTCCACCGTTTCGTGGTAAAGGGTTTCCCTGGGCTGCGTAGCTCTTGGGTCAGTTACCCAGTCCGCTTACTAAGCCAAAGTATCCGAGGTTTTTCCCTTGCACTTTTCATTGATTTCCTTCTCCAACCGATTAATGGTTGCCTTTCCTTTCGACACAACCAGAGTATGAAAGGTGCCCTCCGTGTCTTTTTCTGCTTGCTCCATCCTTGAAAGTCGTCAGGGATTGTTCAATGTTCCCTTCCCTTGGGGGTTGCTTTTTTTGTTTGTTTGCTTCATTCGCACCATCCTGTCTGGACTATAGTTTCTCCTTTGATGCGTTCTCAACATGTTCCTGTCTACCCGAGGGTTCCTCCTTTCCTTATTCTTGTGTCTTTTGGTAGCCTCTGCAATTGCGTTATTTTGTTTGCCTCTCTTCCTACTGTTCGATCTCTTATTAAAATTCCCCTGCTGCAGGCTCGTCCTTCCAATCATGGTCTGTCCATAGAGGTGAAACTTCCCGTCCTTTTTTCCGGTCATGGTCCGTATGATCATAATGAATCGACCATTATTCCTATACTGACACTTACCCTTGCTCGCTTGATATCCTTCTTAGCCACTCCCCGTACCTGGCCCTTGGCGTGGTGGAAAGATACTAGTCTGTGTCAATCCTTCTTGCCTTACGTCATTAGTTGTGTGTTGATTGCCGTCGATGCTTTCCCACGGGATTCCCCCGCAGATCTTACTATGGACATGATCTTTTTGTCGTGCCCTCACTTGTTGTATGATTTGATCCTGCATTGTGATTGGTAATCGGGTGTTGGGCAGTCATGTCCTGCCTGGGTCCTTCGGGCCTTTCGCTGTCCTCCTCGATGTGACCTTCCTTGCTTAAGCTGTTGTCCCGATCTTTTGTCGCTAGTTGGGTTCAGTCCATTCTAAATTGTCCTTGCAGGATGTTGCACTAGGTAGTATTTAGTTCTAGTCCTTCCTTGCTAACCCCCTCGTTGATAATTCTGTTTGCCATACCATTTGCTGACATGCGAACCCAACACAACTCCACGGTGTTAATCGTTTGCAGATGCTCTTGGATTTTTTGTAGGGAGTGTACCAAGCGCCAGTGTTTCTGAACCTTTCCCACTCTGGTGTTGTTTTGGATTCTCTTCATCGTGTTGATGACAAAGGTGGAGTCACCTTCCACGATAGTGTTGTTCATCCTTTCTCATCTTAGAATTTCGAGACCGAGCTCCAGGGCTCCAAATTCCGCTGCGTTGTTGGTTGAGTTACCTAGGCTCCCAACGTACAACCTGATTATGTTACCCCCGCTATTTCTGATCACCCCTCCCATTCCTGTCATTCCTAGGTTTCCTTTTTCCGCCCCGTCAAAGTTTAACTTGAGGAACCCTGCTGGAGGAGGTGTCCAGTTGCACGCTCCTAATTGGAGTTGCGATGGTCGCCCTACCAGTGTGTTGTTGCGCCCGTATTTTAGGTGGAAATTTTCCAGGATTCGAGAGTCCTGGCCTGTGATTTGCATTCTTTCGGTCTGGCAGTTGCGGCTTTGCACTGTTTCTCGTATTTGTGAGATCATTGCTTCCTTGAGTTTCCCTTCCGGAAGGCTTTCATTCCTAAATATGCGTTGGTTCCTTTCTTTCCATATTGCCCAGATGATCATCCCTGGCATGAGGTTCTAGCAGAGGTTTTCCATTTCATTGTCACTGTAACTCTCATTCCAGTTGCTAATGGTTGCGCTGATGTTACCGTGCGTCCTATTGGACTGGCGGAAGATGCCTGCCGCCCAGTCCCACATCTCTGCTGTGTAATTACATTCATCGAGGAGGTGATTCATTGTTTCTTCTTTAACTTGACAGAGGTGGCATCGTGATGGGCCTACGAACCCTCTTTTCCTCAGGTTTTCCTAGGTTAGAATTCGGTTGTGAAGTACTAGCCATTTGAACATTTTGATTTTTGGCCACTGGGGGCTGCCCCGAATCTTTCCCCACTGTTGCGCTGAGTCTTCTTGGCCCTGGTCTGTAATGTAATTCTGAACTTCTTTTAAGTCGAATTCCCCTCCATTTTTCCTACCCAATCTTAGTTGGTCCTCTTCTTCTGAGACTACAATTTTTCTTTTCCCCAATTCCTCCTCCACCTCTTTCGTTATTGTTGTGATCCGATTTCTGTTTTATGGATTGAGTTTGTCCTAGGTCCTCCATCTATCGTGGTCATTTTATTGTTTCCAGTAGTAATGGATTTTGGTTTTTCCTTGCACTATCATCTCCTGTTGGAGTTCCTCCTTGTCCGGATTTTCCATTCTGGGTTCATGTTGCCACGCGTCTTCCAAGAATCTGATTGTTTTACCATTCCTCACTTCCCAGAAACTGTGTTTCTGGATCCATGTTTTGTTGCACCAGGCTATATTCCAGATGGTTGATCCTTCTCTTATGCCCGTAAAATGAATGCGATCTTGGTCGTTGATGTCTGAGGCATACTTGGCCTTCTGGAGGGTTGCCCATGATGTTGAATTTTCTTTGACCCATCTCCACCAGATTTTTGCGCCATAGGCTTCGTTGGTTACTTGTGGGTCTTGTAATCTTAGGACTCCTTTGAATTTTGGTTTGCAAACCTTCTCCTAGGCCACCAGGGCCCATTTTTTCTTATTTTCCGCTCCACGCCATTGGAAGTCCCTTTGGATGGCTCTTATTTTTTGAATTACTCCTTTGGGAGCGAGAAACACTGACATCATATAGGTCAGAATTGCTTGCAGGACTGCCTTGGTCAGGACAAGTCTCCCCGCAAGGTTGAGGGATTTGTAAGTCCAATTTTTCACCCTCTCTTGTACCTTGTTGATCACTCCTTCCCATGTTTCCTTTTTGCATGCTTTGTCCGTCAAGGGAATTCCCAAACATTTTTTTGGGAGCGTTTTGCGCTCAAACCCAAAATATTTGCTAGGTTCCTTTGGATTGCTGGGTTGGTATTGAAGAAACATATCATGGATTTGGAGTGATTGATCTCTGCTCCCGAGCCTTCCCCAAACTCATCTAATATTTTTTTGTAGGCTTTCACTTCCTTGAATGTGGGTGTGCCATGGAGTAGGGTGTCATCCACAAACAGTTGGTGCGTGGAGGTAGGGCAGTTTTCTAAGGGTTTAATGCCTTTTTTTTTCTCCTGTTGCAGTTGCTCTTTTGATGCTTCGAATGAGTCCTTCCATCATCAGAATGAACAGGAAAGGTGATAGCGGGTCTTCTTGTCTAATGCGTCTAGAAGGCTAGAAGGGTTTGGCTGGGGCTTCATTTATTAGCAGCGAGTAGCTAGTTGTTGACACTAGACTGACAATCCAGTTGATCCAGTGTTGCGCAAAGCCAAAAGCTTCCATAGTCTTGACCATATAGTGCCAGTTGATTTTGTCATAAGTCTTTGCTAGATCAAGTTGGATTATCATCCCCCCTTTCCTCTAGGTTTTCAGTCTGTGTATCAGTTCATGGGCATGGATGATGTTGCCGAAAATTTGTCGCCCTTCTACAAAACCCACCTGTTCCTAGGAAATCAGTGAGGGTAGGAGAGGTTTTAGTCTGTTGGCTATGACTTTGGAGATTATCTTGTAAACCACATTGCATAATTTTATGGGTTTGTAGCGGTCTGGGGTCCTAGCTTCATTTTCTTTGGGAATTAGAGTCATCATTGTGGCATTTAACGCTTTCAGAATGGAGGCCGAGCGTCTGGAGTTTTCCACTACCTCGTAGACGTCATATTTGAACACTTAAAAGAAAGATTTGAAGAATTCCGTTGTGAAACCATCTAGACCTGGGGCCTTTCCATTGGGCATCTCCTGGACCACTTGGTCAATTTCATCCTTAGCGATGGATTTGTTTAGGCTGATATTTTGTTCCTAGGTAACTAGCTTAGGGATGCGCTGAGTTATCCTTTGTATGGCCTCCGTTCGATCTTGGTTGGGTTCCTGGGCTATCCCATGGAAATGGTTTACCAATATATTTTCGATCTCCTTGTGGGACTCTCTCTCGATCCCATCCTGATCCCAAATTTTTAGGATTTTTTTGTGGGTTCTTCTAGCAATGGTGGTTCGGTGAAAAAACCTTATATTCCATTCACCTTCCTTTAGCCACCTGATTCTGGAATTTTGGCACAATAAAGTCTCTTCCTGCTGGCATCTTGCTTCCCATTCCTGGTTCAGTTGGATCTCTTCCTTTTTTCAGTCCTTTGTATAACCCTTGTCTATACATATTTACCAGAGGTTCCTCATTCCATTTTCAATAATTCTTTTTTCTTGGTTTATGTTTCCAAATATTTCCTTGTTCCACTCCTTGAGTTTATGTTTGATGTACCGAAGTTTCTTGTAAAGTTTGAACATCCTTGTCTCTTGTTTAGGTTGTGTCTCCTGCCACCAATGGCTGATGTTCTCCTTGAAGCTGGGATGTTCAATCCAAAATTTCTCGAATATGAAAGGTCTCTCTTTTGGTGTGGTTTGGAAGTTTGCTCCCAGTTGGAATGGCCAGTGGTCAGAGCCCCCCCAGGGAAGGATGATGAAATATAAAGTTAAACCCTGTAGGATGATGGACTCCGACACCAGGAATCTGTCTAGCCTCATCACTATCTGATGTTGACTTATTCGTTTGTTGTTCCATGTGAACTGGCCATTACTGGTTTTGATGTCCACCATCTCCACTGTGTCAATGAAAGTTGAAAAGTATTCTGCATCTCTATCCAGTCTCCTAGTGCCTCCTTTTTTCTCCACAAGTGTTGTGATGATGTTGAAGTCCTCGACCAGGATCCAGTGGGGGTTGCTGGAACGAGCTTTTAGGTTTTCCAGGTCTAGGAGCATTCTTCTCTTCTCTTCCAACATCTGGGGACCATACACATTAGTGCATAGAATCACCTCCGTGTTACCTATGATTTGCATGCTTACCGAGAGTGTGTATTTGGTGGCTTCGACTGCTAGTAGATTAATCACTTGTGGGTTCCACAGAGTGAGAATACCACCTGCCATCTATTGTCCTTCGACAACCAACATCTTGTACTTGCTCCATTATTTTTTGCTGATTGTTTCCATTCTATCTACCGTACATTTTGTCTCTTGAATGAAACAAAGGTCTGGTTGTTCCTTCCTCAATTTGTTTTTAAGGATTTTTTGTTTTCTTGGGCTGTTTAGGCCTCTAATATTCCATGTTATAATATTCATTTAAATATGTGGGGGGGAGTTGGGAAAGAGATTTTTGATCTTTCCTGAGTTTATCAGCAGGGCTCCTAATTCCTGTAGGGCTATGCTGTTTGATTTCCTACCTTTCTTCCTTCACGTATGCTTGGGTGAGAGCTGTGGTTGTCCCTCGCCTGCTTTGATTCCTAGGTGTCCTATCTCCCCATGCATGCGCTTGAGCCTTCTGGATTTTTCTTCCTCCCTTAGGAGGAATAGGTATTGGATACAGTCTAGTTGCTCCATTGGTACATTGTCTACGCCCTGCCTTTTCCATTGCTCCAATATGTTTGGGAGATCTATTCCTTCCCTTTCCACAATATCTCGGAGGTCTGGATCTTCCGTGCCTATCTCGCTTGGTGTCATTTCCGCATCTCTGTCTACCTCTTGCATGGGTGTGTTGGCATCTCTGGTTTCTCCATCCATAGGAGTTTCACTACCCCCCTCCTCCATCTGATTGCTTGGATTGTTTGTGTTCTCATTTGTGGATTGGTCCTTAACTTCTTTATCTTTTTCCTTTTCCTTTCCCCCTTCTTCCCCTTTGTAGGTTTTGTCTCTCCCTTCCATTCTGGTCCTGGCTTCCAGATTTCTTCCCATTGGGGTTTTATTTGGTTTCTTGTTTGCTTTGTTTCTGTGGTTCGGTTTAATAAACCCTTCCTCATCCTGCTGTATTTTGGTGTTTTCCGCTTCTTGTTTTTTATTAAGAGGGAATTCTCTGAATAGGCTTCCATGTTCATGGCATCTTCTACATCTGAATGGGATCTGCTTGTAATTAATGATTTGTATCCATTCCTCATCCTTGAATTCTAGGCTTATGGCTTCTGGGAGTGCCCCCAAAACATCCATCTCTATGCAGATCCTTGCATAGGAGGTATATCTCCCTTTTAGGGTTGCTTCCGATGTCTTCACATATTTTTGCAGTTTGTTCTCGATTGCTTCAGAGGTAGAGGGTAATCTGTATTCTAGCGACATAGAGTAAAGTCGTAGCCAGACGAGTACGTTCTTGAAGGTTTCTTTCTTTGGGGAGAAGTTTTCCTTCCATGGCCGCATGTACAGTCCTGCTGAGGCGTGGAAGTACGGTCCCCCCTCAAAGACTTTGTCCCTGTCCTCCAAGTTCATGGATATTGCTATGAAGATACCTTTCGAACCCAGATGGAGTTCCACTTCCCCATTTTATTTCCAATGATATTTTATCCAGTTGCACAATGTTCTTTCTGTGGGCCATAGAACCATGAACTTGTAGATTAGTGCATGCATCTTCATCTGGTTCGAGTAGAGTTGCGTATGTGGGTATTCCAGTATTACCTTGGGTATCAATGATGTTTTTGGTTTACACGGGTTGCGCCGTTCTACCCCATTGGGGTTCTTCGGTTCTTGCGTTGCATTATGAGTTTCTCTGGCTTCTTCCCCCATGCGGTCCCTCTTTTCCGAGTTACTTTCCTGATTCTTTTCCGGTCTGGAACCTAAGGTGCTCGTCATTGGTTCCTTGAAACCTCCACCTCGTGGTCCTTTCCCCCTGTCCACCACTACCTTCTTGTATGAGGGGGTTCCATTACTGCCCCCTTTGGTAACCATGTTGCACTCTGTTGTGTTCACAACTGTCAAACCCTAGCTTGTTCCGAGAAAAAACCCCTTTAGGTAGTTGCAAGCCAAAATAAAACAAAGGAGTTAGTTTTTGATTATCATTTATTTATTTTTTAAATATTGTTTTAAAAAATAGTAATTAAAAAAATTAAAGAGTAAGAAAATTAATAGAATTCTCATTTACCTTAGTGAAAAAGATGGAAGAAAGCTATGACTAAAAATAGGGTAAATAAAAGCTATAATAAAGTTACTATTAAATTTTTAAATAAAAAATTATACATAATAACATTGATTTTTTTTTTTAAATCATTATTTGTTAATTGTCTACTTCCTCTTTGTTATTCCATACCCCAAGAATTTTTTGTGATACATGGATCTCTTACATCTACAAGACTTTATACATTTTATCAGACATTACAAGGTTCTACAGATCCCCCAAATCTCACATATTATCCTATTTGATGTATTCTCTCATGGTTCTAGGATCCAGCTGATGATTTAACTAAAAAATTAACTATAAATTGAGGATTTGACCAAGATGTGAAAAAACTACCCAATGGAAGAACTTTTAATGAATCCCCATTGGGTAGAAACAAATAAATGGTCATATGAATATATTCCTATAGCTTCTAAAAATGATTTCTCCCCACCCACTAATCAGTGCGATGTAAACATTGATATAAGGATGAGTCAAAATCCAACATCTCTTCTACCGATCTATTTGATTGGTTTTTGTTTTGGGTAAAAGCATATAATGTTTTAAGAAACTCCATTAATCTCATATTAGCGAGTTGGTTAAATTAAAATAAACAAGAAAAAAACAAAAGAATGTATCCCATCACTTTCCATAATACTCATCCAAGGATTATAAGAATTGTCTCATGTCAACACATTAAAGGTATACATAAAAAGAAGTATTACAAATGTGAAGAAAAAAATGGATACCTAGATTATCTAGTGAGATACCTAGATTATCTAGTGAAAATAGGGGGTTTTTAAATTGGAAAGGTGTATTGAAGGGAGGTTTGCCAAAATGATATTGGAGTCTATTCTTTAGTATCTATTGAAATTAAGGGCTTTCTTTAATATCCCGTATTAAATGCAGGTGCCCTGTCAAAGTGAACTCCCTCATCCACTGGGTGCAAATGTGTTAATATTGAAATAAAATAGGACCACAAAATTATACTTTACCATGTAAGCTTGCTTCCTTTTGTGGTTTTTCCTCTTCAAACTTATCCTCTTCAATTATAGTTCAAAGAAAGATTGGATGTCATTCAACACGTTATTGAATGCCAAAGAATTATCGCGATGGGGTGGAAAGAATTATCCATGGCATTAAAGTGGTGTGGTGGATACCATATGCCATTTATGTGGTACACGTTATATCCGATGGTTAAATAGTGATGGTTGGGTTAGATTAAACGGGTTGTATTTGATACACCATATATTTTATATATGGAAAAAACTTGTAACAAGTGGATTCAAAAAGGGGGTTACGCGGGTTGACCCTGGAACCTTCCCCAACAATATTCTAACTTTTTACCTCCGTTAACCAATTGGACCAACGATCCTTTTGGTTGGCCGCCCCATATTTGATTTTTAAGCTCAAACTTTCAAAGCTCAGGGGAGGAGGAAGAAGAGCATGCCCATACCATAGATGACATGGAGAATGAGGCAAATCACTGTGTAATGACTGCAGGTACATGCACACATTATGAGGCGAAGAGCCCAGGAGGCCCTGGGATGGACAATGTCCGTTTTTAACGTCTAAATAGTCAATTTTGAGTGTTTTCTCGCACGGTCGCAACAATGTGATCCATTTCTGCATAAAAGCTTCAGATTAGTAGGCTTATTTCATAAAATCCCATTGTAAGCATAATCTTTATGATGTTATTTTATTTATGAGATGTTGCATCCCTTGTATACTTGCTATAGGTTTCAAAGAGCATGGACAACTGCAACATGGTCACAAAACCCATTTTAATATGGGAAACCTCATCTCTTCACCCATGCATGTAAACTGAGGTTGTTTAGTGCAGGAGAGATAGTTTTGGCATTAGGTTGGAAGGTAGCCAATATTGCAGTCAAAAGTGTCGAAATTTCGAAACATATGTGATGATTGTGTTTGTAGTTGGATCTGATCAACATATCTAAATATGATCATGGCTTCATATTGATGGGAGTCTTCATTCTTCTGCCACAAATTTGTGAGAGTTTTTGCCCATAAATGTCCATAGATATTGCCTCATATTCATGAGAGATTTTGCCACACATTGTGAGAAACCGTTCTTTATATATAAGAACATCCTCTTCGATGTTGTCACTAGGAGTGGGATTGCAACCCTTTCAATGGTAAAGGAGAAGCATCTTTTTAAAGAGGAAATAAAGCGGCAAAGCGATTGAGTGAAGCCCAGAGACTTAGCCCATCTGAGGCAAACTCCATTATTACACAGTGACTTCTTGTCTCTTTTATGTGATTGCTTATCTCTCAATGTGCTTGTTCATTTCATATTCATGATGCTTTCATTTATTTCCGTAAATTAGGTATTGGAAGCTTTAAGTGATGATACATGAGAGGTAATAAGTTGATTATCCAAGTTTTAATTCAATTTGGATTCAAGCCTATAAAAACTTAAATGTCACATTGTTAAGAAATCAAGTCAATAAAAAATGATCTCAAAACTGACCCTTCAAGGAGTGAAATAAGACCAAAGAAGAAATGGTAATAGTATCACCCCGGGCTCAGATCACCAAGACTGACAAATTATTATCCATTGAAGAGTGTCAAAGGTTTGACACTTCAATCCATCTCTTTGCAACAAACATTCTTGTGGACAACCATAACAAGTTCACGCTCCAATCCTTGAATATGCCAATTGCGCGAAGTACCACAAAATTACTTAGTGATTCAATAACACACCAACAAGATGACGACCAAATAGAAAAACATGTATTGCTATGTATAGGCCAATGAGTTATGCTATCTTGCAATTTATAGGTCCAGGCATGATTAGTCAATGGTGCTCTTGGAGCAGTCATGAAAATTGTATATGCACCAGGAAGTAACCCTCCAAATTTGCCAACATATGTTGTTGTGGCATTCGATAAATACATTGGCCCTCCATGGGACCAAACCCAACTAAATTATGTACCA
>ML798821.1:294598-324536 GCA_009831015.1 Picea engelmannii
GAGAGGGGGGGGAGATTGTATTGGAGCATTTTTCTAGGGGAGGGATTGAAAAACTGCATTTTCTGGTTTTTAGGCTGGAGGAATTTGTTGGACTGTTACAGGGGAGCATCAGTTTCTAGGAGTTTTGGGCTTGGGGGTCAGGAATCCTCACGGAATCCTGGAGCTAGGGAGTCGGATAGGCTCTGTTCCTAGCTGGCAGGGAGGAAAGATTCGGTTTTGGGTAGAGTTTGGGCAGAGCAGCGAGGACAGACGGAGTTGGGGAAACAACATCACTGAGAGGTATTTATGTCATTATCGATATAATGGTTCACTATTTTACTAAGCTGTGTATGTTTAATTATATATATATGATTTGTATATCGGGTTGCTTCATTATAATTTGCTGAACCATGAACTGTTAGTTTGGTAGTTGTTGAATTTAAACCGTAACGAAATTATGTTATAAATTTTATGCTTAAATGTATTAAGTTTTAGGTTCTGTTTGCTAGGATCTTACACATGGTATCAGAGCCCTGGTTTAAAATCTGGAGCCAAGGGCCTACCTACCCACCCATCCTCTTGACTTTGGACAGAAAGCTAAGCTGTGTGTCCTATAAACAACCCTGAAACTCTCTAAAAACTCTAAAACTTGTTGACCTGTACAATGAAATCCTTGAAAAGGGTTATATAGAGATGAATAACTAGAAGTATAAATAATCTATTTATTGGAAAAATTATAAATCTGGGCCTGAGAGCCAAGCTCTAGCTCCACCTAACCTGCAAGCTAAACACACATTTTTTTTTTAACACAGATCTATATATAAATAATATGCACATTGAGAATGTAAATGGTATAATAATATACTTATTGAAGTGTTAAATAAATTTTAACACTTGCTTCAAATAAACAAACCTAAGTAAATGAATATATTTGTATACATATATTCTGCCCAAGTATTTCTAAAACATATTTATAAATAAACATTGTAGGTAAACATATAAAAATATTTATATAGATATATATATTTTTTTCATACAATTTGATATCGGTGTTATCAGTCTACGTTTGGTCATCTTATAGTTGTATGGCTTATACCAGTCAATATAGGGGGATATAGATATACGCAGACACCTATTTTAGAGGCCTAAATATTTTTATAACAAGAGAAGCTAGGTGCTCGAGGGAGATCTATACCCCAAGAAAGGCGAGGTCCTGTGCCTTATTACTGTGTGTAAGGCTAAATAATGACACCATATATATAATAACCCAGATCTATTAGCTTTGGATCCAGGGTTGAGTTGGATTTACGCAAATCTCAAACCTCTGTTATACCAAAACAAAGTAAGGCAGAGTATAACTAATATGGGATGGGCAAATCCTTAAAGCAAGGGCCCTATCTGAAATATTATCAGATACAATCAGAGTATATAACTCTGATTACGAGGCAACTGAGCCAGCCATAATCTACTTATATTTCTGTACAAAAAAAAAGAGATTACTCATATCTAAAGCATACAAAAAAATAATAATAAGCAAAATTATTGGGCCTGCGGGTCAATCTCCAAATTCGAGACCAACATTGAGGGAAAGCACCTGCACCAACGCACAACACAAGTTAGTATACCAACTAGCACCATAATATCAAATCAAATCCCAACACCAAAGCCAAGCGCCAAGCTAGCAAGGGAGCATAGTGTAAGTATATATATATATAAGGCCAATAGGCTCGATCCCCATTATCCATCCGAGCAGACTACTGTTGAAAAATAAACGAAAATTAGCACATCAAAGCCACATCGTATGCCAAATAATGGAATAACACCATTACATAAAGGTAAGGATAGCAGTCGGTTTAGGGTTTAGATGTTCGATAAATAGGAGCACAACCACTCCCAAGACTCGAACCCTTGACTTGAACTCTCAGTCCCTTCTCGCACCTACACCAACGCATAGCACAAAGCCCAAACGCCGAGCTGTAGAGGAAGCCTTTGTGCTCTACGAGTCCACAGGTGCGCTACGCACCAGCATCAAGCACCCACGAGTCTTTATCATGCATCAATTTCCAAGTCATCAAGGAGGAACCATGATAGAGCCCATGGGTCGACAGTGTGCACAATGCGTCAACACGACCTGCAACCACCACACACCGTCCAATGCACCAACAAACAACTCCATGTGACCTGCAACCACCACACACCATCCAACGCACCAACAAACAACTCCATGTGACTTGCAACCACACACACAGCCAAACAAAAATAATAAGTCACCGTAACCAATCGCATAGCCCGCAGGCCCAGTCGGAGATAAAAAAAAGAGAGAGAGGGTATTTGTGTATTGGAACACACGACCTTTGCAAACTACCTGCCATATACCTATCCACAACAACACAACTCATTTCAGGCACAAGTCAACGCCCATGACCGAGCGGTAAGCAACGAGGAGGAGCCAACAAAGGAGCTGAGATTTGCCGCGGACCCAGCCAAGCACCTGCAACACAACACAACGCGGGTTAGAAAACAACAATTCAAGCTCTCATGCAGAGCTCAAGACTGAGCGCCAAGAAATCCACGCAAAACACAAAGCCCAACACCATAGCGCTGAGGATCCCATGAGAGGGCGCCACTATGATCAGCGTGTCCAAAGCCAAGCTTTAAGCCTCTGAGTAGGATACCCACAGGTCGAGCCTGTCGAGCCTGTCGAGAGGGAGAGTCAAGAGTGGAGAGGCGACAAATTGATTAGGGTTTGGGGATAGAGACCCGGGAAGAGTGCGTTTAGGGTTTTAGGCAGTGAATCGATGGTGGGGGGGGCACGTGGGCCTCATGCGAGGACCCACGATGCTCATTTCGAATTTAATTTTTTTTATTGTTTTAATTTTATGTAGTATTTTTAATTTATTTTATTTTAATTTAATTTATTTATTGTTATTATTATTATTGTTTAAATTATATTAGATTTGAATATAAATTGTTTTAAATTAGTTAAATTTGAATAGATTAATTTTTTTATTATTATAAATATTTAAATTGTATATTTTAAATTAATTTAAATTATAGATTTAAATTTAGGTTTAAACTTATGTTTAATATATATTTTAAATTATATTTAAATTTAGGTTTACACATATATAAGTTCATTAGTTTAAACATAGATTTAAATTTAGGTTTAAACTTATACAGATTTAAAACTAAGGTGATTAACTCATTAGTTCTTAACAATTAATCAACATTAGGTTGAAAATCACATTAATTAGTTTTAAACGAAAAGTTTAAGGACTTAGACCAAAATAAGCGGGAGGGGGTTTCATGCATGCTAGGAAAGTAAGCTAGAGGAATTGACGAGTGTGGTGCGATGCTAGCATAGCTACCAGGAGAGGGAGTCAATAGTTTTCTTAGGCAGTGACACCAAGCTTAGACGCTTTAACCCTAACCTAGCCACCTCCCCTAAAGAGAGTAATGTTTGTTTACATACAAGTAAAAAAAACTTACGCCTAACCCTGTTTTCTAGTTCAAGTTGCACAAATGTGAAATGTCCTTGAACTCACCCTGACAACTTTGGTTGATGCAGATTAAATTATATAGGATGGTTAGGACTCGAGGAAATTGAGGCAGAGGGGCATCATCGCAGGGACCGCCAGTGCCGCCACCACCATCTACTGAACTAGCTCTCATACTGCGCTCTTTGGAGTCCATAAATGAGACTTTAAAGGGGCGTCAACCAACAGGGATCGAAGTGGAGCCCCCACCATCTGGAACGAGTAATCCAGAAGCGTCGAGGGATTCAGGGGGAGGACCTCCACCCGAAGACATCACTAGAGAACTGTTGAAGATCAAACTTTCGGAGTTTGCCGGGGGTCGTGCCAGTGAACGTGCCGAGGCATGGTTGGAAGGCATGACAAGGTGTTTTTCCTTAAGAGACTATGCATCCAGTTCAAAGGAGAAGATAACGATTTTTCAGTTGAGAGACAGTGCCTTGAACTGGTGGGGCAACCTAGAAAGGCAACTGCATCTTACCCCGAACACCGTATCTTGGGAACTTTTCGAGGAGAGGTTCCGAAGGAAATATCTACCAACTTTCTACGAGAAACAATAGGTGGGAGCATTTCATGCTCTAGTACAGGGAAACAAGACCATAGAAGAATATGAGATCAGGTTTATGGAATTGGTCAAATATGCTTCATACATGGATAGTGACCAACGACAAACATAACACTTTGTCTATGGGTTAAATCCTAAGATAAGGGCTATGGTGCAAATGTGGAAACCGTCTTCAGTAGCAGAAGCAGTGGAAAATGCGCGTTATGCAGAGGAACACATGAACTTAACTGGAGGTACGATACCGACCTTTCCGCATTGTCCTGGATTCGTGGGGAAGGCCCCTAGGACATTTCCTAGGGGAGGGGGCTCAAGGCCACCTCCATATGGTAATAGAGTCGTACCAAGGACAGTAGCCGCAGGGATTTCAATGGCAACGAGTGTAGCATCTCGTTCATCACCAACGACACAGGCAGGTCCACGACCATCTCAGGGGACAACTAGTAGGGGCAGGGGTTCCAGGGGAAGGAACTCATTTCAGAGACAGTCACAGAACAATGCACAGGTTCAATCCCGTGTTACCTATTGGGGATGCAGAGGACGCCATTACCAGCGTGACTGCCCAGAGTTACAATAAGGATTTGTGCATAGAGAAGGAAAGGCCCCGATGGGAAGAGCAAGTGGAAGCCACCAGATTTACGCAACGATTAATAATCGCCAGGCAGAACATCAATCCACGGTGGTGGAGTCATCAGGTACGCTAAATCATATCAATGTTAAGATTTTATTTGATTCTGGTGCTACAGATAGTTTCATTTCATCATCTGCATTAGAAAAGAGTGGGTTGGCAGCCTACGCGCACGATGACTTTAAACAAGTCGAGATGGCCTCGGGGGAAAAACAAGCGGTAGGACCTAACATTGATAATTGTATAGTAGACCTGGGAGTGTGTACTACCAGGTTGAAGGTTTACGTTACTGCTCTCGGGGCATATGACCTAATCATTGGAATGAATTGGTTAGAAGCCCATCGAGCTATGGTAGATTGTTTTGCAAAAAGGGTGCTTTGTGTTGACAACGAAGGAAGGCCAGTAGAGATCCAGGGTGTACGGAGAAAGGTGTCTTTACGCTTTATCTCAACTATGAAGGTTAAGCGGTGCATGAGGCAAGGGTGTCGACTATATGTAGTGGAAGTAGTGAGTGTAAGGAAAGGACCCTCCTTAGATCAGTACCCAGTGTTGTCAGAGTTTAAAGATGTTTTTCCGAACGAGTTACCAGGGTTACCTCCTGAGAGGGAGCTTGATTTCACTATTGAGCTAAAACCTGGTGCGGAACCAATTTCCAAAACTCTATATAGGATGACAACGCCAGAAATTTGTGAGCTACAAATGCAGTTGAAAGAGCTAATCGACTTAGGACTAATAAGACCCAGTGTCTCACCTTGGGGTGCACTAGTATTTTTTGTAAAGAAGAAAGATGGTTCCTTGCGATTGTATATAGATTACAATGACTTGAACCATGCTACAGTGAAAAATAGGTACCCAATGTCGTGAATAGATGACCTCTTTGATCAGATGAAAGGAGCACTGATATTCTCAAAAATTGATTTGCGATCAGGGTATCACGAGTTAAGGATTAAGGAAGGCGATATTCCTAAAACTTCCTTTCGAAATCGGTTTGGACATTACAAGTTCGTCGTAGTACCTTTCGGATTGACCAATGCGCCAGCCATATTCATGAGCCTCATGAATGGAGTATTCCGGAAGTACTTAGACCGTTTTGTACAAGTCTTTCTAGATGACATCCTCATCTATTCCAAAAATGAAAGAGAGCATGAGGAACACTTACGAGTGGTGTTGTCCTGCCTTAGAGAGAACAAATTGTATGGGAAGTTGTCGAAGTGTTCCTTCTTCTAGAAATAAATTCACTATTTAGGACATATCATTTCCGGTGAAGGAATCTCCGTGGACCCAGAAAAGGTAAAGGCCATTATGGAATGGCCAGTGCCGAAAAATGCCCATGAGGTAAGAAGCTTCATGGGGCTAGCAGGTTATTATCAGATATTTGTGGAAGGGTTCTCTAAAATAGCGAAACCCATCACCACTTTGTAGCGCAAGGGGGTCAGTTATGAATGGATAGAAGAATGTGATATTGCATTCATCGAGCTTAAGAGGTTACTAACTAGTGCGCCAATTCTACGAGTGCCGGATATGGAAAAGGAATTCACAGTCTGGACGGATTCCTCGAAGCAAGGGTTGGGGGACGTGCTAATGTAGGATGGAGGAGTGATAGCTTACGCGTCAAGGAAGTTGAATAAACATGAAGAGCTTTACGCTACTCATGATTCAGAGTTGGCAACTGTAATGCTAGCTCTAAAACTTTGGAGGCACTATCTTGTGGGGTGAAACTTTGAGCTCAAAACAAACCATCAAAGTTTAAAACATCTCTTCACTCAAAGGGATCTGAATGCCAGGCAAAGGCGATGGAGTGAGATTATGAGAGAGTATGATTTTGGTATTTCATACATCAAGGGAAAGGAAAATGTGGTCGCAGATGCCTTGAGTAGGAGACCACACGTCTTCTCCTTGGTACCCTTAAAGGTCAATCTGAGGGAACGTGTGTTGACACAACTCCAAGGAGACAATTGGTATTTAAAGGTTACTTCAAACCTCCAGAGTGGGAGGCAATTAGATCCAAAGTATGAAGGATATAGTCTAGAAGCAGACAAACTGTTAAGATATCGAGGAAGGATGTAAGTTCTCGAAAGTGAGGATATTCGAAGCATCATACTGAAGGAAGCCCATAGAGCACTTTATTGTGCGCATCTGGGTGTGAAGAAGATGTACGCAGACATGCGGAAGATCTTCTTCTGGGTAGGCATGAAGCATGATGTAGTCCATTTCGTCGCCAAGTGCCTAGAGTGTCAATAAGTGAAAGTCGACCACCACCACCCGACAGGCCTCCTACAACCACATGATGTTCCTATGTCTAAATGGGAAGTCATTTCTATGGATTTTGTTGTGGGGTTGCCGCTCACATCTCATAGACACAATGCCATTCTTGTGATAGTTGATAAGTTAACCAAGAGTTCTCATTTTATTCCGGTTAGAGACACTTACGATGTCACTGATGTGGCACGCGTGTTTATAAGTGAGGTCATCTGTTTGCACGGGATACCTAAGAATATCATTTCAGATAGGGACTCTAGATTCACTTCTAGGTTTTGGACAAGTTTGTAGTCGGTGTTGGGGACTTAGTTGAACTTAAGCACAACTTATCACCCTGAAAAAGATGGGCAAACTGAGAGAGTAAATCAAGTCATGGAAGACATGCTTAGGATGTATGTCATGGATCATCAAACCCATTGGGAGAAGTACCTACCTTTGGTAGAATTCGCCTACAATAACAGTTTTCATAGCTCCATCGGAATGCCACCCTATGAAGCTATGTATTTAAGGCCATGCAAAATGCCGTTGAGTTGGGATAGATTAGAATACCGAGTAACAGTTGGGCCATAATTGATTCAAGAGATGGAGGAATAGGTGATTCAGATTAGGCATAGACTAAAGGAAGCACAGGAAAGACAGAAAAGTTATGCGGATGCACACAGGATTGATCGAAGTTATAAGTGGGAGATCATGTTTTCATTCGTATCAGGCCTAATAAGAGTACAATTCGGTTCGGGAAGGGGACAAAGTTGTCACCTCGATTTATAGGACCGTTCAGAATCCAAGAGAAAATTGGACCCGTTGCCTATCGTCTCGTACTGCCGCCCCACTTGCATAAAACTCATAATGTTTTTCATGTATCTGTTTTACGTCATTATGTTGCTGATGAATCATATAAACTAAATTGGAAGCAATTGCAGGTATCAGACGTGGGAACCCTCACGGTAGAACCATTACGCATATTGGACCATAGAGTTCGATAACTTAGGAACCGTCTGGTAGACCAAGTTAAGGTCTAGTGGGACAAGTATAGTCCAGGATCTGCTACTTGGGAGGATGCCGAGACACTACGACGAGATTATCCCTCACTTTTTTGACCACCTCGAGAATATGTTTCTCGAAGGTTGGGTGTATGTAACACCACCTTTTGACTTAGACAACCAGGATTACTTGAGGCCTACACACCTTTATTTTCTATTCACAAGTGAAACTATTAAATAATACACTTGAACTTTTAAGACGTATGAACCTTTATGAATTTTTAAATGTTATTGATGATGATGGATATGATGCGATCTACTATGTGAATGTAAATTCTATGAATGTTTAAATGTTATTGATGATGATGGATATGATGCGATCTACTATGTAAATGTAAATTCTATGAATGTTTAAATGTTATTGATGATGATGGATATGATGCGATATATTGTGTGAATGCGAATCCTATGAGGGTTTAAATGCTATTTGAATGATGTTGGAAATGATGCAAACTATTATGTAAATGATAATTCTATGAATGGGTAACGTTAATTGAATTATGGGATATTATGAGATCTATTCTAACTTGAAAACTTTGATGTTAAAGTTGTTGGTACGAGGATACCGAATTGAGATTATAGTTGTATGTAATTACATGATAAAAATGCATAGATATGTATGCGTTTGTGTTACAGACTAATCTGTAGGTTATGGGCTATGAAATAGCCAAGGGATAATGATGATGAAAGTGGATGTCATGACCACTGGCCAAGAAACAATATGGTATGAATCTTTGTATGTGAAATTATATTGGTTGGATACATTGCTATGATATGTGGACCAGTGCAGGATTTCAGGAGGTGAGACTGCCCAAAACTGAATAAACGATGACAAAACTCCCAACAACACAGTGCCACTGTATATTCCATTGTAGGGTGTGGACCCTAGTCCTGTTAGGAGGGGTGGAGGCATTTCCCACCGTGTATCCTCCAAAACCTGAAGTCATGGGAGGACGGTGTTAGCTCACGCCCCCCCTAGACGTGTGATGATGACTGTCAGTTGCCTGTTGGGGAAGCTTGGTCATGATAGTGACACTTCCGCTTACGGGTTCTATTTGGGGTTAGGTCAATATAGTTGACGCTCCAAGATAGTCTAGTAGAGGAAGGATAGGAATGAAAGATGGAAGTAAGTTAGGGAGGAAGGATGAGTAGAAATAGTTGAGAGTGTATGGAGATTTGTCTTATGGTGGAATTTATTGTTTTTCCTTCTGAAAAGAAAATGGATATATAAGAATATTCATAATTATGTAACTAAACTACAATTGTCTAAATAACATTGTTGAGCTAGATAATTGTAATTAAAGGATTTCACAAACATTTGATTGGTTTATTGTCTTTTATAAAATGAATAGTCTCGTTGAATGGGTTGGATGCATATGGAAATTACTATAGAGATGATAGTTATTGTTATTAGTACATGCACGAGACTTGTATGTACTAGCTACGCATGCATTTCTTGCACATGTACACTAGTATGTATGAGTTTTCTTGGCTTACTTACTAATAATGTCGGTTATTTGTTATGAGTGTGTTAACCATGTTTCTTTTCCCTTGTATCATAAAATACTTTAACTTCGGGATGAAGTTTCCTGAAGGGTGGGTGTATGTAACAACCCTAGTAAAATAATTGCTTAAGGTTTATTAAGTTTAATTAATTAAATAATTAATTGTCCTAATGTATATTAGTTAAATAATGATTATTTATTAATAATATTAATTAATTAATTATTTATTGTTTAATGTATGTTAATTAATTAATAAATTAACTCATTTAATGTTTGTGTAACGAATTAAAGTTTAATAAATTTTAATTTATTTAATAGAAAACTTAACGTATTGAGGGACGGTTGGCATTGAATGGAGGGATAAGGCATTGAATGGAGGGATAAGGCATGGAATGGAGAGGCGGTGAATGGACGGAGGGATATGAGGGGGCAAAGACATTCGAGAGGGGGACTTTTTTGGAGGGGCAGGGAGAATTTTGGAGAGAGGGGGGAGATTGTATTGGAGCATTTTTCCAGGGGAGGGATTGAAAAAATGCATTTTCTGGTTTTTAGGCTAGAGGAATTTGTTGGACTGTTACAAAGGAGCATCGGTTGCTGGGAGTTTTGGGCTCGGGGGCCAGGAATCCTCATAGAATCCTGGAGCTAGGGAGTTGGATAGGCTATGTTCCTAGCTGGCAGGGAGGAAATATTCGGTTTTGGGCAGAGTTTGGGTAGAGCAACGAGGATAGACGGAGTTAGGGAAACAACATCACTAAGAGGTATTTATGTCATTATCAATATAATGGTTCACTATTTTACTAAGCTGTGTATGTTTAATTATATATATATGATTTGTATATCAGGTTGCTTAATTATAATTTGCTGAACCATGAACTGTTAGTTTGTTAGTTGTTGAATTTAAACCGTAAAGAAATTATGTTATAAATTTCATGCTTAAATGTATTAAGTTTTGGGTTCTGTTAGCTAGGATCTTACAGAAACTTTAAAAAAATATGCATATACATAATAGAATAGAACAACCACTCTTCACACAAGAAGAACAAAGGATTTTATTTATTTCAGATTGAAAATATAATGGAAGAAAACATCTTACAACCCTTTCAATCCTACTGTATGGATCTATACTCTAAACATCGTACATACTCGTTCCTAGCTGTACAGATCGAGGTTTTCTCTTCTCTGTATCTCAAAAATGAATAACACATTGATTTCCTCTTGCACATGATGTATATGGCCCTAACTCGGCCTTTCTCTTGATGCCTTGGTGAATCTGATTGACCCCTATCTCGGTCAAACCAAGTACAGACTGTACGGAGCCATACAGGATCCTCTTCTTCTTTGCCTAGCTAGTTCAACCTTCCTCTAGCTCAAGTTTCTCTCACCAACTTAGGTAAATTTGTCTTGCTTTCCTTTTAACTCCATCTGAGTTCCATGTGGGCCCTAGCCAATCGATCCCAACCATTATATCTTGAACTAGATCAATGGCTGGGACTTATTCTTTTGGTGAGGTAACTTATGTTTTTACTTTATGTGGTTTTACTATACAAAAAACTAATCCACACTATAATTTTAACACTCCCTCTTAGTGAGGAATGGGTTTTCTATGACCCCCAATTTTTCCTGGAAATATGCAAATTTTCCCTTAGGAAATCCTTTAGTAAGAATGTCTACAACTTGTTTATTAGTAGAGACGTACTAAAGCTTTACTGCTCCTTTCTGTACTCAGTCCCCGATGAAGTGATATCTGATTTCAATGCGTTTGGATCTATCATGAAATAATGGATTCTCAGATAACTTATTACAGCTATGATTATCACAATACATTTTAGTGGGATCCAAATTTGTATCAAATAGATCTACAAGAATTTTCTGAAGCCAAATGGCTTCACAACTTGCCTAACTGAATGCCATGTACTCGACTTCTGCCGACCTGAGAGCTATTGATCTTTGTTTTCTGCTGTACCAAGAGATCATGCCCGATCCCAAGCTGAAGCATCATCCAGAGGTACTTTTTCTATTAGTTATGCTTCCAACCCAATCTGAATCGGAATACTTGGTCTCCTTGGACATACTGAAGTCTGTATTCTTTGGTACCCTTCAAGTACCTCAAGATATGTTTTTCTACAATCCAAAGTACTCTCCTGCGGTCCACCATCTGTTGACTAAGAGTGCTGAAAACAAAACACATATCAAGTCAAGTATTAGTCAAATACATCAAGCATCCAATTAATTATTTGTAAATGGTAGGATTCACCTTCTATGACTCAGAGGAATTTAGTTTCTTGAGATTAGTAATCATGGGAGTGGCCATGGGTTTACAGTCCTCCATCCCAAATATTTTGAGAATATCAACTGTATACTTTCCTTTACTAAGGAAATCTTCACCCTTTTGTTGTCAGATCTCTAGCCCAAGAAAATAGTGCATTAGACCCAGGGCTTTCATCTCAAATTCTTCAGCCAGAACCTGCTTGCAACCCGTGATTAGAGTTTTTTCTCATGTTAGAAAGAGATCATCTACATAAATTACAAGAATGAGAATGTCCCCTTTTCTTATGAGAAGGTAGAGATTTGAGCCGATGTCACTCTTGAAAAATCCAAGGCTTTGCAAATAGCTGTCTATTATCGAGTACCAATCTCTAGGTGCTTGTTTGAGGCCATGTAGAGCCTTCTTTAGTCGACATACAAGACTTTATTTTTCATGGACTTCAAACCCCTGTGGTTGTTCCAAATAGACCTCCTCTTCAATCTTCCCATTGAGAAATGTCATTTTAACATCCATTTGATGTATTTTCCACCCCATCTGAGTGGCAATAGATATAATTGCACGAATGGAGGTGTAACACGCTACTGGGGTAAATGTCTCTTCATAATCCACTCCTTCTTTCCGAAAGAAGCTCTGAGCAACAAATCTGGCCTTATATTTTTCAATGCTTTCATCTGCTGCATGATTTATCTTATATATCCATTTGGAGATGACTGATGATTTGTCCTTTGGTCTGGGTACTATTTCCCATACATCATTCTTTATTATGGAGGTATATTCTTCCATCATAGAATCCTTCCATGCTTTCTTCTCAATAGCTTCCTCAAAGAAGGTTGGTTCAGATTCAATTATATTACTCAGGAGAGCAACATATCCTGAGTACCTCTGAGGAGGTATGCTTGTCTTGACTGAGGTCTTTGGTGACTTTACTTGTTCATTGGCTTCCTTCAACAATTGTTCGACCCACTTTGGTTTCATTTTCTTGGAGAACGTTGGATGTTCTTCCTCTTGTTGACCCTCTATGGGAAGGTCTGCCCCTTTTGGGGAGGGTACCATCTTCTTGATGGGGAACTTTTGTTTCCGAAATATCTTTGTCCTGACATGATTTTCAAAGGGATCTTTCTTCTTCAAATTTTATGTCTCTACATACTATTGTCCTCCTGGTGGAAGGAATCTATATCCTATAGGCTTTGGATGTCTCACTATATCCCACCAAGATTCCATTCTCTACTGTAGGATCTAACTTCATCCTTTTCTTAGTAGGAATATGGCAGTAAGCAACACAACCAAAGATGTGAAGGTGACTGATGTCTGGTTTCTTCCCTGTGAATGCTTCTTCAGGTGTTACATTTACAAGCACTTTATGAGGGATTGTATTTGAATATGCTCAACATTTTACATGCTTTTTCCCAGAGAAACTTAGGAATATTTTGATCATGCAACATTTCTTTTGCTGCACCAACAATGGCTCTATTCTTTCTCTTTGAAACTCCATTCCGCTTAGGGGTATATGGGACTATCATCTCTCTTTTGATCCCAACTTCAACACATAATTTCTTGAAGGCATGAGATGTGTATTGCCCCCAATTATCAGATCTGAGGGATTTTATCCTTTTTTTCTATTTGATTTTCAATAAAAACTTTGAATTCTTGAAATCTCTTGAGCACCTCTTCTAAGGTTTTTCTTGTCAAGAAATAAATCCAAGTTTTTCTAGAGAATTCATCTATGAAGGTGATGTAGTATCTAAAATTCCCTCCTATGGATAAGGAAGACATGGGGCCACATATGTCAGTATGAATCAAATCCAAGATACTTTTGGACCTAGAATCGCTCTTAGGGAAGGGTTCTCTTACATATTTACCTAGAGCACATACCTTACATACTTCATTGTGTTTTTTGGAGAAAGAAGGCATTCCTGTCACAATATTGCCCAAAATTTTAAGAGCTCCATGTCCAAGATGGGCCACACGCCTGTGCCATAACTCACAGTCTCTGGTGTTGTTACTGCTTTCTAGAGCATAATTTAACACTCCCTCTCACCGAGGGAGTCATTCTTAGCCACACCAAGCTTGCCTCTCAGCTGCACAAACTGTCTCAATGTCAGAGTCTTGGTTAGGATATCAGCTACCTGCTCGCTCGTGGATATTTACTGTAACTTTACAGTTTTTCTCTGGACCAATACTTGGATGTAGTGGTACTTCATGGCAATATATTTTGACCTGTCATGAAATACCAGGTTCCTTGTCAGTTTTATGCAAATTTGATTATCATAGTGAACCACCATCATATCGAGCTTGTCACCAAACAACCCATAAACCAATTTTCTGAGCCATACTGCTTCCTTGCTAGAATCACTTGCTACAATGTACTCAACCTCTGTTGTACTATGTGAAATGCACCCTTGTTTCCTACTTGACCAAGAGATTATAGAAGATCCTAAATTGAAGCAATGTCTGGAAGTACTCTTTCGATCCACTGGGCTTCCTGCCTGGTCAAAATTTGCATACCCATGCAGAAATAAACCACCACTGAATGTATATCTCGGACCATAGGTAATGGTCCCTCTGAGATATCTCAAGATGTGCTTTGCTGCCATCCAGTGTCTCTGTCTCGGTTCAATCATGAACTGACTCATTGTAATCATTGCATAGCATATATCTGGCCTGGTGTGGATCATGTACATCAATGATCCAATCAACTGCTTATACATGGTGGGATCCACCAAATATGAACATCTAACAGAATCATGCAGCTTCCTCATGTTGGTAACCATCGGAGTAGACATGGATTTTCAATCCATCATACTAAACCTCTTTAGTACATCCACTGTGAATTTTCCTTGTGCCAGAAATATCTCACCCTGCCTTTGCCACACTTCCAATCCTAGGAAGTAATGCATCAAGCCTAATTCTTTCATCTCGAATTATGAGGTTATCTCCCTCTTACACCAGACTATTAGCCCTTCATCTCCTATTAGAAAGAGATCATCAACATACAAGATTAGTATAACAGGTTGGTTACCTCTTACCTTGAAGTAGAGATTTGCATTAACATCACTTTTCTGAAAGCCTAGGCTTTTAACAAAGCCATCAATCTTGTCATACCAAACACTGGGAGCCTGCTTAAGACCATACAAAGCCTTCCTTAGCTTGCATACATGAGTTCCTTTGTTATGCAGTACAAAACCATCCGGTTGTTCCACAAAGACCTCCTATTCAATCTTTCCATTCAAGAATGTTGTTTTTAGTATTTACATCCATCTGATGTAGCTTCCAACCAAAAACTGAAGCTAATGAAATAATAGTTCGAATGGAGGTATACTTGGCTACATGGGAAAAAGCCTCTTCGTAGTCGATTCCTTCTTTCTGAGTGAAGCCTCTGGCTACAAATCTTGCTTTGAAATTTTCCACACTCCCATCAGCTGCATGTTTGATCTTATAGATCCATTTGGAAGAGATCACTGATTTGTCCTTTGGCCTCAACATAATGTCCCATACATTGTTCTTTAGAATTGACCTGTATTCCTCAAGCATGGAATTCTTCCATACTTGTAATTTATCTGCTTCTTCAAATGAAGAAGTTTCAGTATCACTGATGCTTTTCATCAGTGCAACATAGCCTCCAAACCTGTGAGGCCTCTTACTTTCCCTGAAAGTTCCTTTGGGAGCAACTATCCTTTCTGCTTCCTGCACTATTTCTTTAATCCACCCTGGATTCCTTTTGGATGGAGGTTCTTCAAGAGTTTTTTCTAACTCTTCAACAGGTTCTAGGGGCTCATTATTTGTCCCTTCATGAGGTTCCTCCCTCTGATCATATGACTCTTCATTTTCAGAAGAGGGTGAAGCTGGTTGAACTGCTTCTGATTCCTGCTGAAGCTCTCTGGATGTCTTGAATGCGGCTTCATCATGGAAAGTCACATATTTTCTTACCTCTATCGGTATCCGACCTGGTACATATATCCTGTAAGCCTTGGAGTTCTCATTGTACCCCACAAAACCCATTTCTTGCCCGAGGGTTCCATCTTTGTCCTCTTTTCCTTAGGGACATGAATATACACTGGACACCCAAATATCCTTAGATTCCCTACTTCAGGTTTGATCCCTAAGAAGAACTCTTCAGGAGTCTTGTCCTTCAAAATAACATGTGGACACCTGTTCTGAATATACATGGTAGTGGAGGTAGCTTCTGCCCATAAAGAATCTGGCAGATCCTTGTTAAACATCATGGCTTTCGCTGCCTCACAAATTGTCCTATTTTTCCTCTCAACAACTCCATTTTGTTGAGGGTTATATGGCATGGTCAACTGTCTCTTGATTCCTGTTGACTTGCATAAATCCTCAAACTAGAGAGATTCAAACTCTCCTCCATTGTCTGTTCTAAGGGTTCTGATGTGTTTCCCTGTCTTCTTTTCAATAAAGGTTTTATACTTTTTTGAATTTATGAAATGTGTCACTTTTAGCTTTAAGGAAATATATCCAACATTTTCTTGAGTAATCATCAATAAAAATGACATAATACAAACAACCAGTGAGTGAGGGAGATGAAATGGGACCACATACATCATAATGAACCAGATCTAAGATGCCCTGAGCTCTGTTGTCATTACTAGGAAATTATTTCTTTATATTTTTACCTAGCATGCATACTTTACAAATTTCATTTTTACTAAGAGAAATAGAGGGCATGCCACATACCATGTTCTGCATATTTGGAAGTGCTTTTTCATGAAGATATCCAAGTCTTATTTTCCATAACTCACTGGAGTTAGTCACATCATGAGCCAATGATTGATTTGAATTTCCTGTCACGACGTACAATCCTCCTCTTCGTATCCCAATGGGTTTTTCTCTACTCAAATGACTACCTTTAGCCCACAATAGTGCCTTCCTGTCCTTGAAGATCACCCAATATCCCTTGTCCTCAAGGGTTGCAACTGATAGAAGATTCTTCTTGAACCCTGGAACATATAATACTTCAACATGAATTATAGCCCCAGATTCCAATTCGAAGGAGATAGAGCCTACTCTCTCTATCTTGTAACATTTGTCATCCCCAAGCTCAACCTGCTCTGCAAAAGATTTTGTCTTGAAATTTGAGAGGATCTCCTTGTACCCTGTCGTGTGATTTGATGCACCACTGTCTACTAACCAAGTTTTTGGCCTCGTGAAAATTGAACTGGATAAGGAAGAAACCAGGTAATATTATTCTCTATTTTCTCTCTCATTAGGAGGACTTTTCTGTTTTCTTTTGGATTCATCATCCTCCACAGTTGAGGCATGATGTTTCCCTTTCCTTGGATTTTTCTTCCTATACCAGCAGTGTTTAGAAAAATGACCCAACTTATTACAACTAAAGCATTTAATCTTATATGTATCAATACGCTTGCCTTTGAACATACCTTTGGTGTTTGAATTCCTCCGAGGGCCTTTCTGGAAAGTGACTTTCTTCTTTCCCTGGAATCTTGATGTTAACGCTAAATGCTCTTCTTTGGTTGGCTCACTCCTGGTAGCAATGCGACTCTCCTCTTGGAGACAATCATGCCATAACCTCTCAAACGTGAGATGAATATCTCTCCCACTTACATTGGGTACAAAGGTCTCCCATGAATACGGAAGACCATCAAATATGGCCTGCACTAAATCATCATCATCCACTGTGACCCCTGTGACCAAAAGTTGATCTCTGATCTGGGCTATCCTGGAACAGAAAGATGCTACTGATTCACCTTTCTCCATTTTCAAATACATAAGCTTGTGCTTAAGTGTTCTCTTCTGACTTGGAGCTTGTTTGTCATACAGATTCACCAAGGTATCCATATAGTCCTTGGCAGTCATTAATGAAGTCTTCGCTGACATTATACTGTCTTTGACTGAGTCAAAGATGATTCACTTGGACTTTGCTTTACTCTTCCTGAAGGCCACTCTTCCTGCATTAGTAGTGGTTTTCTCTACCACTGTGGTCACATACTGCTCAAGATCATGCTTCTGCAAGATATTTGTTATCTAGAGCTTCCGCACATTGAAGTTGGCAGCTCCTTCGAGCTTATCTTTGACCCTGACTTAAATGGAGGATGCCATGGACCTCACACTGGAAATTTAATCAAGCTTGATTGGATCTATGTGTACCTTCTTATGCACTTCAACAAGCTTAACACAACCTAATCTCTGATACCATGCTAAATTTTGAGCTTGATTTCTTATGCAGATTATTTGTTTGAATTCTTCAACACTTTGATTCCAACTTAATACATTTCAACAATATAGAATCATAACTGAATAGAAATAATCATGTAGATATGTAAGCATGCACATCAACAACACATATACCCCAGGGAAACCCTGTACAGGGAGAAAAACCCCAACAAACGATATTCCTTTATTGCATTAATAATGTAAGATCACTTACAAACATCCACCATGAAAACTCTGCTCTTAAAGAGTTTGCCAAGTTGACTCTGACTTGACAGAGACCTAATAGACCTTACTGATATAGTTGTATCCTAGTTGCTTTCAAAGACTGAGATATATCGGCTCTCATATGGGCTGTTGAAACTACCTTTAATTGACTGATATGCGCCTCTATATGCTGCCTCTAAATGCTGATCTACAACACTGATATGAATGCCTCTTTAGCGCTGATATGTACCTCTGTACAACACTGATATGGTTGCCTCTTTAGCGCTGATATGTACCTTTGTACAACACTATTATGGTTTCCTCTTTAGCGATGATATGCACCTCTGTACAAAACTATTAGGGTTGCCTCTTTAGCACTAATATGTACCTCTGCACTACACTAATATGCTGCCTCTGTATGTTGTCTCTAAAACACTGTTTGCTACCTCTATATGCGCCTCTAAAGCACTGGTATGTTGCCTCTATATGAGCCTCTGTATAGCAGCCTTTAATGCTTCACCTTTACCCCATGTTATCGCACAATCTACTTGCCCAAATCCCAAGGCAAGTGAATGCAAGATTGGTGTAACAGGGGATGACTTATCACTGTCGCCTTAATAGGAAACCCCTTTCTATTTAAGAGTATATCAAAGTTACCCCAGGGAAGACATCCCCAGTGACATAAAGGGTTGATAAGACTAAGGAAAGGATGCAAGAAAACCCCCCTCTCATTGGTCAAAAGGTTCTTAAGGTCTTTAAGGGATGAAGCAATTGCAAAAATGGAGTGTACCTTCCCAGAAGAAGACAACAAATAAAATATGGCAACTTTCAAGTACAAAATATGACGTTAGTGCTTCTTAAGACCATGAACCTTCAAAATATAGGCTAGCTGATATAAAGTTGCAACAATGTAACAATTTACAACAACAATAAGTATTTTGTAACAACTACAAAAATAGTGCCTTTAAATTGCTTGAAAAAGTCAAGAAAATGTAGCTTTAACTATGCCGAATGATAAAAGTCTCCGAGGTGTAGGACAATCGGTGACATAGTGTACTATTAAGGCACTCCATGATGTTAAAGTCACGGGTTCAAAATTTGCATGGACAAAAAATCCAACCATGTTAAGGGTTGGTGTGGCTCATGCTGGGTGTGATCCCTGGGTGATTTTGATGGCTTAGATGCCCCTGAGTCGCGGTTTCTTAGCCACAGGTTAGTCCGACATGTCACGGATAAACTAACAAAAAAAAAACAAAACTATGCTGAATGATAATTAATTGTCGCAAGCAAATTTGGCAATGTCTAGCTTGCATTTAATGCCACTTTTGCAGAGAATTTGTTGAATTTAGATGGTTGTAGCAATCTTTTGTAACAACAACAAATTCTAGTGCTCAAAATTGCAAGGAAACACCATGTAAACTTAGCATTTATCTAGTATATTGATTGGCAATTGTCACAATTTTTATTTGAGTGAGCTAAGTGCAAGTTATGTAGGTGAGTGCAATAGATTGGCATGAATTAATATGGCTGTAGCAGTTATTTGCAACAACAACAAGTTAGCTAAGGAATTAGTCTAGTTTAGGGTTAGTAAAAGTTAGCAAAAGTTTCAAGGAAGAAGGTTTGAGTGCTTGTTTGATCAATCCTTCAATAAGAGAGAGACTAGAACTCGTGCCTTCTAGGGTTCATGGAGTCAAGTGGAGGCTTCTTCTAAGGCTGCAAATCAATTTTGATAGTGCACAAAAGTCTAAAAGGGAGAATGAGTAGAAGAAGTAACTTAAGTCCCTCTATGCATTTTCCTAAACAAACAAGATACTAGGCTATAGGAAATTCTAGGCCCTAACACCTTTCTCTCCTTAGGATTCTTATGGGGAAAATTTAGGCAAAGATAACTAGGTCAAAACCTTAGAGTACTAGCAAATTAGGGCTCCAGGGTTTTACTAGTTACTAGATGAAATCAATGAGAAGTTTTCGTAAATAGAAAGTAAGAAAGTAGCAAGTTAAGTTCCTTACTTCAAGCATTAAGTATACCATGCAATTTCATAATCTTGTATGAGAAAATAAAACCACATATAAACCATTCAATAAATGACAAAAATGCATATTTTGCCTACTTGCACCAAGAATAATCATGAAAATACCATGCAAGATCACCATAAAAGCTTCCAAGATTGATCCACTTGCAAAAAATCAGCCTTATACAAGAGTGTGCCTCACAATTTCAGCCAAGCCCTTCTTGGGGCAAAAATTTCAGACCTCTCCTCTTGTGTGAGGAGTTGTGATGATCAAAATGAATGTACTTTATGTTTATTTATACAAAACTGGTAACCTTTAATTAATTTAAGGTCAAATAAAGGCCGACCTCGCCAATTTACAAATAAATTCAAATTAAAAAAATAAAATTAATTAGCATCTAAAAACACTTCCAAGGGTGACATCATTCCCTTCTAGGGTGACGTTGAGCCCCTAAGGTGGAACGTTGGGCTCCAGATGCTGAATGTTTGGCCTCCAAAGGCCCTAAATGATGCCCACACGTGCCAACTAGCTCACAAATACCCTCAAAATGAAAACCGTAGCTTTGGATGACATGCAGGGTCATGATGGTGATGTCATGGGCTCTCAAAGGTCAAAGTCCAGGTGGAAAAGCAAGATCCCCCTGGGTCTAGGTTTGCAAGGGTGCCTCCAAGGTGATGTCCTTCTTTTTTCCTGGTGAAAATCTCTGATGTCTTCTTGCCCTTGGCTAGGGTTACAACATCCATCTATGGGCTTTCAACCCCATGTAGGTCCGAGCTAATCATTCCCCCATGTGTACCTGTCCACTCGACAAGGTCCTGCAACAAAAACAAGTACGCCTTCCAGGGGTTCATAAGTCACAGGGATCATAACATGCAAATCATATCCAATAATTAAATTACCCAAAAATATGCATCAAACCCCCCTTTACCCATACAAATGCTCAAAGACGTTATGCAATCTAACAAGTCAGGTTTGGAGAAGGTCATAGGGTGTCTTATTGGGATAATCCTCCTTAAGTTTGGGGTGTTTCCCAGGTGAGAACCAATCTAGGTCATGTAAGTGTATGAGGTGGCATGGGTTGCAGTGATAACATGGAAATGTAAATCTTACCCGTGGATTCCTTTGTAGAGGGCGAGCTGCACCTTGTAGTAGATGCCATTGTTTCCTAGCCCATTCATTTATTTTTATTCTTAATTTCATTGCTTTTGATATTTTGTTTTTATGCTTCAAGGGAAGAGTTGAGGGACACTGTCCTAGCTTGGTGACCAGAAGTGATCGTGTTATCCACAAGAATTTCACGGAGATGAAAAGGTTGGCTCTTGATGAGACCCCCTTTCTCTTGGCTATGCCACCAAGAGCCACTACCATGGTTTGGTGACCAGATAGATGGTAATGTCATACTACTACATGCCCATGGTCATAATAGGCTGACTCATGATGAGACCTCCCATCCACAAACTAATACCTTCAATGTTTATTTTTCTTATGGGTTCCCTTTTTTTACTGAGAAGTTTTTTACTAATTTCTCGGGAATCCCTGGGAAAAGCATCTCAAAAGTTTCATCTTTGGATTTTAAGTCTTGCCAGCTATTTTTACCCTCTAGGCCTTTAGCCCCTTCTTCCCACAAGGTAAGGTACAACCCTTCCTAGTGTGGAAAATCCCAATGCTCGAACAAAGGTAGGGAGAGATAAGATAAATAAATATGGAAAGTGGTAAGTATGGAGGGAACAGACGATGACCTTTCACATAACCACCCAGTGGTAACCCATCCTAAAGGGAGATCAACTTACTAGGGCAGCATGTCACCTTTCCATATTTAACATTATATTCTTTGTGTGTGTGTGTGTGGGTGCGTCAGATTCGAAAACTACGTCTGACGATCCCAACTTCCTTCGGTCTTTGTGTCATGTGTGCTGGGCACTTTCTTGGGGGGGTCTCAGGGGGCCAGGATTGACCCCCCCTGGTTACGCTCAATGTTCAGGACAATGCCCCAATTTTTTTTTTGGCGGTTTTTTCTATTTTTAGTAGTTTTCTAAATTAATCTCGGATTAAAGGATTAGGGTTTTGGTAGCTACGAAATACCTAAAATATTGTATATATTGTATTGTGAATGGTGAAATTAATACAATGGAGATTTGAAAGGTGCGACACCAAGAAAAGCTAGTTTTCTCCCGGTTAAGGGTTTCTAGCATAAATCTCTGTGTCCTGTGTGTATGAGCCATTGAGTAATTTCTGTTTTTCTTAAGAATCTGTATGTATTGCTTTACTTCACAGGTTTAAAACTTACAATAAGCCCAAACCCACTTATCCCTCTCGGATAAGCGTCCTCACAGATCCACTAAACTTAGTGACAAAGGAGTACTATCCCGAGAATGTCTCAGGAAGTTGCAAACATCAACACTCCCTCTTAGCGAGGGAGGCATTCTTTACAATGCCAAGTCTATCATGGAAGTACTCGAACTTTGTCCTGGTAAGAGGCTTGGTAAGAACATTAACAACCTTCTCATCTATAGGAAGGTACTACACCGATACTTCCTTCCTCTGCACTATATCTTAGATGTAATGGTATTTGATCTCAATGTGTTTCGATTTGTCATGAAACACTGGACTCTTTGAGAGATCCACACAAATTTGGTTATCACAATGAATAATAGTGGAATCCAACACATGTCCAAATAAATCTCCAAGGATCTTGCGAAGCCACACTCAATGCCATGTGCTCTTCTTTTGCGTTGCTCAAAACCACAGAAGATTGTTTCCTGCTACACCAGGAAACCATGGTAGATCCCAAAGTGAAGCAATAGTCGAAGGTGCTATTCCTGTCCACTGCGCTCCTTTCCCAATCAAAGTTAGTATATCCCTACAATATCATGTCAATACTGGAAGTATATCTCGGATCACATCCAACTATTCCTCGCAGGTATCTCAACATGCTTTGTAGCAATCTAGTTTGTCTGTCTCAACTGACTCATAAAATGGTTAAATGCATTCATTACATAGCAAATATTTGGTTTGGTGTTAACTAGATACATCAATGATCCAATCAGTTGTCTGTACAGGGTCAGATCAATCTCATCAGAATCAAAAGAAGACACACTTAGTTTCTTCAGATTCATCACCATTGGCATAGCCATGGGCTTACAGTTCAAAATCCCAAACTTCTTCAATATCTCAACTACGTACTTCCCCCGACTCAGGAAGATCTTATAAATTCTCTGTCACACCTCTAGTCCCTAGAAGTAGTGCATCATACCAAAGTCCATCTCAAACTTAGAGGCCAACACATACTTACATTCAACAATAAGGCTCTGTACTAGTGAGGAATAAATCATCAACGTAGAGGACCAAAATCAAGGGCTCACCATTAATAGTCTTGTAGTAAAGGTTGGGATCAACAACACTTTTTCTAAATCCAAAACTCATCAGGTGTCCATCAATCCTCGCATACCAAGCTCAAGGTTCCTGCTTGAGTCCATACAGGGATTTCTTCAACTTGCACACATGAGACTCCTTTTCATGTATCATGAAACCATCTGGCTACTCGATGTATACTTCTTCCTCAATCTCTCCATTGAGAAAGGTTGTCTTCACATCCATTTGATGTACTCTCCAACCCATGGATGCTGCAAGGGTAATAATCGTCCAGATAGAAGTTTATCAAGCAACATGAGCAAATGTCTCCTCATAATCTATTCTCTCCACTTGAGAGAATCCTCCAACAATAAATCTCACTTGTGCTTCCTAATTCTCTCGTCAACCATGTGTTTGATCTTATAGATCCACTTGGATGTCACTACAAACTTCCCTTCAGGTCTCAGAACAATATCCCATACATCATTCTTCATGATGGACTGATACTCCTCCATCATGGCATCTCTTCATACTGGCTGACTAGATGCCTCCTCATAACAGGAAGGCTCATAATCAATGATGTGGCTCCTAGTCACAGCATAGCACAAATATCTCTGAGGTCTCTTGCTCTCTTGGTAGACGACCATTAAAAAACCCTGTGAGAATTTGTCTGCTTGCAATAGATGATATTGGAGGGATGGCAATTTCATCGAAGTTTCAAAAGTTGATAATTAAAAGAATATTCCATGCCAATAATTGAAGGAATATGCTTCCCTGTAACAAAACGTAAGCTAGCTCTCTCATTTTACTCGGCACTCCCGTGAGGGAGTCAAGCCAAGTACTTTATATGAGATGATATAAGATAGATTTGATGTATTATTACAATGATGAGTGTTCCATATATAGAGAACATATGGTGACCATCCATGATAGGATGCGTCCCTTGGATAATCAATAACTATTTGTTATTATTACTTATTATATTTATTATTTAATAATCAATAATTATATTATTAATTATTAACCTAGGAGAATGTCTTCTCGATGTTGTCCAAACATTAACACATGACCCTTGTCTTCTAGAGAGGAAAATGAGACCAGATTCTTCCTTAGTCCTGGAACATAGATGACATCTGAAAGATAAAGAGGTTTACCAGACTCCCTCTCAAATTTTATAGTTCCTATTCCTTTTGGATGATAAGCATAATCATCACCAAGCAAAATCTTGAACCCAAATTCCTTTTCGCTCAGTTTGCTGAAGTAGTGTTTGTGACCAGTCATATGACTGGATGCTTCACTGTCTATGTACCAGATTTCATTGGTTTGGGTGCAAGAAAGACATGCTTTGCATACATCCTCTGCCATTTATCTGAACTTTTTTCTTTTGGTGAGAACTGTTTGATTTGGCCTGGCTCTGATACCATGTGAAGCTTAAAAAAAAATATGCATATACAAAATAGAACATAACAACCACTCTTCACACAAGAAGAACAAAACATTTTATTTATTTCAGATTGAAAATACAATGCAAGAAAACATCTTACAGCCTTTTCGATCCTGCTGTATGGATATGTACTCTAAACACCGTACAAACTCGTTCCTAGATGTAAGGATCGAGATTTTCTCCTCTTCTTTGTATCTTAGGAATTAATAACACATTGATTTCGTCTTGCACATGACGTATATGTCCCTAACTCGGCCTTTGTATTGATTCCTTGGTGAATCTAATCGACCCCTAGCTCAGCCAAACCAAGTACAGACTGTAGGGTCTCCTCTTCCTCTTTGCCCAGCTAGCTTGACCTTCCTCTAGTTCGAGTTTCTCTCACTGACTTAGGTAAATTTGTCTTGCTTTCCTTTTAACTCCATCTGAGGTCCATGTGGGCCCTGGCCAGTCGATCCCAAGCATTAGGCCTTGAACTAGATCAATGGATGGGACTTATTCTTTTGGTGAGGTAACTTATGTTTTTACTTTATGTGGTTTTGCTACAGAGAAAACTAATCCTCACTATAATTTTAACAGCCAGTAGCCAAGCAATAAAGATCCATGATATCTTTTAACTTACATTCATCCATCCTAGAGCCATCACAAAATGTAATTATATTGTCAAAAAATGAAAGGCGAGACATATACAAGGTTTCCTCCCATTCTGATGCCTTAGAATCTTCCTGCTTGTTTAGTCTCATTCAGTGCCCTACATAGCCCTTTTGTCACAATAAGGAAGAGCAGGGGTGACAGAGGGCACCCTTGTCTCAACCCTCTTTCTGTTTTGTAAAAACCTGTAGCAGTACCATTGATTAAAATAACAAAGGAAACATAAGAAATACAATTCATAACCCAATTGACAAAAGACAAGCATAATCCAACATGAATTAGCATCAACCTAGGGTACAACCAACTAGTTTTGTTATATGCCTTTGACAGATCAATTTTTACAACCATGGCTAGCATCCTATTAGATTTTATAGAATCAAGAACCTTCTCTACCGTCCTGATAGCCTCATGGGTTTGTGTTTCAGATAAGAACCCAAATTATTCTTGAGAAACGTTATCAGTGTCAAGTCCCCGTCCCATTAAGCCCTGGAAGGGAGGGGCACATTGGCTGAGGGGCTCCCCCGTAAGCCATAGTCCCCTAAGGAAGCAAGAGCCATGGGTATAAAAACTGAATTTACCCACAAAGCATGAAGAGTCGACTTTAAATTGCTGAGCCGACTTTACACACATGAGAGCCTACCTAAGTTTAAGGAATAAATAAAATTTTATGTGCAAGCCAACCTCACTTTATGGGGTAAAGCTACTGAGAGCCGAATTTACCTAAAGGGGTATCCCTCTAAGGAGAAACTATAAATAAGAAGGGAGGCTCATTTGAAGAGGGCACAATTTGGTTGAAGGATAATTTTTGTTTCTGGTCTGTGGAGGGTTTGCCTCAGGATCCTCAAGTGTTGGTTAATCCTCTCTTTCACTGAGTTTCAGTGGGCTTCTTGCTCACCCTAGCTCAGCCTGCTTATCGCTGCCTCAGGATTCAATTCTGGGAGGTTCGATGGCTGAAAGGAAGATGCGTTGAAGGATGTCTCATCCTGGAGCTGTGTCATGGACATATTGGGAGGTTGGATGTCTTGTTTAGACATGCCTAAGGGTTTAGGTTGCTAGCTGAAGCTGCAACAAAATATTGTGCAGCCAGGACTAGTTTCAGAGGCTTGCGTGGAGGCCCTAGTGGCAGTTAGAGGGCGTATCTATCTCAGGAGAAGCAAGATCTGACCCCTCTTGCCTAGGTTCTTTATAGTCTAGTTGTTTAGGATTTTTCTGTAACTAGTGCTGGATTTAATTAATGGTTGGACAACTTTCTAAGTACTACTGGTTTTAATTACTGGTTGGATGACAACCTCTTAAGAGGTTTTTTTTCTGCTGGTGTGGATACCATTACTGTGGACTGTTTGTTACTTACTGTTGGGCACAACCCTTGCTTTATTTGGTTACTATTCTATATACTGTTTCTACTGGTTTATAATAATTATCACTAATGTATTGGATACTATTCACTGTTGGTTGGATATTGTCTCTACCATGATTGGGTACTGTTTCGGTCACTGTTATAGCTGATATTGAATGCTTTATGGTAATTTCTCTGCTGGTAATTATCAATATTGGAAACTGGTGGTGTATTATTGACCCTTGTTTATACAAATTAAAGTGGGAAATATTGTACCAGTAACCTAAGTCACATGGTTCAGGTTCGACAACGATTAGGTTCGATTTAGGTTTGAATTTTCTGATAAGGTTCAGATGAGGTTCAGCTTTAGGTTCAGATATACATATTGAACCCTATTAAAAACTCATCCCAAACCTCAATAAAATTCTCCCTAAAATTCATCCTAAGGTTCAAATTCAAGCACACATTCAAGTTCGTTCAGGTTTGACATTAGGTTCGACAAACCTTGAGGTTCGCCAAATTTTGAACCTCAAGATTTCGGTTTGATGAACCCAATGACTTAACCGGTAACCTGTTTTCCAACTATCTTAGGCCCTAGAAAACCTGGGGATATTTTAGTGGTATCAGAGCTTTGATCTTTCCAACCTGTAGCTCATTGGATGATGAGAAAACGAAGACCAATGAAGCAAGGAGCACTTGAGATTTAAGAAGAAGAAGAAATAGGGAGCATGGGGTACCATAACGAAGACAACATATTGCACATCCTAAGTGACTTGGCTAAAGGACATAAAGAAATGAAGGAAACCTTTGCCCAAGGGCATAGGGAATTAATTGACACCCTCACACAACTATTGAGCCCACTGGGTAACATCTAGGGCCTTAACACCAATGGGGGAAATGGGCAAAATGGATCTCATGCAGAGGGAAATAACAGTGGGATTCTGGTTAATGGGTCGCACAGTCCTCAGGCAGAAGGGAGCAACAATAGAGCTCCGGTAGGAGTAAACAACTCTCACGTGTCCAGGCAGAATGTGCCACAAACAATGAGTGGGAGGACACCCAGACCTCTCTTACCTCACTTCATCGAAGAACAACAACCAACACATCAGAACCAGAGTGAGGATTTTCCCACATACTTCTAGGAGTATATGAGACTCGAAGAAGAGTTTAAGGCATCCATGTCCTTGCATGAATACTACAACATTAAGTATAGGAACATATCTAGGGAAGGCCCTAGAGGAGCCCCATGACAACAAAAAAATTATGATCTAATATGGAAGGTGGGGAAGCTATCCATACCATCTTATGAATGTTCATCCAAATACACATCTAGATCATAGGTCCAAAAATTGGACACCTACCTCCAACTCAATCCAATGACAGAAGCTAAAGCCATCAATTTTTCCACATTACATCTGGACGGTGAGGCTCATGAATGGTGGTATCATGGGATGGTGGCACTAGGACATTCCAACATCATATCCTATGTGGAGTTTACACAAAGACTGATGGACAGTTTTGATAGGAAGGATCCATAGATCTCCTTCCGTGAGCTGGCACAATTGAGACAAATAGGAACACCTCAGGCATATATTGTAGAGTTCGAGAAGGTTGCTGTGCAAGTAACTGACATATTAGAACACAGATTTTTGATGTTATTCACAAAAGGTTTAGCAGAACCCTTGTGTGTATGGGTCAAGTCCTTCAAGCCAACCACACTACAGGATGCGGTTATGAAGACACTTGACATGACAGATATAGTATCGAAGATGAAAGGGCCAACCAAACCTTACATTCCCCCCAAACCCTAGGATAACAAGTCATTCCGGAATGATGGGACCGAGAAGGATCGTATGGATGAGGAGACTAGGAGGGAGCTCAGGCAAAAGAATCTTTGCTTCATGTGCAAGGGCCTTTGGGATCTAGGTCACAGGTGCATGGGTAAAGGAAAGGTACACTACATAAAGGTTTTTTTTGATGAAGAATATGATGAGGAAACAAGCCATGACCAAGGAGAGACACACGACAACCCTAAGGAGGAGAAACCACAGGGTGTAGTCCAAAAAGATGAATCACCACATATGGAACCCAAGAAGGTGGTCATAGCCACACTATCAGGCATTTGCAGATATCACACCTTCCGGATTAGAGGGGTTGTGCAGGGACACCGAATTACTTCATTGATTGATAGTGGGGCCACCCACAATTTTATTGATGCATCTCTAGTTGACATGAAGGGCATTACGATAGAGGAGTTCGACGAATTTAATGTGGAAGTAACTTATGGGTACACTCTAGACTGTACTCACATGATCATTGGGTTAGACGTGACGTTGGGTAACTACACATTAATCAATGATTTCTACATGGTGGACATAAAAGACACTAACATAGTTTTGGGCATCCAGTGGATCTATTCATTGGTAGACATAAAATGAACTACCAAATCATGAGGGTGGAGTTTAGAGACAAGGAAGGGAGAAGGGTTGTTCTAAGGGGAATGGATACAGATCCGCCCAGGACCATGACAACTAAGAGGATGGAGGTCACTCTTAGGTGTAGGAACATCGCATGGGCAACACAATTTTTGATTTCCCCCAGAAGGAAAGAGAGGGTTGTTAGCACTACCATATGGACATATAGAACCTTGTGGGGAAACATGATAAGGTGTTTGGGAAAATCCCACCTGGAGTATTGACAGACAAGGGGATTTGAGCATAGCATTGAGTTTGAGGAAGGGGCCAAACCCATTATTATGACCCCATACTAACATTTGAAGAGTTTCAATGACCAAATTGAGAAGACCATTTGGGAGTTTCTAGAGATGGGACACATCAAACCCAACTTTAGTCCTTTTGTTTCATCCATAGTACTGGTGAATTAAAAATACAAAACCTTGAGAATGTGTATAGATTACCGGGTACTGAACAAGAGGACCATTAAGAACCGATACTTGATTCCGAGGATTGACAAGCTACTTG
>ML798821.1:330051-355778 GCA_009831015.1 Picea engelmannii
CATAGGCACATCATGTTTTAACCATTAAATTTTGGGGCATCAAAGATTGAAATTAATTAGTAGATTGAATTTAAGGGCTTCGATGATTTTCCATAGGTTGTACATGGAGAACGAAATTTTAATTCATTATCGTGTCTTTCATAGAATAACTTTTTTTTAGGAACATAACTGTTGAAAAAGTTGTAAGATTCATGATACGATATTTTAAATTGTCTATTTGTTGGCAAGTTGGCCAGGTGGGCCCACAGGATCTATTGTCAAATTTTCTATTAAAAACATAAATTGCTAAAAATATTGTAAAATTTGTGATTCTAAATTGTTTGTTTGCCAACAAGTTGGATAGGCAGGTGTAGTGTCCCCAAGGTCGAGCCCCGTTACAGATCATGTTATATGCAAAGAATTGTAAATATGTTCTATAGGCTGGTGAGCCAAGTTTTGTATAAGCTGTAGGCTTATGAGTTTTGTTAGGCCAGGGAGCCTAAGTGTTGAAGGCCAGGAGCCAGTTGATGTACTTGTATGTATGCAGGTCAATTAATAAAATATAAATACCGCCAGTGCAGACCGACCACGATGAAAGAGTGACGGGGGAATGAGCGTCCACAAAGTGGGCAAGGGATCAAGGGGCTGAAAGGTTGGAAAGGGGCTGAGTAAGGAGCCTAGGGGCTAAGCCTAGGGGGCTTAGGCCTGGAATAATATTTTATTATTGTTCCTAAAAATCCATGAGCACATTATTTTATCCTAAGTCCTTTTTGGAAGGACCCGTGAGTTCCCAAGTGGTGGGAGGAAAGTGTACGGATGGAATGCATGCAGTTTCCAGGGTGACAAGTGTCAACCCTGGTGCATGCAAATAAAACAGAGAAAGTAAGCCGAGAGGGGGACGCTCTCCTCCATTGAGAACCGAACCTCTGTGCTGGGAACGGGTACGACCTTTGCCGAATATCTTGATTCATCTCTGAAACTGTTAGGGGTGTTTGCCTGAGGAAAACCGTGTAATACCCTATCCAGAGCTATGAGTCTGTGTCTGTTCTAGGCAACCCGGAACGCATTCTTGAACCAAAATTCCCTGTGCTGAACTCGAGTGGAAGCATCCTGTGATTGTATGGGAAAACTGAGCTAGCATGTGCGTGAAGCCTGCTCCAAAATCATCACCGTCAGATCATCCTGTGATTGCCGAGCCAGTTGTTGGAAGCATTTGTCTGTGTTTCCTGTGGATTGTTGTGACCGTGCAGTACTGGACTGCGTGAGACTTGTTGTCCTGTGAGCGACTCCTCCAGGTGAGGGAGTGCGCAGAGGGAGAAGAGGACTCCTGGAAGGAACCCTGTAGCTGCCATAGAGCCCGGAGAATTCCGGTCCGACCTGTTCCTGTAACCCAAGGTAAGGGAGAATGGTAGCCGAAGGACTGTCTAGGTGACAGAGAAGGTGCACTCTCCTGGGGTGGAACAGGCATGTGGGGAATGAGGGTCTGTGGGCAGTGAGAGTGGGAGATTCCTGGGAGAGCTTCTCCCTGGTGAAGTGTATGTGCTATCTTTCCTGTAACCTCAGCCTAGCCTAGGATTCCTTGCCTTGGGGTGGAGCTCGGTCCCAACTCGAGGGTGACCTACTGTTGAGCTGATGAACAGTGTGGTCTAAGGCTGGGAGGTTCGTGGAAGGCCTGCACTTGGTTGGTGTATTTCTACAACAAATAAAAGATAAGTATTCTAAGTTATGTTTTGATCATGTTTGCATGACTGTGCTGTTTTGTATCATGTTTTCCGCTGTGTAAATGAATTAATGATGAATGCTATGAAACATTTAATTATAGCAGTACCCATAGAATTTACTCTGAGTTTTTAAGTGTGTTTAATTATGTTAAATGCATTTGCTTATAATTCCATGTAAGGAATGGTAAACTGAGAGGTTGGGAAACCTGGGTAGTGAAGGGTACGCTACAGCAGGCCCATAGGTCCTGTTAGCATTAGAAGTCACCCCTGGATTGCGGCAGATGTAAGCCTAATACCCATCAGAGTTTATGTCACAGATTGGTTATAAAATGGTCAAATGGGTGCAGTCTCAGGAAAGTATCGTCTTAACTAAAAAAACTGGGCTGGTATGCGTAAATAGGTGAGGTCTTGATCTAACTTCAATCAGTAAATTGTAGTAAGGGTGAGTAGGAGGAAGACATAATGAGGAAATGTAGAGGTTTGTCGAGGACATTAGGTTCTCCAACAACCCAAAGAATAAAAACTTAAACAAAATATCTTCTTGAATTTAAGTCTCAAAGAAACTGAAAGGAATTACAACGACACTATAATCAAACATTCATTATAATGCAATCACAATAATTCAAGTGAATCAGTCAATCATGAACTCTTTCAGCATCAGAGGCAAACAATATGTAGTAAGGAAAGTTGACTGTTATTAAACAAGAAGTCTCAAATACATATACATAACCAGAGAACCAGAGGCTTCATTAAAACTTTACCCTATGAGAGCTTAGCTCAACCATCAACCATTACAAAATATAAAAACTGAGTATATATACTCAAAGCAACTCGACCCCCTACAGAAGCACGCTCTGGTAACTATGTTCAAGGCTTGGCATCTGCATCTTCCTCTGTTAGGCCGCACTTGCATTCTTTTGTCAGACGTGATCTTGGATCGGTATGGGCTTGTAGGAAAAACCGCTCGCAGGGGTACCACGAGCTGACAACTCTATTTTCCATGGCCGACTCCTCCATGCTTTTCATTTTACGGGATGAAATGAAGTTTCAACTACCTCACCCCATTTCCATTAACTCACTGCATCAGGATCAGAATGGAGCCCTGACACCCATGAATGCTCCAGGAGACGTTCACGACTCCTCTAAGTCAATTATGGCGCCTCGAGGCCATGCAGACTTTCCTCTGTAACCAATTCAGGCAGCTTCGGCCCTTTGGTGCAGATATTTTCCATCAGCCTAACCTTGCATGTGACCTTGGGCTGTGACCTGGAGATTATACCTAAAGGAACTTTTGGGACTTTGCCTTTCAGGAGTATTTACTCCTCTTTTCTCTCAACATCGCGATTACCCGAAGTCGTGAAACGTCTTTCAAGATCAGTGGCTAAGCTTGCTTTAAAATGAACAGCCACGATCCTTTCCCTGACAACATGAAACGCCAGCTAAGTGATGAGCGTTAGCCCCTCTTTCCAGACCTGCTTCCCATGTGATCAGACGTTGAGACCATGAGACCAACTCTTAGGCATATCACGATTTCATGTTTCATGAACTCATGAGGTGTTCCATTCTCAAAACCCCGAGTCACAAAATCATGACGCTTGGATCAGTTGACACGCACCCCTCTTTGATCGGACGACCCTGATCATTTCACGATTTCGCATGGCGCCAGTTTTCAGGACCCGCCCTCCTACTTTCCTGACTCACTAAATCGCGAAAATTTGACCCAAAAGTCCAGATCTCCGCCTTGATCAACGACTACGATCTTTTCACGATTTTTCATTTCGCGAGATCTGATGATTTTACTCCTTGACTGCTCCGATCCGCGAAATCACGAAATGCTTAATCGTGTGCCACACGTCCTGCTGAGAAGGACTGATCAGATCATTTCATGATTTCACATTTTGCGAATCCTCGTAACTTTTCCCTTTAACTAATCCATCCCCGAAATCACGAAATGATTAATCGTGTGCCACACGTCCTGTTGAGAAGGACGACTCAGATCATTTCGTGATTTCGCATTTCACGAGTTTTAAAACTTTGTTCCTTGATCGCTCCACCTCAGGAAATCATGAAATTCCAATCGACTGCCACCTGTCCCCTTCAAAGATCAATGCCTCATACTTACTTCAGGGTTTCAGGACCTTGGACCCTTTGCTCAGGGGTTAAACTTTGAGAAATTTTTGAACTCTAAAACCCACGAACCACCGATCAAAAATTCACATGGAATCTTGGTCGCTGAAAGCTTAAACCTCCATGCTGCTTGATTCGATTCTAGATTGAGTCGCTCGAGTGTGGTGATTTATGCTCACAGCCGCGGCCTTTGAAAAATATTAGTGATAACATTTGGCTCCACAGGGGATGGCATGCTCCCTGCGAGCTATCAAGAATACGTAGTTCCAATGCCTTAGTTGTTGGGTTATGGAGTCATGCTCAAAATATTCATAGAATAAAACAGAGAAATATGTACACTGCTCTACTAAAATGAAACAAACACATGGGCTCCAGAAGGAGCTTATTAATGTACAATCCTAAACTAACTGAAAATTTTACAAAATGCTAGGTGAAAGCAAACTTCCACCATAGACATTCAAGTAACTGTTTAAATGGAGGGCCCTTGGATCTATCAGTGATTGATAACATATGATACAACCGCAACAACATAATGGTTACATCCTTCAGCTTTCCTTCGAATGCTAAAAATGAGATGAAGCTGAGAGGCTTCAAAATGTGGAGGAACTGCAACTCCATGTACTCCCTGAATGGGTCATAGAATAGGTGACATAAAGCATGTTTTGTCTAGCAGCTGCTCACACATGGCTGTATATCTATGGTAAGCTTAGGGAAATGAGAGGCTGATGCAGACTGATTGATTTCAGATGATGTCTGCTCACTTACAGGCTCTGAGCAATCTATAAACTGCATCTTTGGCTCCTCCTCTTCTTCTCCATGGCTCTCCCAAGGATCAGATTCATAATCATCATAAACAAGGACCATGGGAAATCTCTGTTTTCTGTCATGTCGTTCAATGTCTTCATAGTGATCAAATGTAGGATAAGCTTGTTTCTCATCATCACTAGAATATTCATCAAAAAAGGTTTCCCTTCATATCGATGATCAACCTCCAAAACAATGATCCCATCGAGAATATAACTATTAAAAATATCCATTTCAGGGACAACAGTAACTGCAGCTTCTGGCTGTTCATACATATGATTTTTCTCTTTCATCCTAGGTAAAAACATATCACGGGAAACCTCTTGAAGGAAAGGAGAATAATCCTCCTCCACAACCATCTCTTCTTTAAAAACTAGAAGGTCTTCTTCATCATAAGCATGGCTTATAGGAACATCTGCTTCAACCCCATATCCAGGAGAGCTATCTATTGTAGACAACATCTGCTCTATAAACTCAGAATTTTCAGAAGAGGCATGCTGATCTTTATGAACATCTAAAATAACAGATGTATCTGAAATGATGTCATATGTTTCTGCACTAGGGATAACATAATGAATATCATTCAATGCCTCTATATTTTCATAGAAAATGCTTTCTTCTACAGTAAAAGCTTCATCACAAACATGGTCTTCAAGACTAGCAAAGTCTTCATGAAACAAAGAAAATTCATCACAACAACTTTCATAAAGATGCTCAGCTGGAAAATAATCCTTACAAAATGAATTGAAAACTGTATGAAAACCTGTCAAAGAATTGATGCTTGCAGTGTGAAGAGATTAACACCAATCAAGAGCATCCACCCTTAATGAATATCTGAAAATCTTAATATGAACATCTTCATGCATGATATTAAGTCGATGAATAACTTCATGAAAGTCCAGTAAATGCTCAGCTGGTACCTCCCAACTTTTTTCTTTAAATTCAGGGAGGATATCTTCCCATTCATCTCTATCAGGCAATGGATTTGGGAAACCAACTATTTTCGAAAAATCACATAAGGCATACCTCGGAGTCGAAGTTTCTTTCATTTCAAACCAATGGAGTCGCCAGTGGAATCTTTAGGAATGGAGTTGCCAGGTGAAAGATGCACAACTTTGAATGTGTATGGTATTTGTTCACTATCAAAGACCAGATCTGATCGTCTTCATTTTACCAGGGAACTTCTCAAGCTGAGAAAGCAATTGCTAAAAAATTTCTCGAGAAAGCTCCTTTGGGTCAGCTTTAGGTGTGCTAGAGGAATCCACAACTGAAAAAGTTGAGTGGAAACAATGGAGTTGCCATGTGCAAGTGAAATCTTCAATGGTTCTGATATCTGATGCACCTTCAGAATCAGAAACTTCGTTGTCGTTCAATCCTAGGGAAAAGTCTTCAATTCGTTCCTCGGTAACGACACCAAAAATCTTAGCACCAGAAGTCAGCCATGGATTGCGACAGAGGTAAGCCTGATACCCATCAGAGTTTATGTCACAGATTGGCTATAAAATGGTCAACTGGGTGCAGTCGTAGAAAAGTATTGTCTTAAATCAGAAAACTGGGCTGGTATGCATAAATAGGTGAGGTCTTGATCTAACTTCAGTCAGTAAATTGTAGTAAGGGTGAGTAGGAGGAAGAAATAATGAGGAAATGTAGAGGTCTTCCGAGTACATCAGGTCCTCCAATAGCCCAAAGAAGAAAACTTGAACACAATATCTTCTCGAGTTTAAGTCTCAAAGAAACTAAAAAGAATTACAACAACACTATAATCAAACATTCATTATAATGCAGTCACAATAATTCAAGTGAATCAGTCAATCATGAACTCTTTCAGGATTAGAGGCAAATAGTATGTAGTAAGGACAACTAACTGTTATTAAACAAGAAGTCTCAAATACATATACATAACCAGAGAACCATAGGCTTCATTAAAACTTTACCCTACGGGAGCTTAGCTCAACCATCGACCATTACAAAATATAAAAACTGAATATATATACTCAAAGCAACTGAACCCCCTACAAAAGCGCGCTCTGGTCACTGTGTTCAAGGCTTGGCGTCTACATCTTCATCTGTTAGGCCACACTTGCATTCTTTTGTCAGACGCGATCTCAGATCGGTATGGGCTTGCAGGAAAAACTGCTCGTAGGGGTACCACGCGCTGACAACTTTATTTTCCATGGCCGAATCCTCCATGATTTTCGTTTATGGGATGAAATGAGGTTTCAACTACCTCCCCCCATTTACATTAACTTACTGCACCAGGATTAGGATGGAGCCTTGACACCCATGAATGCTCCAGGAGACGTTCCAACTTCTCCAAGTCAATTATGGCACCTCGAGGCCATGCAGATTTTCCTCTGTAACCAATTCGGGCACCTTTGGCCCTTTGGCACGACTCTTTTCCATTAGCCTGACCTTTCATGTGACCTTGGGCTGCGACTTGGAGCTTATACCCAAAGGATATTTTGAGACTTTCCCTTTCATGAGTCTTTACTCCTCTTTTCTCTCAACATCACGATACCCGAAATGGAAAAACGACTTTCAAGATCGATGACTAAGATTGCTTTAAAATGAACGACCATGATCCTTTCCTTGATAACATGAAACACCAATTAAGTGATGAGCGTTAGCTCCTCTTTCCAGACCTGCTTCCCATGTAATCAGGCGTTGAGACCATGAGCTCAACTCTTAGGTGCATCGCGATTTCACGTTTCGTGAACTCGTGAGGTGTTCCATGCTCAAAACCATGAGTCGCGAAATCGCTACGCTCAGATCATCTGACACGTGCCCCTCTTTGATCGGACGACCCTGATCATTTCGCATGTCATGAGTTTTCAGAACTCGCCCTCCTACTTTCCCGACTCACGAAATTGTGAAAAGCTGACCCAACGGTCCAGATCTCCCCCTTGATCAACGACTGCGATCTTTTTGCGATTTTTCATTTCACGAGATCTAATGATTTTTCTCCTTGACTGCTCCGATTCACGAAATCACAAAATGCTTAATCATGTGCCACGTGTCCTACTGAGAAGGATGGCTCAAATCATTTCATGATTTCTCATTTCGTGAATCCTCGTAACTCTGCCCTTTGACTGCCCCATTCCCTGAAATCATGAAATGCTTAATCGTGTGCCACACATCCTACTGAGAAGGATGGCTCAGATCATTTTGCGAGTTTTAAAACTCTGTTCCTTGATCGCTCCACCTCGCAAAATCACGAAATGCCAATCGACTGCCACCTATCCCCTTCAAAGATCAACAACTCATACTTACTTCGGGGTTTCGGGACCTTGGACCCTTTGCTCAGGGGTTAAACTCCGAGCAATTTTCAAACTCTGAAACCCATGAATCGCCGATCAGAAATTCACATGGAATCTCGGTCGCTGAAAGCTTAAACCTGCATGTTGCTTGATTCGAGTCTGGATTGAGTCGCTCAAGTGTGGTGCTTTGCGCTCACGGCTGTGGCCTACGACCCTTGACAACTATTAGTGATAACAGGTCCACTGATTCTTTGATGTATTAGATTGAATTTAGGCTCCTGGTCTACTAGATGAAATTTACTACTCCAGATAGACATTGGTGTTGCATTAGTGCAAGAACAAATAAAATTTCAGCCAATCAATATTACTCATGTACTTAAAGCCTTAAAAAATAACCATGGTCTGTATGAATTAGCCATTAGTAATTTAGATCTAGAAAAAAGCCATGAAATTTTGTCTATGTTCACTCCTTGTTAATATATTTTATCCCTTCCAATGTCATCAATCTTACTATTTGAGTGTTCATATTTAAGCTGAAAATTGTTTGTTAAAACAAAGTGGGGATAAAATGGCTGTTTATAAATAGATATAGTAAAAGTTAAAAGATTACTTAGGAGTGAAGGTCCCTTGAAGCTATATTGAGATGCTCCATTTTGATAAGGAGAGATGGACTTGTAGAAGATACAAGAGGCAGTGGCTCTCTCCCATCCTTTACAATGTTGGTTTTATCTTAGTTAATATCCATGTTATTTTCTTTTGTAACTAGTTGAATATGCAAATTGTAACTTCTTTGATTTTTGTTTTTCTTCCAATCATTTATACTTGTCAAAGAATTACCGTATAAGGTGATCTTGCTTCTTCATGAATTTTTCTCTAAAATGAGAGCAGAAAGGAATGGAAATGTGCGCTAGTCACACATTTTGTAAAGTTAAAGTAAATCTATTCTATCTGCCCACCTGATGTTGCTTGAAGTTTAACTCATTTGAATTGATCTTTGTTTATGATTTTATATACCATGTACTGTTTGAAAGTGGTATTGTTATAATAAGATCTATTAGATCACCTTGATAAGTGCATATAGTTCTCACATTGACCATTATTCATGCTAGTATAACTGTTGGAGGAGTGATAATGGAACCTGTCCTATCACTCCTCCCTGTTATCATCCAGATTTTCCTTGGCTCCCTCCATTTCAACTTTGTCTTACACCAAGACAATAACTTATAGCTTTGGTGCAACCACCAGAACATCCCTTATAACATAGTCATTTGAATTGTCATCCCAATGCTGAGGGAGAGGGGAAAACCATGACGTGGCTCAACTTGGTACACCTTCGCGGCAAGGCAGAAGAGACATCAACGACTGGAGCAAGTGTTATCCATGGCCCAAACTCAGATTGCACGTAGAGCAAGGATTTCCTGGTTGCCTCCCATGGTGTATGTGGAGGAGGTCATCCTGGAGGAGCCCTTATAGATTCCTATGGAGCCTCTTCTTTTCACAGTGCCAGAAAATTGGAAGCCACCAAGGAACCTCCTGAGGGAAGTCACTCAGGTCGTCACTATGGAGTGCCAAGGAAACAACACCATGGAGGCACAATTGGAGGAATTCCCCACTTGCTACATCAAGGAGGAGTTTCCGGAAGAGCTCCTACACATGGCTTCTCAGGATGTTGCACTCCCAGCTTGCTACAATTCATCCAGAGTCATGGGAAGCGATACAGACCAGGAGAAGCAGGTTGAGGACCAGGGTCAGGGCACAACAATGGAACAATAGAGCGGGGAGGCAACAAGCGAGGCTGCGAAGACCAAGGTGGGTGGCACAACGAAGGAGGGTGGAAAGATCCTTGCGCCACCTCCCATCTCGACTATGCAGGAGCAGTGGCGTGTCCTACCGTCATTCTTCCACCTGGAGAATTTGGAATTGATGTTCGAATTGAGAAGCTAGATGGTGGATCATGTCCACCGTGCCAGCCTCATGAGCCAACACATAGACATGTTATATGGCGTATTTTCCAACGCGCTAGCAGGACAAAGATGTCCCACCTGTGCGTGACCTTACGTGCTGCCATCTTGGGATGGACTGCAAGATGAAGACGCCGACATGGCCACCTCAGAGGCCAACGGGTAAATGCTTCTGGTTATGGTTATGGTTTTAGTTAGCTCAGAACTTTCACTGTCTAAACTAGTTCCATTTTCTGTCTCTCTGGTTAATGTACATAGTATAGGCCGTCGTCTGTCCTGGTTTCCTACGGGCAGGACAAATGGCGGACCGCCTCTTTTGGACATGGACATCCAAGGTTGCCAACTGCCCTTGTTTCCGCTAATTCAGTGGAACAACTGGAAACCTCAAGATAAATGTTTATTTTTGCATCTACCTCTGTTTTACTTAAAAAAAAAGAGATCCATGTATCAAAAAAAAGGGCTTGGGGCATGGAATAACAAAGAGGAAGAAGAGAATTAACAAATAATAATTTAAAAAAATATTTTCAATGTTATTATGTATAATTTCTTTATTTAAAAATTTAATAGTAACTTTATTATAGCTTTTATTTACCCTATTTCTAATCATAGCTTTCTTCCAACTTTAATGAAAATTCCATTAATTTTCTTACTCTTTAATTTTTTAAATTACTAATTTTTAAAATAATATTTAAAAAATAAATAAATTATAAACTAAAAGGAGTAAAAATGACTAACTCCTTTGTTTTACTTTTTACTTTATATATTAGTACTTTTTTCCTCTCATTTTAGTTTTACATTAGTACTTTTTATTTTACATGTTTTGATGTTTTGTTTAATAGAAGTAATATTTGAAAAGAACTCATAAACTTTCTAATTTAATATAAACTACTTGATATACAATTCAATAAAACTTTCCAATTTAGTGTAAACTATTTAATATACAATTCAATAAAAATTTGATGGACAAGATTAAGGGATATTATAATTTAATTTTAAATGTTTGTTTAGATACTTAAATTAAGTGATATTATTAATAAAAATTTCCAATTTAGTATAAACCATTTGATATACAATTCAATAAAATATTAATGGACAAATTAAGAGATATTATAATTTAATTCTAAATGTTTGTTCATATGCTTAAATTAAGTAATATTATCAATAAAACTTTAAATTAAGTAATATTATCAATAAAACTTTCCAATTTAATATAAACTACTTGATATACAATTCAATAATAATAATAATAATAATAATAATAATCTATTTTTAAGGTCACGGCCAAGCCATCACACCAAATTGGTGTATGAGACCCCCTTGTTTGTGGGACAAGGGACCCCCCTTCGCCCAGCGATTTGAGTGGTAAAGTCTACGAAGGTATACATACCCTACCCCCCTCTGGATTTGAACCTGTGACCTCTTAAGAGAAAACACATGTTCTTAACCATTAGGCCCACTAAAATATATTAGATGGGAAAATTAAGAGATATTAGATGGGAAAATTAAAAGATATTATAATTTAATTCTAAATGTTTGTTCATATGCTTAAATTAAGTAATATTATAATTTACTTCAAATTTAGTGTTTTCTGTTAAGCAAAGCTTATTCAGAGGCTTAAATACCACGGTAACCAGAAATTGGGGCTTAAGCACAACAAAATAAAAATGAATCGCGAAATTAAAACGATCCGATCACAATATCGCAGTATTACTAACATCATCTTATTTTTTTCATTAATCAACAACCAACCACAGGCGATTCCAACGGTAATAATGTAAAGTGGATTCCGCTTGGGACTAACGAGGCACAGGCGAAGATCTAAATCAGATGGACATGGCGATGACATGGAAATCACAAAACAAAAATAATGATAAATCAACCTTAAACTCTAGATGCCATGAAATTGAAAATAGGAAAAAGCATGAATCGACTGCATAGAAATTGACGAAAAAGCATGAAATGAAACTGATGACAGAGGCATCAATTGAAATGTAAAAAAGCTGGAAGAGTTAGTTGAAATTGAAAAAAGCTGGAAGAGTTAGTTGAAGAGAGAGAGGGAATTTGTCTCGAATGAAAGATTCCAGAGAGGAGGCAAAGGTGGGAAACCAACTTTCCGTTGAAGGTGTGTGAAGAAGATATCTATATATCAGATCAAAACCAACTATCCGTTGAAGGTGTGTGAAGAAGATATCTATATATCAGATCTTAACCTGTTTCAACATTTTCCTCCTTTATCCATGATTTGAGGTCTGAGGTCTGTGTGCTTTGGTGTTTGCGTCTGTGTGTGGTCAGTTATGTTTGCGTGTTGAGTCCGGGTCTGTGTTTGGTCTTAGTCTGGGTCAGTCATGTCCATGTGTTGAGTCATGTCTGTCTGTCTGTGATAGAGGAGGAAACCAGATTGGGTTGCAGGCAACTGGATCATACGCTGGAGCAAACATCTTCGAGGGAAGGACAGTTGAGGTGCTTAATAAAATCGATACTCCAAACTCCCATTGCAGGTATGTAGGGATGGTTCTGGATTTCTCTTTTCCATTAGTTTAGCCATGATTAATTTTCAACTTCTTTATCTTTAAGTAGTTGAACTCCCTTGTTTATTGGATTAACCCATCTGTGTATTGGCTTAACCCTACTGCTTCTTTAGTTTAACCTACCGCCGACTTCATTAAACCTGCTGCTTTCAAACCCTCTTCATTGCCTGTGTATCAATTCATTAAACGTGGGTGTTTTAACTCTGCCAAACCAGTTGGGTTTGTGTTGAAAAACAAAGATGGATCTATTCTGATGAGACTCTGCACAAAGGTTTAGCTTAATGGTTAGTGAAAAGGGTTATCAGATTTTTGAATGCCGAAAACTTTTTGATTTCGCCCATATATTTATTATATTGATTTCTCTACGGCTAAATTTATAATACAGATAGTTTTGTTTCAAAATTTTAGCAAAAAGAAATCTAATCAGGAGATAGAAGCATTTATAATACAAATCAAAAATAGAAATGTAACATGCAGAATACAAAGCAAAACCAAAAATGCAAGACATAAGAAATAATGATGGATAATTTTGAATCAGGGTTTCAAATTCTTTGTAAATTCAATTACATAGAAAAACCCACCAAAATATAACTAATCTACATAGAAAAACCCACCAAAAAATAACTAATCATAATCTATAAGAAAAAAAAATCATAATAACCCTCTGCTTAAATTATTATTTAACAAAGAATTGGATTTAAAATCATAATAACCATCTGCTTTGAAACCCTCTTCATTGTGTATCAATTCTTTAAACGTGGGTTTTTTAACCTTGTTGTTTATTGGTTTAACTTGCCATCGTTTTTTTAACCTTGTTGGTTATTGGTTTACCTGCCATTAATTTGGTTTAACCCACCCTTAATTGTTAATGTGTGGAATCATTTATTGTCTTCTAAATCGAATCCCAACATCGATGTGATACAGTTTTTTTCTTCAAATACTTTAGTGTAATTAGTGATTGATGATTTTTAATAATACAATTTTTTTAATACTTTTTTAATAATTTTTAATAGAGTTCTTTTAATAATGTTTTTGAATAGGTACACATCACCGAAAAGTCATCATTTCAACCCTCAACCGTGTTTACTGTGTTTTTTAAGCAATATATTCACTCCATTGTTAAATGTAGATATTGAACTTTTAAATCAATATTTTTTTCTTAGAATTTTTTAAAAATTAGTTTACTGTAGATATTATCTGTATCTCTCCCTCAGCCATGTTTACGGTTTGTTTTTTCTTTACTTTTTTACCGTATTTTAAACGAGTTTACTGTTTAAATATAGATATTATATTATATTTCTCTCATCCATCATTATTGTAATTTTTTTTTTTAAAGATTTAAAGGTGTAATGAAAATAGTAATTATAGTGTATAGTTATTTAGATTATTATAAAAAAAATTATTCAAATTTTTATGATATAGTAAATATTCTTATACAGATTTTTTTTGACATGTATGATATAAAGATTTTCTGGTTAGTATCATTAAGATTAAGATATGCAGTGGTAAAAAGTAATTATATTTTTTTAACTTAATATTAACTCTAGAATCAGTTATCTCATTTTAATTATATGAGATTATTTTAATTATATAAGTAGAACTTTGTTATTATAATGCATTAGAAATATTTCAATTTTTTATGTTTTTTCTTTCTTATATTTATGTGTGGTATTGTGGGTTTATTTATAAAAATGTGGTATTGCAGGTTTATTTTATAAGTCATTGCTACATACTCATTATGAGATTTATTAATGTCATTAAGAGAATTGAACCATGGTGGGGAGGATAACAATCATTCCTCACAAACATCCAAGTTACACTCAATTGACAAATATGGATGTATTTATATATTCATTTTCTCTCATTAGTTTTTAATTATATGAGAGTTATGTACATACATTATTAATAAAAATATTTTTTTGTGAGGGGTTAAAACCCCTTCCAAGTGCTCTAAGAGGGGTGGAGCCCCACTCTCCTTAGAGTAGTGTAGCTTTTCATGTTTGTGTATTTTTATTTATTTTTATGTTTTTATTAAGCTCATACCCATCAAAATATACTTTTTAAACACATTTACTTGGTAGCATTACATTTAAAGCATATAATCTTACATTCAATATACTTTCTAAACACATTTACTTGGTATCATTACATTTAAAGCATATAAGCCTACATTTACATCTAAAGCATGTAGTTCTACATTCACATTTATAACAATCTCATTCAAACTATGCAATAGTACATTTTCATTTTCTAAAAAATTTCTTCACTAGTAAATTATACAATTTTATATAATATACCAAAAATATTAAATGCTACTCTAATAAAACAAAGTATTCGCATTATTTTAGTTATTATTATTTTTAATTATTTTTGATTAATTATTATTTTTTTCAATTATTTTATTATTTTTTAGTTAGATAAAGTGATTTATATGTTTTATACAATAAAGTTGAGTAACATATTGAATTTTAAATTGTAGAATGTATGTTTGCTTATTTAAAATTGTGTGTATTTGTAAATGGTTTAGAGAATGTTGTTTGTTTATGTTTGTATGAGTAACATATTGATTTGATATCATATGTTTGTTTATTTGAAATTGCATGTCTAGGTGGTTTTGACAATTTATATTTATGTTTGTATATGGATTTGAAATTGTATAATGTGTGTTTGCTTGTTTGAATTCATGTATTGTATCTATTGATGTTTGTATATTGATTTGAATTTGTATATTGTGTGTTCACTTATTTCAAATTATTATATGTGTGCAAATGATTTTGACAATGTTTATGTTGTATATTGTTTGAAATTATATAATGTGTATTTGCTTATTTCAATTTGTATATTGTGTGCTTGATTGTTTGAAATTAAATGTGTGTGTAGATGGTATTGACAATGTTTGTTTGTTTATATATTGATTTGAAATTCTATAAAATGTGTTTGTTTATATGAATTTATAGTGTTTCTTCAAGTATATGAATGCATGTTTATATTTGTGTATTGATTTGAAATTGTATAATATTTGTTCACATGTATGARTACTGTTRACATTGTTTGTTTGCTTATGTTTGTGTATTGATTTGAAATTATATAATGTGTGTTTGCTTATGTTTGTGTAGTGATTTGAAATTATATAATGTGTGTTTGCTTATGTGTATTTGTATATTGTGTGTTTGTTTACTCTTGTTTGTGTTTGTATATAGATTTGAAATTGTATAAATGTGTGTTCACATCTTTGAATTTGTTTGTTTATTTGAATATGCATATGTATGTGTGTGAATGGTTTTGATAATGTTTGATTGTTTGAAATTACATKTGTGTGTAGATGGTATTGACAATATTTGTTTGTTTGTATATTGATTTGAAATTTTATAAAATGGTTTTGTTTATATGAATTTATAGTGTTTCTTCAAGTATTTGAATGCATGTTTATATTTGTGTATTGATTTGAAATTGTATAATATTTGTTCACATGTATGAGTAGTGTTGACAATGTTTTTTTGCTTATGTTTGTGTATTGATTTGAAATTATATAATGTGTGTTTGTTTATGTTTTTTTATTGATTTGAAATTATATAATGTGTGTTTGCTTATGTGTATTTGTATATTGTGTGTTTGTTTGCTCTTGTTTGTGTTTGTACATAGATTTGAAATTGTATAAATGTCTGTTCACCTCTTTAAATTTGTTTGTTTATTTGAATATGCATATGTATGTGTGTGAATGGTTTTGATAATGTTTGATTGTTTGAAATTATATGTGTAGATGGTATTGCCAATGTTTGTTTGTTTGTATATTGATTTGAAATTGTATAAAATGTGTTTGTTTATATGAATTTATAGTGTTTCTTCAAGTATTTGAATGCATGTTTATATTTGTGTATTTGAATGCATGTATGAGTAGTGTTGACAATGTTTGTTTGTTTATGTTTGTGTATTGATTTGAAATTATATAATGTGTTTATTTATGTTTTTGTATTGATTTGAAATTATATAATGGGTGTTTTCTTATGTGTGTTTGTATATTGTGTGTTTTTGTATGTTTGTTGATGTTAAATTGTACAATGTCTATTTACTTATATGAATTTGTACATTGCTTGTTTTCTTATTTGATATTGCATATGTATGTATGAGTTCTTTTTGACAATCTTTGTTTGCTCATATTTGTGTACTGATTTGAAATTGTATAATGTGTGTTTTCTTATTTGTATTTGTACACTATATGCTTGTTTATTTGAAATTGTATATGTATGTGTATGAGTATGTTTGTTGTATTGAGTTTTAATGATAATATTTGCATTTCTTTCATTGATATGTATGTGAATGAATATGTTTGCTTGATATAATTTAAAATTTATTTAGAATCTATTTAAAGTAATAGTTTATATATTATTATTATTCTATATTATATTTTTTTAGATTTTTAAAATTAATTTTAACATGTTTTTTTTTAATAATTTTTTTTGCATTTTTTTATTTGTTATTTTTAAAAATATTTTTATATCAATCATCTTAATCCATTTTTAATAAAAATTATAATCATTATTAATAACTATTTTTAATAAACATTATAAAAATAACATTAATATGAATAATGAAAAATTTATCATAGTTTCATTTTATTAATGTTAATAAGTTAATATGTTTAGAAATTTCATTAAAATTACTACTAATTTCACATATTAAATAAGATAATAAAATCACCTTGCATGTTGATATGTTAAAAAAACCATATCAATAATGCATAGAAGTTTTTGGGGAAAATAAGCTTCCACCTTCCCGTAGTTGAACCTATTAGTAGAGATTTTTAATATCTCTAAGCAAAGATAAACTCTTTTATTTTAATACACATTATTAAAATATATATTTAAAAAACAACTTAAAAAACTTCTTATAAGGAAAAAGGTTGGAAAACACACTTAGAGTGTATCTATACACTTGTGCAAAGCTCTTAGTCATTCATATTTAACAAATATGCAAGTTTCAACAACTATTTCCAAAAAAACAATTTTAAAATTATCCAATATGAAAAACAATGATAGATTTTTTTCTTTTATTTTAATACATATTATTAAAATATATATTTAAAAACAAATTTTCAAAAACTTCAAATATATATTTAAAAACATATCAATAGCATAATTTTTTTTTTCAAAAGAATTTACCTACTTATAATGAAAAGGATGGGGACCAAACCTCTTCGATTATCTTTACACTAATGCAAAGCCCACATATTAAATTGATATACAAGTTTTAACAACCATTACCCATATATACCAAATCATTACATAAGAAAAACAATAATAATTTTCTCATTTATTTTAATACACTATTAAAATATATATTTAAAAAACAATTTTAAAAACTTGAAATAGATATTTAACACATGAATACCATCATTTTATTTTAATACACTATTAAAATATATATTTAAAAAACAGTTTTAAAAACTTTAAATAGGTATTTAACACATGAATACCATCAATTTTTTAATGGATTTACCTACCCTTCTTATAAGAAAAAGGGTGGGGAGTACATGTTTTTAGTATCTTTATACTTATATGCAAAACTCTTAGCCATTCATAAAGTTTTAACAACCACTACCCAAAAGCAACTTTTATAGGGGTACCAAATCATCAGATATTAAAAGTAATAAAAAATTGATATATTTGCAATTAAAAAGATGAACATGTGATTTCTAATTGATTACAATTTTTGTATAAAGTGATTTCTTAATTTTAACTTTTAAAATACATTATTAAAATATATATTTAAAAAACATTTTTTAAAACTTAAAATATATATTTAAGAACATGTTAATAACATCATTTTTTTCTTTTAATGAATTTACCTACCCTTTTTTATAAGGAAAAGGCTAGGGAGCACACATATTTTTTCGTATCTTTACACTTATATGCAAAGATCTTAGTCATTCATAAGGTTTTAACAACAAATATTATACAAATACAATTTTTATATGGGTACCAAATCATCACATATGAAAAGCATTAACAAATTTTTATATATTTGCAATTAAAAAGATAAACATGTGATTTCTAGTTGATGACATTTTTTTGTTAAATCATGTATCTCTTGGATGCTTGTTGTCGAAAGGTTCACAAAGTTATTTCTTAATTTTATTTTTTAAAATGAAAACAATTGACATCTTAAAGTTGGTTTTTAAGAGCTTGCAATACACATATTTTATTCATACAACATTCATTGTGGCAACGGTGTATTTCTTTATTACATTTACTAATAATCACTTGATACAATAAGCTTACAAAAGTTCAACATATGAAACAGACACATGACACAAATACCTCTTTGAAGTTTCTCCTTCCAAGCTAAAACAATTTTTTTTATGGTTTGATTCTATTTACTCTACTTTCTTTGCTTTCAAACAATTTACTTTGTAAAGTGGTTGGGTTTCTAAGTGGCTTCTTAATCCTAATGTTTGGCTTTGTGATAGATACTACGTTTTACAGACAAATCATTGGATCGTTGATGTATGTGACAAACACCAAGCCATATATATGTTTTGTTGTGAACACCTTGAGTCAGTATCTGGTAGAGCCCAGATGTGTTCACCTTGTTGCTACAAAACATGTGATGAGATACCTTAAGGGTACGTTGGACTTTGGTCTCTGCTACAATGGAGATCAAGACTTTAGACTGATTGGTTATATCGATTCAGATTGGGCTGGAAGTGTTTGTGACAGAAAAAGAACTTTAGGATGTTGTTTCACTCTGAGGTAGCCATGAATTCATGGCATAGTAGGAAGCAATCTAGTATTTCTCTCTTCAAAACAAAAGCGGAATACATTGTTGCATGTTCCATCAGTTGTGAAGCCATATGGCTACACAAGTTGTTGACAGTTCTACTTGATCTGGAGATGGAAGCAACCGTGATTCTATGTGATAACTAGAGTTGCATAAAGATTACAAAGAACCTTGTGTTCCATGAAAAGTCGAAGCACATAGAAATCCGATATCACTACATTAGTGATATGGTGCAGAGGGGAGCGATAAAGCTCCAATATGTTGGCACAGATGAGCAGGTTGCAGATGTGTTGACCAAGCCCCTGTCTCGTGTAAAGTTTGAACACTTTCGAGACAAGCTTGGTATAGTCCGAAATGACCTCTCTCGAAAGGGGGAGTGATGTTGATAATACTATGGTATCATGACCAATAGTGGGTAGCTCAGTTAGGATTTTATATCCTACGAGACTGATCATCCCTATACAGATCCCGAAGGTCCAGTAAGGATGGTCTGTCAGAGTACCTGTGCATGCATATGCTAGCTATGGTCAGTAGTGGTAGCTTCGTTAGGATTTTTATAATCCTAGGGAATATTATGATTCTTGGGTAGATTCTGAAGGTCCATTAAGGACGGTATGTCAGAGTACCATGTGGTAGCTCCGTTAGGATTTTACATCCTAGGGAATCTTATGATTCTTGGGAAACTCCTTAGGGACAATGAGAGTACCAAAAAACGTTGTTGATACACCTGCCTCATTTTGTTGCCCCATGATGATGATGATGTTGTTTCTCTAGCCTTTGTGCTGTGATGATGTTGTTACTCCAACCTTTGTGTTGTGATGATGTTGTTGTTGTTGTTGTTGATGTTATTTATGATGATGATGTATTAGTGTTATACTAATTGATTTTGATGCAGATGATAGTGATGCTACTCCAACTCCATGTTGTGAATAATAATGAGAAAAACTTCTGATGATTTATAGATATGCCAGTCAATGTTCTAGATGCTGTTGATGTTGCTGCCCTCTCTCTTCTAATGATGTTGTAGAATACCCTTGTTGTTAAGGGGGAGTATTGAAATTTTGTAACTGCAAAGAGTATTCTATTTATTATTGAGTCATTATTAATTAGATCAATCCTTTTTTGTGGATTGATCATGTCGGGCTTTGTAAATGATCAAATCCCCTTTTTTGGATTGGTAAAACACTAATTATATCATGCTAATTAAGAAGTTGACCCCCAAGCCTAATTAAATTGGTTTTAGCCACTAAGTGAAGAGGTTGGCCCTGCCTAGTGAAGAGACACCTCCCTAGCGCCTGCCAGCCAGTATAAATAAGAGAGGCTAGCGCCTCATTAGCTCACTCACTCAAGTCACTCATCTAGTGCGCAAGTTTGAAGGAAGCCACAGTTGCTAGTTGTCAGAAGAAGGAAGAGAGATGCACATTGCTCAGTGTTGGATATTCTCTAGTGTTTTGGTTTTTTGTCTTAGCATTGTATTGGCTATCTATATTAAGGAAGTTTTTGCTGGGTTTTCTCCCCCATGAGGGTTTCCCAGGATAGATGATGTGTATCTTGTGATTGTATTTCTCTCAGTGATCCTGCATATGCTATTATTGTCTAGTAAATTGAAAAGAAACTTAATAGATGCTCTAAATTTAATAGTCCATCTTGGAATAATACTTCAAATCCCTTCTTCTCAATCATTGAGACCGAAAGCACACTCCTGAGTTCTGACACCCATAGCACGTTCCTCACTCTCAACACACCTCCTGAATCCATCCAGAATGACATTGTTTCAGATCCCTTTACTGTATGCTTGGTCCCCATACTAAGTTCCACATGCATATTTGAGTCAGACTCTGTGAAGCTCACGAACAACTTCCGTGCTCCTGTCATATGACACGTGGCTCCACTATCTATTAGCCATGCACCAAATGATATGGTGCCCAAAGAAGTCTAGGAAGCAAGAGCTTTGACTGTTCAAACTTCTTGGCAAACTCATCCATTTGAGCCTTTGCCGATGCAACTACCTTTTGTTGCATCTTGTTTCCATCCTTCTTGTTTGGACATTGACCCACATAGTGCCCAAACTTGCGACATGCATAACACTTGAATTTTTTTGTTAGGCTCCAACCTACTGATGTAAATTAGAGTGCAATTGATTGTCAATCTGGTGTTTGTAAGACTTAGAGGCACATCCAAAATATATGGATTTAGAGATAGACTTAGTTACTTTTAATGATATAAACCAAAACCTATTATAAGAGCTAAATATGGAGGAGATGCTAAGCTTCTATTCAGAAGTCTTATTCATAGATCTCACGACATTAATCAACAAATGTTTCCTAAAGAGTATTTGATTAACAATAAGCATTCAAAAAGATATTCAAAAACTAGCTAAGAGGCTTATCAATGCTAGAAAGACAAAACTCTTATTCAAGAGATGCATTCATTGTTTTCTTTCATTCATTAGCAATCGTCACCAATTCTTGTTAACTCAAAAAGTACTGAAATCATAAATAACTCAAAAAACAATCATGATCATCTTAATGCTTGAAAAACAAACTACACATTGAATTCTTATTCAAGAAATCATTCACAACATGAGTAATACTTTGAAACATTAAGCATATTACTTAACTATTGAATTCATCTAGCTACAAAAAATGTATAAATAAAACTCATCTACAACAAGATCTGATCTAAAACATATATCAAAGATTACTTGAAAAGAACATAAAGAAAGAGTGTACTAGTTTGGCAAAGGGGGCCCTCCAATGCTTCACTTGTACATTTGAGTTGTTTCAGCTAAGAAAGTATTTCCAACAACATTCACATAATCATCTCACAGACATCATCAAGAAAAAAATGCAAAACTGATCTCAAGACTACCAATTCAAAGTTTTCTTCATTAACATAAGGGTTGTCATACTAGTCCATGTCTTGGAGTATTTATACAAGAGTTTTGAAACTGAAAATGATAAGAAACCTCCTAAAGATAATGATCAGATCCATAAAATATGCTAGGAAGGTCGAATACCCCCTTCAGATCCATAAAATATGAACAAATCCCAAGAAAATCTAAAATTGTCCATGATTTTATGCTAAAACAAGGTATTTTCTACTGAAGTGGCCCTGTTTGACCAGCATTGATCGGACACTTGGAAAGCTCAAATCTCGAAGATGATAGGTATTCATCCATCCTTGTACATCAAGGATCATGACCCATGTCTTAGATTTCACCCATCTGTCCTGCAAATAGACGAACCTAGGAGCAATTACGAGATTTAGTCAAATCGTGTAATTTCTGATAAATTTTTAATTTTAATGCCAAAAAATTTGAAAATTCAATTCTTAAGCTAAGGAATGATAAATGTACCTTGCATAAGCTATTTTATGGAAAATATGGAATAATATGAAGGCAAAATGGATAGTTTTGGAGGCAAAAGTATAGTTTATGGAGTGGAAGGAAGCATAAAAATGTACTCAACATCTCCCCCAAGAGGAAGACTTTGCATGTCCTCATGCAAAAAAATAAAATGTTCTTGAACCACTATGAGTAATCTTCTTCCACCTCTGCTGCCTGCAACATTGTCTCCACATTAACCTGAGCTGTATGAAGAGCTTTCATTTTTTATATTTTTCTTTGTATGCCTTCTTCTACTGAAACCATTTGTAGGCCTGTTTGGAGATTAGTTTGTTTTTCTTTTGAAGCTTCTTATTCTTTTTCTTCAAGGTTTCATTCTCTTCCTGTGTTATATGGCTTTGAGTCCTTAACATTTCGTTCTCTGTTTTTATGTACCTTTCCAGGACTTCAATTTCCCTGATCTTTTTCTTCATTTTCTTCATTTTCTTGTTTTTCTTATCAAGTTTTGATGTGGACCCACCAACCATTTCTTCTATTTGTTCTACTGTATGTGGAGGTTGAGTTTCATATTTCATATATTCAATTAATTGTTTCACATCTTCTCTCATTTGCTCATATGTGGAAGTTTCTTGTCCTTCAAAATCATCATTTTGTTTCTCCAAAGTCTGAATATGTGCATACTATTCTTGGTGTGCTTCATCATCACTTTATTTTATTTGTCCTTTTTGAACTTGTTGGTGTTTTCTTGATTTCCTTTCATGTGTGGTGAAAATCTTATCTTTTTCTTGGAATTCTTTCTCCATTTTCACCATGCTTCTTGTTCTTCTCCTCCCCATAGGTTGTTTTGAGCTTGTTGCCTTGGGGTTTTGTATTTCTTCCTCATCATCGGTCACAACCAATATTTTTTCCTCTTTTACTTCCTCTTCCACTGTCTCAAAACCATTCCCACTGATAAACTGCTACCAAGTCAAGTTCTGTTTCTGTAACTCATGTATGATGATCATTTTAATGAAGCCACAATGGTATAGTCTCCTTTCTGTATTCCTCCCTTGTTTTTGAACATCCTTAGCCATCTTAGAAAGGCTTTGCAGTAGAAAGTAGGGCATGTTAATTTCACAGTCACCTTTTAAATGCTGTAGTAGCTTGATGTGATATAGGTAGATAATACTAAATCTTCCTTCACAAGTTATAAACTTCTGGATGAGATAGGCTAATTCATCCCAAGGATGAATCAACGAACTCCTAGGAATTCCCTTTTTCCAATTGACTGCTGCCACCCTAGATCTGAAAACAAAAGATGCCCATGATTTATCTTTAAAGTGCTTAGTTTTGAAAAATCTTTCTTCTGTTTGAGGAAATCCAATGACCTGTGCAATTATATCTTCAGAGATTCTAATAGTGAGGTTTCCAATAGTGGCCCTTTCCCCATCAAATGAATGAGCAAATTCTAAAGCAACTTCGTCACAATATCCATCAAACTTCTCAAAGAAAGATACCCACTGATTTTTCTCAAGAATTTGTATATAGTCCTTATGAATTTCTAATGGATCAAACTTCTCTGGTTCATACCTAGACACCATTCTTTCAATTTTTAAGAGAAAGACCCTAAAAAAAAATATTTCACTGCTTATACAAAAAAGAGGTCTATCATTGTCCAAAAAAATTCAACCCTGTATATTCTTCAATTAATTGTTTTGAAAACTTGTAGACTCTGTTTCAGTTCTGTGAATGTTCTTTCAACAAGAATTTTCTGTTCAAATGAAACAAAGAAAATCTCATTTTTTTTTTTAAATTTCTAAACTACTCTCTGTCTTCAATCATAAAGTTTTGATGAAAGGGCATACTTGGCAATTCAATCTGCAATTAAAAAAAAAACTCTATGCCTTCTTGTTGAAACCCAGCTCGGTTTTTCTTTTTACAATCAACCTCTGCTAGAAATAAATTGTTTCTATTCTCAAAACGTTCCCCAGGAAGTCGAATTTTTCACTTAGATTAACAATTGTTAACATTGAATTCGAACTTACCTTTCCCAGACCGACTCCTTCTTGAACACGTTCTCTTCTCCTTGGTTTACACATTCACCTCCCACGTATTTCCTCAATGCCACGATTTATCCACAGGGCGAAAATATTGTATGTTGACAGTGAAATTGTCAACATACAGTTCGTTGTTTATTAGAAATTTCGGGTTGGGTAGGCGTAGAAGGGAACAATTTGCTAGAACGTAGGGATTCTTGATTTGGTATGACGCAGAATTGGAGAAGAATGCGTTAGCATGAGGATAAGGAATGCGTTGGAGCAGGGAGGTAAAGTATAACACATGAATGCATCGACAGTTCGAATCTGTGGAGCGTCCAAGTGAAACATCAACATATGGAAAGAGGTGAAGCTACAACACTTTTTAGGAAGAAAAAAAACGTCGTGGGGGAAACTTAACAAGGGTTTTATGGTTAAAAATGCATTTGTACAACCTTCAAATTGGTCGATCATAGTTGAAGATGCATCTTTTATTTCATTATACCTTTATGAAATTCCACTCTTCCCTTGTAATCATCATAGGAAATGGTTTTAAAAATGTGTTCATTTGACTTATAACTCCCCTAATTCATTTCCATTCATCTTGTAGTCCTTAATGCATTCACCTTAGCAAACAACAACTTATGTCTCCAAAAAAAATAGAGCATTGTATAGCTCAAAACAATGTGTTTGTATAATCAGTTTGATAACTTTGTTTTGAAAAATGTTTGTAAATATTTTTAGGTTAAAAACCATAAAAAAAAATTACAAAAAAAACTTCTTTACTGACCATACTCTTGTTGTTTGAATTTGAAAACCTGATCTTTTCCTTATAGCTCCCTTGAAGACCAAAATTGGTTTCTTTTAGTACCATTTTTAATGCTTTGAGGGTGTATGAGATGAAGTGATGAAAAGATGATGTAGGGAAGGGAAATATAGGATTTTTATCATTGCTTTAGCTTATGAAGAATTTTCCAAATTTTTAAAGCATTAAAAAGAAAAATTTATACTAACTTGTTTGTTTCTCATTGTGTTGGTGATGTTGCTTGGTTGAAGCTGGCTGGAATGTTGCTGCAAGTCCTCAAATTTGATAAATTTCTTGTATTTATTTTGCTTAGTATCTTCCTCAGGTCCCTCTGATAGATGAAGTTGATATTCTTTGTGTTTTCTCAGGTTCCTCTGCTGGATGCATTTCTCTTTGAAATGAATGCT
>ML798821.1:355878-365906 GCA_009831015.1 Picea engelmannii
AGCATTCATTTCAAAGAGAAATGCATCCAGCAGAGGAACCTGAGAAAACACAAAGAATATCAACTTCATCTATCAGAGGGACCTGAGGAAGATACTAAGCAAAATAAATACAAGAAATTTATCAAATTTGAGGACTTGCAGCAACATTCCAGCCAGCTTCAACCAAGCAACATCACCAACACAATGAGAAACAAACAAGTTAGTATAAATTTTTCTTTTTAATGCTTTAAAAATTTGGAAAATTCTTCATAAGCTAAAGCAATGATAAAAATCCTATATTTCCCTTCCCTACATCATCTTTTCATCACTTCATCTCATACACCCTCAAAGCATTAAAAATGGTACTAAAAGAAACCAATTTTGGTCTTCAAGGGAGCTATAAGGAAAAGATCAGGTTTTCAAATTCAAACAACAAGAGTATGGTCAGTAAAGAAGTTTTTTTTGTAATTTTTTTTTATGGTTTTTAACCTAAAAATATTTACAAACATTTTTCAAAACAAAGTTATCAAACTGATTATACAAACACATTGTTTTGAGCTATACAATGCTCTATTTTTTTTGGAGACATAAGTTGTTGTTTGCTAAGGTGAATGCATTAAGGACTACAAGATGAATGGAAATGAATTAGGGGAGTTATAAGTCAAATGAACACATTTTTAAAACCATTTCCTATGATGATTACAAGGGAAGAGTGGAATTTCATAAAGGTATAATGAAATAAAAGATGCATCTTCAACTATGATCGACCAATTTGAAGGCTGTACAAATGCATTTTTAACCATAAAACCCTTGTTAAGTTTCCCCCACAACGTTTTTTTTCTTCCTAAAAAGTGTTGTAGCTTCACCTCTTTCCATATGTTGATGTTTCACTTAGACGCTCCACAGATTCGAACTGTCGACGCATTCATGTGTTATACTTTACCTCCCTGCTCCAACGCATTCCTTATCCTCATGCTAATGCATTCTTCTCCAATTCTACGTCATACCAAATCAAGAATCCCTACATTCTAGAAAATTGTTCCCTCCTACGCCTACCCAACCCGAAATTTCTAATAAACAACGAACTATATGTTGACAATTTCACTGTCAACATACAATATTTTCGCCCTGTGGATAAATCGTGGCATTGAGGAAATACATGGGAGGTGAATGTGTAAACCAAGGAGAAGAGAACGTGTTCAAGAAGGAGTCGGCCTGGGAAAGGTAAGTTCGAATTCAATGTTAACAATTGTTAAGCTAAGTGCAAAATTTGACTTCCTGGGGAACGTTTTGAGAACAGAAACAATTTATTTCTAGCAGAGGTTGATTGTAAGAAGAAAAACTGAGCTGGGTTTCAACAAGAAGGCATAGAGTTTTTTTTTTAATTGCAGATTGAATTTCCAAGTATGCCCTTTCATCAAAACTTTATGATTGAAGATAGAGAGCAGTTTAGAAATTTAAAAAAATAAATGAGATTTTCTTTGTTTCATTTGAACAGAAAATTCTTGTTGAAAGAACATTCACAGAACTGAAACAGAGTCTGCAAGTTTTCAAAACAATTAATTGAAGAATATACAGGGTTGAATTTTTTTGGACAATGATAGACCTCCTTATTGTATAAGCAGTGAAATATTTTTTTTTAGGGTCTTTCTCTTAAAAATTGAAAGAATGGTGTCTAGGTATGAACCAGAGAAGTTTGATCCATCAGAAATTCATAAGGACTATATACAAATTCTTGAGAAAAATCAGTGGGTATCTTTCTTTGAGAAGTTTGGTGGATATTGTGACGAAGTTGCTTTAGAATTTGCTCATTCATTTGATGGGGAAAGGGCCACTATTGGAAACCTCACTATTAGAATCTCTGAAGATATAATTGCACAGGTCACTGGATTTCCTCAAACAGAAGAAAGATTTTTCAAAACTAAGCACTTTAAAGATAAATCATGGGCATCTTTTGTTTTCAGATCTAGGGTGGCAGCAGTCAATTGGAAAAAGGGAATTCCTACGAGTTCGTTGATTCATCCTTGGGATGAATTAGCCTATCTCATCCAGAAGTTTATAACTTGTGAAGGAAGATTTAGTATTATCTACCTATATCACATCAAGCTACTACAACATTTAAAAGGTGACTGTGAAATTAACATGCCCTACTTTCTACTCCAAAGCCTTTCTAAGATGGCTAAGGTTGTTCAAAAACAAGGGAGGAATACAGAAAGGAGACTATACCATTGTGGCTTCATTAAAATGATCATCATACATGAGTTACAGAAATAGAACTTGACTTGGTAGCAGTTTATCAGTGGGAATGGTTTTGAGACAGTGGAAGAGGAAGTAAAAGAGGAACAAATCTTGGTTGTGACCGATGATGAGGAAGAAATACAAAACCCCAAGGCAACAAGCTCAAAACAGCCTATGGGGAGGAGAAGAACAAGAAGCATGGTGAAAATGGAGAAAGAATTCCAAGAAAAATATAAGATTTTCACCACACATGAAAGGAAATCAAGAAAACACCAACAAGTTCAAAAAGGACAAATAAAAGAAAGTGATGATGAAGCACACCAAGCATAGTATGCACATATTCAGACTTTGGAGAAACAAAATGATGATTTTGAAGGACAAGAAACTTCCACATATGAGCAAATGAGAGAAGATGTGAAACAATTAATTGAAGATATGAAAGATGAAACTCAACCTCCACATACAGTAGAACAAATAGAAGAAATGGTTGGTGGGTCCACATCAGAACTTGATAAGAAAAACAAGAAAATGAAGAAAAAGATCAGGGAAATTGAAGTCCTGGAAAGGTACATAAAAACAGAGAACGAAATGTTAAGGACTCAAAGCCATAGAACACAGGAAGAGAATGAAACCTTGAATAAAAAGAATAATAAGCTTCAAAATAAAAACAAACTAATCTCCAAACAGGCCTACAAATGGTTTCAGCAGAAGAAGGCATACAAAGAAAAATATAAAAAATGAAATCTCTTCATACAGCTCAGGTTAATGTGGAGACATTGTTGTAGGCAGCAGAGGTGGCAGAACATTACTGATAGTGGTTCAAGAACATTTTGTTTTTGTGCATGAGGACATGCAAAGTCTTCCTCTTGGGGGAGATGTTGAGTACATTTTTATGCTTCCTTCCACTCCATAAACTATACTTTTTCCTCCAAAACTATCCATTTTGCCTTCATATTATTCCATATTTTCCATAAAATAGCTTATGCAAGGTACATTTATCATTCCTTAGCTTAAGAATTGAATTTTTGAATTTTTTGGCATTAAAATTAAAAATTTATCAGAAATTACAGGATTTGACTAAATCTCGTAATTGCTCCTAGGTTCGTGTACTTGCAGGACAGCTGGGTGAAATCTGAGACATGGGTCATGATCCTTGATGTACAAGGATGGATGAATACCTATCATCTTCAAGATCTGATCTTTCCAAGTGTCCGATCAATGTTGGTCAAACAGGGCCACTTCAGCAAAAAATGCCTTGTTTTAGCATAAAATCATGGACAATTTTAGATTTTCTTGGGATTTGTTCATATTTTATGGATCTGGAGGGGGTATTCGACCTTCCTAGCATATTTTATGGATCTGATCATTATCTTTAGGAGGTTTCTTAGCATTTTCAGTTTCAAAACTCTTGTATAAATACTCCAAGACATGGACTAGTATGACAACCCTTATGTTAATGAAGAAAACTTTGAATTGGTAGTCTTGAGATCAGTTTTGCATTTTGTTCTTGATGATGTCTGTGAGATGATTATGTGAATGCTGCTGGAAATACTTTCTTAGCTAAAGCAACTCAAGTGTACAAGTGAAGCATTGGAGGGCCCCCTTTGCCAAACTAGTACACTCTTTCTTTATGTTCTTTTCAAGTAATCTTTGATATATGTTTTAGATCAGATCTTGTTGTAGATGAGTTTTATTTATACATTTTTTGTAGCTAGATGAATTCAATAGTTAATTAATATGCTTAATGTTTCATAGTATTACTCATGTTGTGAATGATTTCTTGAATAAGAATTCAATGTGTAGTTTGCTTTTCAAGCATTAAGATGATCATGATTGTTTTTTGAGTTATTTATGATTTCAGTACTTTTTGAGTTAACAAGAATTGGTGATGATTGTTAATGAATGAAAGAAAACAATGAATGCATCTCTTGAATAAGAGTTTTGTCTTTCTAGCATTGATAAGCCTCTGAGCTAGTTTTTGAATATCTTTTTGAATACTTATTGTTAATCAAATACTCTTTAGGAAACATTTGTTGATTAATGTCGTGAGATCTATGAATAGGACTTCTGAATAGAAGCTTAGCATCTCCTCCATATTTAGCTCTTAGAATAGGTTTTGGTTTATATCATTAAAAGTAACTAAGTCTATCTCTAAATCCATATATTTTGGATGTGCCTCTAAGTCTTACAAACACCGGATTGACAATCAATTGCACTCTAATTTACATCAGTAGGTTGGATCCTAACAAACAAATTCAAGTGTTATGCATGTCGCAAGTTTGGGCACTATGCGGGTCAATGTCCAAACAAGAAGGATGGAAACAAGATGCAACAAAAGGTAGTTGCGTCGACAAAGGCTCAAATGGATGAGTTTGCCAAGAAGTTTGAACAGTCAAATCTCTTGCTTCCTAGACTTCTTTGGGCACCATATCAGTTGGTGCATGGCTAATAGATAGTGGATCCACGTGTCATATGACAGGAGCACGGAATTTGTTCGCGAGCTTCACAGAGTCTGACTCAAATATGCATGTGGAACTTAGTATGGGGACCAAGCATACAGTAAAGGGATCTGAAACAATGTCATTCTGGATGGATTCAGGAGGTGTGTTGAGAGTGAGGAACGTGCTATGGGTGTCAGAACTCAGGAGTGTGCTTTCGGTCTCAATGATTGAGAAGAAGGGATTTGAAGTATTATTCCAAGATGGACTATTAAATTTAGAGCATCTATTAAGTTTCTTTTCAATTTACTAGACAATAATAGCATATGCAGGATCACTGAGAGAAATACAATCACAAGATACACATCATCTATCCTGGGAAACCCTCATGGGGGAGAAAACCCAGCAAAAACTTCCTTAATATAGATAGCCAATACAATGCTAAGACAAAAAACCAAAACACTAGAGAATATCCAACACTGAGCAATGTGCATCTCTCTTCCTTCTTCTGACAACTAGCAACTGTGGCTTCCTTCAAACTTGCGCACTAGATGAGTGACTTGAGTGAGTGAGCTAATGAGGCGCTAGCCTCTCTTATTTATACTGGCTGGCAGGCGCTAGGGAGGTGTCTCTTCACTAGGCAGGGCCAACCTCTTCACTTAGTGGCTAAAACCAATTTAATTAGGCTTGGGGGTCAACTTCTTAATTAGCATGATATAATTAGTGTTTTACCAATCCAAAAAAGGGGATTTGATCATTTACAAAGCCCGACATGATCAATCCACAAAAAAGGATTGATCTAATTAATAATGACTCAATAATAAATAGAATACTCTTTGCAGTTACAAAATTTCAATACTCCCCCTTAACAACAAGGGTATTCTACAACATCATTAGAAGAGAGAGGGCAGCAACATCAACAGCATCTAGAACATTGACTGGCATATCTATAAATCATCAGAAGTTTTTCTCATTATTATTCACAACATGGAGTTGGAGTAGCATCACTATCATCTGCATCAAAATCAATTAGTATAACACTAATACATCATCATCATAAATAACATCAACAACAACAACAACAACATCATCACAACACAAAGGTTGGAGTAACAACATCATCACAGCACAAAGGCTAGAGAAACAACATCATCATCATCATGGGGCAACAAAATGAGGCAGGTGTATCAACAACGTTTTTTGGTACTCTCATTGTCCCTAAGGAGTTTCCCAAGAATCATAAGATTCCCTAGGATGTAAAATCCTAACGGAGCTACCACATGGTACTCTGACATACCGTCCTTAATGGACCTTCAGAATCTACCCAAGAATCATAATATTCCCTAGGATTATAAAAATCCTAACGAAGCTACCACTACTGACCATAGCTAGCATATGCATGCACAGGTACTCTGACAGACCATCCTTACTGGACCTTCGGGATCTGTATAGGGATGATCAGTCTCGTAGGATATAAAATCCTAACTGAGCTACCCACTATTGGTCATGATACCATAGTATTATCAACATCACTCCCCCTTTCGAGAGAGGTCATTTCGGACTATACCAAGCTTGTCTCGAAAGTGTTCAAACTTTACACGAGACAGGGGCTTGGTCAACACATCTGCAACCTGCTCATCTGTGCCAACATATTGGAGCTTTATCGCTCCCCTCTGCACCATATCACTAATGTAGTGATATCGGATTTCTATGTGCTTCGACTTTTCATGGAACACAAGGTTCTTTGTAATCTTTATGCAACTCTAGTTATCACATAGAATCACGGTTGCTTCCATCTCCAGATCAAGTAGAACTGTCAACAACTTGTGTAGCCATATGGCTTCACAACTGATGGAACATGCAACAATGTATTCCGCTTTTGTTTTGAAGAGAGAAATACTAGATTGCTTCCTACTATGCCATGAATTCATGGCTACCTCAGAGTGAAACAACATCCTAAAGTTCTTTTTCTGTCACAAACACTTCCAGCCCAATCTGAATCGATATAACCAATCAGTCTAAAGTCTTGATCTCCATTGTAGCAGAGACCAAAGTCCAACGTACCCTTAAGGTATCTCATCACATGTTTTGTAGCAACAAGGTGAACACATCTGGGCTCTACCAGATACTGACTCAAGGTGTTCACAACAAAACATATATATGGCTTGGTGTTTGTCACATACATCAACGATCCAATGATTTGTCTGTAAAACGTAGTATCTATCACAAAGCCAAACATTAGGATTAAGAAGCCACTTAGAAACCCAACCACTTTACAAAGTAAATTGTTTGAAAGCAAAGAAAGTAGAGTAAATAGAATCAAACCATAAAAAAAATTGTTTTAGCTTGGAAGGAGAAACTTCAAAGAGGTATTTGTGTCATGTGTCTGTTTCATATGTTGAACTTTTGTAAGCTTATTGTATCAAGTGATTATTAGTAAATGTAATAAAGAAATACACCGTTGCCACAATGAATGTTGTATGAATAAAATATGTGTATTGCAAGCTCTTAAAAACCAACTTTAAGATGTCAATTGTTTTCATTTTAAAAAATAAAATTAAGAAATAACTTTGTGAACCTTTCGACAACAAGCATCCAAGAGATACATGATTTAACAAAAAAATGTCATCAACTAGAAATCACATGTTTATCTTTTTAATTGCAAATATATAAAAATTTGTTAATGCTTTTCATATGTGATGATTTGGTACCCATATAAAAATTGTATTTGTATAATATTTGTTGTTAAAACCTTATGAATGACTAAGATCTTTGCATATAAGTGTAAAGATACGAAAAAATATGTGTGCTCCCTAGCCTTTTCCTTATAAAAAAGGGTAGGTAAATTCATTAAAAGAAAAAAATGATGTTATTAACATGTTCTTAAATATATATTTTAAGTTTTAAAAAATGTTTTTTAAATATATATTTTAATAATGTATTTTAAAAGTTAAAATTAAGAAATCACTTTATACAAAAATTGTAATCAATTAGAAATCACATGTTCATCTTTTTAATTGCAAATATATCAATTTTTTATTACTTTTAATATCTGATGATTTGGTACCCCTATAAAAGTTGCTTTTGGGTAGTGGTTGTTAAAACTTTATGAATGGCTAAGAGTTTTGCATATAAGTATAAAGATACTAAAAACATGTACTCCCCACCCTTTTTCTTATAAGAAGGGTAGGTAAATCCATTAAAAAATTGATGGTATTCATGTGTTAAATACCTATTTAAAGTTTTTAAAACTGTTTTTTAAATATATATTTTAATAGTGTATTAAAATAAAATGATGGTATTCATGTGTTAAATATCTATTTCAAGTTTTTAAAATTGTTTTTTAAATATATATTTTAATAGTGTATTAAAATAAATGAGAAAATTATTATTGTTTTTCTTATGTAATGATTTGGTATATATGGGTAATGGTTGTTAAAACTTGTATATCAATTTAATATGTGGGCTTTGCATTAGTGTAAAGATAATCGAAGAGGTTTGGTCCCCATCCTTTTCATTATAAGTAGGTAAATTCTTTTGAAAAAAAAAATTATGCTATTGATATGTTTTTAAATATATATTTGAAGTTTTTGAAAATTTGTTTTTAAATATATATTTTAATAATATGTATTAAAATAAAAGAAAAAAATCTATCATTGTTTTTCATATTGGATAATTTTAAAATTGTTTTTTTGGAAATAGTTGTTGAAACTTGCATATTTGTTAAATATGAATGACTAAGAGCTTTGCACAAGTGTATAGATACACTCTAAGTGTGTTTTCCAACCTTTTTCCTTATAAGAAGTTTTTTAAGTTGTTTTTTAAATATATATTTTAATAATGTGTATTAAAATAAAAGAGTTTATCTTTGCTTAGAGATATTAAAAATCTCTACTAATAGGTTCAACTACGGGAAGGTGGAAGCTTATTTTCCCCAAAAACTTCTATGCATTATTGATATGGTTTTTTTAACATATCAACATGCAAGGTGATTTTATTATCTTATTTAATATGTGAAATTAGTAGTAATTTTAATGAAATTTCTAAACATATTAACTTATTAACATTAATAAAATGAAACTATGATAAATTTTTCATTATTCATATTAATGTTATTTTTATAATGTTTATTAAAAATAGTTATTAATAATGATTATAATTTTTATTAAAAATGGATTAAGATGATTGATATAAAAATATTTTTAAAAATAACAAATAAAAAAATGCAAAAAAAATTATTAAAAAAAAACATGTTAAAATTAATTTTAAAAATCTAAAAAAATATAATATAGAATAATAATAATATATAAACTATTACTTTAAATAGATTCTAAATAAATTTTAAATTATATCAAGCAAACATATTCATTCACATACATATCAATGAAAGAAATGCAAATATTATCATTAAAACTCAATACAACAAACATACTCATACACATACATATACAATTTCAAATAAACAAGCATATAGTGTACAAATACAAATAAGAAAACACACATTATACAATTTCAAATCAGTACACAAATATGAGCAAACAAAGATTGTCAAAAAGAACTCATACATACATATGCAATATCAAATAAGAAAACAAGCAATGTACAAATTCATATAAGTAAATAGACATTGTACAATTTAACATCAACAAACATACAAAAACACACAATATACAAACACACATAAGAAAACACCCATTATATAATTTCAAATCAATACAAAAACATAAATAAACACATTATATAATTTCAAATCAATACACAAACATAAACAAACAAACATTGTCAACACTACTCATACATGCATTCAAATACACAAATATAAACATGCATTCAAATACTTGAAGAAACACTATAAATTCATATAAACAAACACATTTTATACAATTTCAAATCAATATACAAACAAACAAACATTGGCAATACCATCTACACATATAATTTCAAACAATCAAACATTATCAAAACCATTCACACACATACATATGCATATTCAAATAAACAAACAAATTTAAAGAGGTGAACAGACATTTATACAATTTCAAATCTATGTACAAACACAAACAAGAGCAAACAAACACACAATATACAAATACACATAAGCAAACACACATTATATAATTTCAAATCAATAAAAAAACATAAACAAACACACATTATATAATTTCAAATCAATACACAAACATAAGCAAAAAAACATTGTCAACACTACTCATACATGTGAACAAATATTATACAATTTCAAATCAATACACAAATATAAACATGCATTCAAATACTTGAAGAAACACTATAAATTCATATAAACAAAACCATTTTATAAAATTTCAAATCAATATACAAACAAACAAATATTGTCAATACCATCTACACACA
>ML798822.1:0-12803 GCA_009831015.1 Picea engelmannii
CTTTGTTGATTGCCCTGTGGATTCCTTACATTTTCAAATTTTGGAAAAACAATTGAAAATTTCACTTTTCCCCAATGAACCAACCATGCCTCCTTGGTTGAGAAGAGACCAATAATTTATTTATTTAGCTCCTTTTAAAACTTTTCATCGGATTAAAATTTAAAATTGGCCTTAAATTTCCCATTGTTTTCCTATGAATTATTAGTAAGTACCACTAATGGTGCATATACAATTACAAAACATACTACTAAATACTAAGTACCACGCAACAAAATGGCATTGTGCATTACTGGTGCCTTTGTCTTAGAAGAGACATCGTCTTCGTAAAAATCCCACTAGTGTGTTTTGAAAAATTAAACGCACAAGTTATCCTCACTAAACCTTACACCCCATGATCGATGTGTTATAAAATACAATGGGCTTCTAAAAATACACACCATGGCTCCAAGCAACATGGAGCACTAAACTTATCGATGTAACTTAATGGTGTGTATCATATTAGAAAAGGAACCACAAACTAGTGTGTTATATGGAATAACATGCATAGGTGCATTGCATCACACTATACATATAATAAATAACATATTGTTTCATTTAATTACTAATGTGGCAACAATGCACCATACAACATGGAGCACCATGAAAATTGCAAACATCGATCATTGAATTTACTTTTTCACCTCACTAGTGCATATCAATGTGTTTATTGACATCACACTATACATATAATAAATAACATATCATTTCATTTAATTACTAATGTAGAAACAATGCACCATTCAACATGGAACACCATGAAAATTATGAACATCGATCATTGAACTTACTTATGCACCTCACCGGTGCATATCAGTGCGTTTAATGACAAATGTAGCATTGATGCACCAAATAACATAGAAGACCCATGATGATGCATGTCTTTTGATAGATCACACTGGTAATGGTGTGTACAAATTATTAAAGGCACATTGATTACTTTACCACATTTTTTAATAGATACAAAATGGTTATATATGTGTGTGTTTTATAATTTCAATTTTTTTTTATCTATGTATATGTACCTAAAAACAAGTGTATGTGAATTAGAGACGACGATGATGATAACATGAGTAGTAGAAACAAGAGTAGGTCGACACATACAACTTTGTACATGAGTGGGAGTCCAGAGAGAGGGAGAGAAATATGGTCCTTCACCCTTTTCATTGCAGACTCATTTTATTTTGAGGAATATTGGCCTTCTCAAGTTTTATGAGGAGGCTACATACCTTAGGGTCGAATCTTCATTTTTACAACAATTGATTTGTTCTTGGTATCATGCTCAGTAGGCATTTATGGTTGGTCCCAATCTATGGTATCATACCATTGAGGAGCATATATATTTTATCATCATGTTATTTAGGAGGGGGGGATTTTTGGCCCCATTTCCCGGATCTACCACCCAAAAATGTAGGAGCGATCCAAATAGCATATGTGAAAATATATGTTAGGGACTACATTATTTCCACTACAGACGTCCAAGTTTCTAGTGGAATTTGTTGATAGTTTTATTTGGTGTAGAGGAGGTTAGGCTATTGTCCCTTATTGCCACAATAATGACACACTTTACCTTTTATGGGTAGCTCATTAGTTTCTCATTGATGTACTATGCAGATCATTGATGTACTATGCAGATATTTTAGTTCATAGGCCCCAACTGATCAGGTGGTGGAAGATTCTTTTGCACCAAATTTGTTTCACATTATATTATTGTCACTTTGTTTTTGATGGGAGGTTATTCTACCTGTTTTCATTAGAGTTGCTTAGATTTTTTTTGAGAGGTTTCATGTCACTCTATCAACAATACCCTATTTCCCTCCCATGCCTATGATTGATCCATGTATGCCAATGTGGGGGAAATTTTTACCCAAGAGGGGAAAATTGGAGTGGCCATGTACTCATATCGATAGAGAGATATGTGATTTTTTGGCCAGAGAGGAAAATCCTGTCCTCGATCTTGTATAGTACCCATACACGATAATGGATTGGAGAGTATATAAAAACATTCTATTTGCTACATACGAGACACCATATGATAGAGGTAATATTATCACTATGTTTTGATAAATCTAGTTGCATAATTTTTTGTCTTATTTAATACTCATGTAATTTATTGTAACATTTTGTTTCAATTGTATGATTAATATTGTCTATTTTTTGTAGATATTTGATACAAACCTCGACCCAATCCTCGGGTCCATGTGATCTCCCAGTTTAATATCATTTAGATTCGGAGCTGGATCAACTATCGGGCCCCTGCTAATCCCCAAAAACTCTTACACAGGTCCTTTACGTCTACGCTTAGGTTCCACAAAACTCACGAGCTATCACTAAGCCCCATTTTTACCTTTAAAATCTTATAAAATCAAATTTAGGCCCTAGCCCCTTTTGTTTCATCCAAATCCTCATGTGACCGCGGTCTATCACCAGGTGCTAACCCAAAAGGCGCTCTTTTGGAACTCTGATCACTTCGGGCTCCGAGAGTTTCAACACCACAAAAACTCAACTCCTCCGAACACACGAATTCGTGAATGGACGAACAATAACAAGGATCAACGATCCACAATGCACCAAGATCAATGGCTCAGACTCTCTTCAGGAATTCAGGAGTCCTCACTTCTCCAAGCTGCAATGTCCATGAACTGATGAACGCCAAACTTAAAAATATGACAGTTGATTGTTTCCATGGATCAACGGTCTGTGTTAAATTTGGACTCTGAGACTTCAAATCTCTCCAATGCACTACACCTCCAATCCCCTGGAGTGATGAAATGGTGAACCTATGAAGGGTGATAGATCAACAGACCACATATCCTCAACATTCAATGACTGAGACTTACTTCGGGACTCCATCCTTCGGAAGACCTCGAGTGCTAACACACACAATCCTATGGAGCGCTAAGTCTCTGGACTACAGGATCCGACGCTATGTGTCCCCATCAAATGGATGGCCGAGATCTACTACGGGACTCCAGCCTTTGGGAGTTCCCCATTGCTAACACACACAAACTTCTGTAGTGTTGAATCTTCGGAGTGACGAAGGCTCACTCTTGATGGTCCATGTGTCCTCCTCCAATGGACGACTGGGATGGACTCTGGCCTTCAGGCCTCTGGGAGTCTGCACAAATCTGGACTTTGTTTCCTCCAGAGTGCTAGAACTGTGATCCTATGGATTTTCTAACACGCATCCTCTCGAATGAACGATCGATATTTACTTCGGGTCCCTGGGACTTTGGGAACCTTAACTTTTAGCACTTCTCGCTCTCTTCCTCTCGGACCACCAAAATTCTGAACTGTCTACAACCTTCCGACACATTTCCTTGCTGATGGACGGTCCTGATTCACTTATGACTTCAGGACTTCGAGAATATTCACACCTTCTCGACCAAATTCCTTCAGAGTGCTGAGGCTCCGGACTGTAGGATATGCTTACATGCGTCCTATGTCTATCGATGTACAATATTTGTTCTAGGCTTCCAAACTTCGGAAGACTTGTCTCCTCTTCTCCTAAGTATGGAAAACCTCCAGACATCCTAAGTCCGAAGGATGTTGAGGGATAACCACCATGCGACTTACCTGGATCTGAAGAATATCAATCCACTTGCTCAAATCCAATTGTAGTTGTAGTTCAGGCCTAGATCTAACGGATGAGATTTGTTCTCCTCCTTTGTGCGCTCCTCATTCTATTTGGACTCTGATCCGACGGTCCAAATATTCTCTCCAACCTATATCAACGACTATTGTAACTTCTACTCCTGTTGCTACGCAACTTTCCTTCCAATGAAGGATTCTTCAAACTTTTCAAAGGGTTGACCTTTGAAGCTTCTCGTGCAAGGTTGTCTCCTTGGCCTTGGATTTCTCTTTGGAAAAACGCTACTCATTATGAGATTTGAACTTGAAGTAAGTTATTTTTTCACACACCTTGCGCTTCTCTTGCAGTTTGGGACTTAGACTGTTTTTTCCTTCTGCACTCCTTGCATAGGCCTTGTGCACACTTGTGCTATTTCTCCTCTGAGACCAAAACTGCCTGGACTTCAAAGGGTTCAACCCCTTTGTTCTCTAAATGATTTATTGTTCCCTCCTAACATGTTTTTCTCGTCCTCCTAAGATTGTGGACTTTTGTAATGGTCCTCAGTGCACTCCTTTAACTGGCTTCATCCCAAGTATTGAAATCTAAAAAAATTACTTGTGCTCTCTATGCATACTTGCATTGCTCGTCTTGAGATTTACCTTCTCATAGAACTCAAAACATAGTTCTTGTGCACTCCTTGCAAATACTTCCACAAAGTATTCAGAAACTCTAACATGCACTCCTTACACTACTCCTTCTAAGATTTATGACTTATTCTGGTGTGCCCACCTCGTACGTTCTTCTCTTAACTTGATCCAGATTTCAAGTGCACTCCTTGCACTGGCTTCACGGATTTTTCAACTACTCTGGTGTGCACTCCTTGCACAAGCCTAAGAGCCCATAACACTCAAAAAACTACAGATAGGGAAATGTATTTAATTCATGCAAGGGAAAACATACATGCATCCAGATAATTCATAGAAAAACACAATAAGCATATTCAGAAACATTCAGAAAGAAAATATAACAAAACACATGAAATCATATGCAGTGAAACCTTCTTTTGTATTAATTTTGAATGCTTTTGTACAATGTTTACAAAACTGGATGGCAACAGAGTCTTAGTTCCTCTCTCCTCTCCTCTCCTATTCTCCTTAGCAGCTAACTCTCTACAACTACTTGACAACAACCTCTATTGGGCATATATTACATTGATTTATACAAGAGGGGGATTCTCGAGCTTTCCCTCTAGACTACCTACTCACATTAAATTACATTCAATAAACATCTAGTCTGAATCAGATCTATATCCACCTATCTATCAACCATTAAATGTGACTCTACCTATTACAAGGAAACTAATAAGGCATGAAGAGAATTATGCAACACATGATTTAGAATTATTAGCGATTTTTTATTCCTTACATGTTTGGAGGTACTATCTTATTAGACATAAATTCGAGTTGAAAACTGATCATAGTGGATTGCAACAATTTTTTACTCAGAATGACATGAACGCATGACAAATACGTTGGTAATAACTTTTAAGTGAATATTATTTTGATATCCCTTAAATTAAGGGAACATGCAAATGTGTTGTGTCGGATACCTCACATTTTCTTAGTAATACCCTTAAAGGAGAATTTTCAAAAAACTATTTTATCACTACAGACTGATGATGAATGGTACAATGAAGTAAAGGACAACATTGGACAAGATACCATGATGATACCTAGATATGAGGGATATTTTTTGGACAATGAAGGCATACTAAGTTATAATGGTAGAATTTATGTACCACCAAATGAAGAAATGAGGAATTTTATTTTGAACAAAGTTCATTGAGCAGTGTACATGGTTCATCCAGGAGTCGCGAAAATGAAGGAATATCTTAAACCACTATTCTTTTGGAAGGGAATGAAAAATGATAGAGTTAACTATGTGGTGAAATGTCTTGAATGTCAGCAAGTGAAGGATGAACATATACATCCAGTGGGATTATTACAGCCACATGGGATTCCTGAATTGAAATGGGAAGTTATATCGATGGATTTTATTGTTGGATTTACATTGACAACAAGGAGACATGATGCTATTTTTTTGGTTGTCGACATGTTGACAAAGAGTGTGCATTTTATTCCAGTAGGTACGACAAATCAAGCACCTGACATAGGTAGAATTTTTGTTAATGAAATTGTGAGATTGCATGGTGTACCGAGAAAGATAATATCCGATCGAGGATCGGTATTCACTGAACGTTTTTGGACTAGTTTCCAAGAGGGTTTGGGAACACAATTAAATTTTAGTACAACATATCACCACAAAACAGATGGAAAAACTGAAAGAACGAATCAAATTTTAGAAGATATGTTTCGAATGTATGTGATGGATCAACATAAATTATGGGAAGAATTTTTACCATTAGTAAAATTTGCATACAACAACAATTATTAGAGTTTGATAAAGATGTAACATTTTGAGTTTCTATACAGACAACCATGTCGCACACCTTTGAGTTGGGATTGACTAGAGGATAGGGTCCTAGTAGGACCAAAAGTGATCCAGGAAATGGAATATCATATTTGAACCATAAGGAAAAGTGTTAATGAAGTGAAAGACTAACAAAAGAGTTGTGCGGATGTGCATCATATTGGTCATAGTTACGATATTGGTGATAAAGTGTTTTTGCGGTTGAAGTCGCGTAAGAGTTTGATTAAGTTTGGAAAGGGTGAAAAACTCTCTCCAAGTTTTGTGGGACCTTTTGAAGTTGTAGAAAAGAAGAGACCCGTGGATTACTGACTAGCCTTACTTGATTATTTGAGGTGTATGCATGGTGTGATTCATGTTTTAGTTTTATGTCATTATATTTCAGATCTGTCACATGTTATTGACTTAAGTTCATTGCAGGTATCAGATGAGGGTGCTCTCATATCGGAGCCAATACGCATACTTTACCATCACACTCGACATCTACAACGTCGAATAGTCGATCAAGTTAAGGTCCAGTGGGACAGTTATAGTCCCAATGAGATGCATCGACAATTTCCTTATTTATTTTGATAGTTTGATATATATCTTAGTAGCAACTATATTTATTGTTTTTATTGTTATATTGTAAAAAATTCGGGATGAAGTTTAAAACAAGAGGGGGTGTATGTAACATCATGTTCCACTGATCACATTTTCATAACATTTTTTATTCTTTGAGGACACTTGCGTGCAAGTGATCCGGTTAAAACATGGTACATTATGATTATATGTTCTAGTTTATGAGTTTATGCTATGATTGAATATTTAAATTTGATATTTAATAATATTGATGCATAGCATTGACAAGTATGATGATGAGGTTTCCTAAGTGTGCAGAGAACATGTTATGATGAGGATTTTGATGGCATCAGCATACTTTCTTGGACTCCAGATTGAGTCAGGGAGTGAATTATTGGCTTTGGATATGAGTACTTGATTTATTACGCATGTGTTGTATAATGATTTAAGTTATGGATTTCATGTATAGGAGTTATTGATATTATCTTTGTCAGTGGATGCAATCATCGTTATGCTTGCTAATTTGACTCACATATGAAGTAAATGGTTCATACACATATATCAAATGGATGAAGGAGAGGTGTGGCAACGTCCCTATCACAGCACTCTCTTCATGACCTGAACTGAAGGTTAAGGATTACCTTGCTCTTGAGAGGTTCATGATGTCATGAGGGAAGACTTAGATAGTCACTCACGATGATTTTTGAGGGGTGCTAAATAAGGAGGATTCATTATTCCTTCAAAATCCCTTAGTCTCAAACAAGGTTGAAAAGTGAAGTATTGACTCCAAGCATCAAACAACTTCCAAACTAAGTAAACAACCGAGTGGCACCCTTGGAGCATAGAGGTGCGTATTGAAGGGAACGCCACATGAATAAATTAATGAGCTAATAGAAATATATAAAACCTTAGGAAACAAAACAAATACTTAGAATTGAGTAGAAGAGAAACTAAATTATATTAAAAATATATAAACTGGAAATATAATTTAATCAAAGTCTAAAATTGTTATTCCTAATGAAATTTTAGAGAAATGGGTCTAAGGGATATTAGGATAAATAGTATCTAGAGAAGGAAGAATAAAATTTAAGGCATGTGCACAATGTGTGCATGAAATTAATAGAAACAATTTTTAATTGAAAGAAATCAATTCATGAGAGAATGGGTTGTCAACATAGAGTTAGTATCCCAAGTCAATCAAACTCTAAATCCTAACTATGAGAAGAGTTATAATCAAACTCCAACTGTAAATTAGTTAGGGGACACCATAAAAGAGAAATTGGGGAACTAAGGGATAACTAAGAGAAAATATAGGAACTAATTGAGGAGTGTGAGGAAAATGCATAATTTATTTAATTAAAAAAAATTAAACATCTGCAAATTGGGGAGAATGTGACATGTGTTAGGGGTAAATAATCCATAATTTAATTATTAAAAATGATTTAACTGTGCATGAATCGACAAGTGTGAAGGGGTGAATTATTATAAAAAGAAGGAGAGGAAGGAGGAAAGTACCCTTTTCCTGGATGAATTAAATGTTGTTAAAATTTCTATTGACTCAGATTACTTGTGTGAGTTGGGCTGCAAGCTTGTGCAAGAGGTGGAAGCCTCTCCTTGCGAGGAAAAGCTTGAGCTATTTGTTTTGAAATTATGTGTGTGACCCATTTTCTGCTCGCGGCACTAAGGGGGAAGAAGGTTACCCCTAGTGTTGGGTGGGAGGTACAGGTGAAGTCCTTGGATTGGTAAGTGGAAGCAAGGAGGGTGTGCGCAAGTCTTGAAGTTGAAGAGTATCTTTGATATTATTACTCTCCGGGTTACGGTATTTGATTTGTATACATATTTTTGTTAAATATAATTTTCAATTGTAAAATGAATATGTATGGATGCATGTTGAGGTTTGTGTTGTAATAACTCTTGTTATGAGTTTATCTTGTAAATTTTAACTCTAGTTTTTCAAAAGATCTTGAAATTCGTCATTCTGAAGATATATCCTCTATTGTAATTGTATAAATTGGTGGGTATGATTTGTAAATATTGTATTCATATAGGGACTTGTACTAAGGAAATTGGATGGAAAATTTGTTTTGAAATTATCGTTATGGGGATTGAGAATTCTATTAAAGGTTCTGAAATTAGGAGAAAATAGGTTTTGTCCAATACCTCTGAGCACATATTTTTATTTCCATTGCATTCAGTTTTATGACATTGTATAGAATATAACCTTGTTCATCGATTGGGTGAGATGTATGGTGACATAATATCTGTGTATTTGATTTGAGTTTGTGATTGATAATGGTGGAATGTATGATAAGTAGTGGCATTATAAATATGATACAAATATTTCAATTTCTGAACCTTGTAGTTGGAGATACTTTTCTGGACGAAGGATCATAACCTCTCTGATTGCTGCTCAAAATTTTGCGTTGAAGGAATGGAATGAGGATCTTCGAAATTTAAATGGGATTTTCAATATGGTTTTTGCACCATTCAAATCAATCTCAATGTCTCATGACGTCCACACTCCACCTTCTTGAACACTTCATCTTTTTAAATTATCAATTTCCCACAAGCATCGTTTGTAAGTGATACACTACATTTCTGATTTAATTTTGGCTTGTTTAGGCATGAACTGTTGCATGATTGACTGAAACGCCTTTTAAGAGGAAATCAAAACTCTATAGCCAAGGTATATCAATCATGTTCGAATAGAAACTAAGAGATAGCGACTCCTTTCTCCTTGCAGAATATTCATTGGAAGATTAGTAGTAAATTCCTATAAGGAATTTCTTGTAGGAGAAGAGTATACATTAGAAAAACCTAATTCCCTCTCTGCCTCTATTGTTAAGTGCACCACTTAGTAGTCGGGTCGAAATTTCTTGCTAAATTTCAATTTTTCCACTGCCTCAACTGTAGATCTTGTTATCTCTTACTTGAAACCCGAGCAGTACCATGAAAATGTGGACTGCAGTTCAGACATATTGGAGGAACAATTTAACCTACGAGTCTTGTGATCAAGATACCTGTGTGACCTGTGACTTGAAGTAGGATATTTTACCTTCTTCCTCAAGCTATTTTTTAAAAAAACTCACCATAGCATTTCCTTAGTCTTTCACGCCTTAATTCTCCTCTTTTGTTCACTACACTTACGCTTGATTGATAGTTCAATTAAGTAATGTCTATAATTATTGAAGAGTGTCTCTACTCGTCCTTGCTTGGACACATTACCTCGCTAGAAAATGAAATATGTTGACAATCGATCTCCTGTTAATATCCTCTTGTCTTATGTTGGCGCATTGTGCTTCAAGTCGATCTATGGCCACTCTCTTGGTGTTTATTGTTATCACAGTTACACAATTTGTGTGTTAACCCATGTTTCGAAGTATAGCTTCATGTCCATGATCAGAATTGATACACAATCTTCTAGTTAATAACATATGTCAAATCGTAGAAAGGTATTATCCTAAATTTTATTGGGATGAAGTGTTTCAACTTGCATGCCCTTGTGTTGATTTTAGTGGGTGTTATTAAGTGGGACTCAATTTTAATCATCCGCTAGTTAACATTTTGGTTCTCCTCTTTTGATTTTATGTATATTGTTCCACATTTTTGCACCGATTGCTCGCTATACTTCGTCATTAATTAATGGTGGTTTGTATAACTTAGAACCTTTATTTTCGACAAGACCATGTACTATGTTTATCTAACTTTCACTCATCATAATTTGTGAGTAATCTTAAAATAATTCTCAGTCTCGTTACAAATTTTAGAATGTAGATGTAAAACCGTTAATTAGAGTAGTGCATATTGTTATGGTTTAATTTTTAATTTCACTACAACTTGGGTGTACTCAATGTATTGAAAATGAACTAATACTAACCACATGAAATAAATGTAAGTCATAATCACAATTTTTCTATAGGATCATCTAAATTGGTCATTAGGATAACTACTATAATATTGAAGAAATATATTATTTATAGTATAAATCCATAATGTTAAGTCAAATAGAAATCATGGGTTTATTATCTTGTTAAATTAATTATTATGCCTAATTAAATTAGACACTTAGATTTGATGGGATATGCATAATTGTTTCTTGTACAAACTAGAAAACTTACTAAAAGGATATTGTTGAGGGTTATAAAATCTCCAAAAGTGATAGAACCCAATTTAGATGTTTGGTAATGACATATTTAATGGCATTCTTTTGTGAGTTAACAATGTTGATCCTCATGAATACATATATCCTAGCACAACTAAAGTATTGAGGATTAATAGGAAGATCGTCACTTTTGAAATAATTAGTAATTATACTAATCAATGGAAGTAGTTATAACTTAAAAGTGATTAAATGAAGCCTCGCATCTAGACAAGTAAAACTAGAGACATATTTAGTTATGGTAATATCACTTATAACCGTTGCAACTGATACAAGTAGAGTTGGTGCGCAAGTTTTTAAATCTCATAGTAGAGTAGTCTAAAATATGTGTACATCTACCCCTATGGTGACTTTAGGAAATTCTTAATTCTAGTGTCAATCCTAAATATTATTGATGAAAATAATCATTAGCATTTGACCTATTAAATTGGTACATGATAAGATATCAATATTAATCAAATTTGAAATTTTGTACCTGTATGCTCGTAACTGCTTTAATTACTGGAGGGTTGTGACACTTGTAGAGGATCAACTTCTTCACTCTGTTGTTTCCAGATACCCTTTGATTTTGATGTTGATACATAACTCCACTTTGTATCCATTTGTGGCTATGATATTATTTTCGCATGGATCCGCTGTGTATTCCTCGTGGCCATGATTTATACTTTATATATATCACATGGATCCATTGTGTATTGTTTATGTCCATGGACATAAGTCATACTTTCATATATACCATGGATCCACATAGTAATTAATTTGGTGCCCATGCTTACATCACTCGTGAGCATGGGTATGCCCGACTTGGGAAGATAATACTCTTTCTTTATTTTTGTTAAACGTTTTTGTTCTTGGATCACCTATTCATTAAATTTCATTGGCTCTACTTCATTGCATCTTTGCCTCTTAGAGTTATATTGTATTTCATCCATTAGTTTCCTTTTTTACCTCACACATTAGGGGGAATATTTTATGCCACAATTTTCCACATCATTTGCATTTGTGAGATGGCTTAGTCATTTTTCCTAGCTTGCAAATATAAATCTCGTCCTCTTGCATCAGACTCATCTAAAAAAAAACATTTTTTTACCATCCATGGGTCACCAGTGCGCAAACTGCGGAAGTCCACACCTTGCTAGCATGCAACTTGTGGATTCCCTAAAAAAATATAAAAAAATAAAATAATCCACATTTTCGGGCTGGTTTTTGGTTGGATTTGTTCCCAAACTCCCTTAAGCTCGTAAACAACGGAACTAAACCACATGGTATAAATGCACTTTTGAGGGAATGGATGAGAGAGACAAACTAGGTGCAATATTATGCTGACGAGTTTGCAAGCTTCCCTATTTCCCTTAATCCTCCGAGTATAATCCCTTTGTTTTGGAACTTGTTTTCCGATACTCCTTATTATTCCTTATATGACTATAGGGTGTGTTCCTATCCCTTTTGGGTCATCCAAAGAAGGGTCATCTCACTGAGTTGATTCTTGAAGGACTAGTGGAGGAATCTTGATGGTTGGCTTCAAGCCAGTGTTGACAGTTCAAGTCAGGTTGTAACTACCCACTTTTACCATTTTCAATAAAAGAGTTCTCTTTCCCTCCATACATACATAAATTAATTTCAATCTATTGATATATGTTATTATTCTTCATATACTTGAATATTTGTACATTATATATGTATGATTTGAATTCATAACTACCTTGTTGCAACACATACTTGGTCTTATTTTGCAGGTTGATACCTATGGAGATTAGGAGAAACAACAAAGGTGGAGAGCGAGGATCAACATGAGACGTAGGATACAAGGTGTAAGGCCTCTCTCTCTCTCTCCTTAAAATAATTATTCTCATAGCATTGTTGTGTGTGAGGGTAGGTTCTGTCTTTTATGTATGGTCTCGCTCTACTGTGACCTGACCCAAGGTTATAGGGGAAAAATATTTTAACACCCTAGATGGGGTGCTAGGGATGCACAAAGAATATGAGTCT
>ML798822.1:13594-28040 GCA_009831015.1 Picea engelmannii
AGTGTGAGATAAAAATTTCAAAAAGACAATGAACCTATAATGACATATCAAAATGTTTGTAGGGAAAATTTTGTAGGACATTGACGAGGTGCATGAGGAGATCCTCTTGCAACTTAATGAAGTAATGATGCAGCTCAGGGACATCAACTCTAAGCTTCTAGCACGTTCCAAATAGGTTTTTGTTTCTCCACATGGACACCCTAATCCTTTGAGTCATGAGAAACGTCCAAGGGTATGAGACACTTCTTCAGATTAAATTTATGTATGTTTATATTTTTTACTATCTTATGTTTATTCCATAGACAATATTATTATGGTTATAAAGGGACAATTAGGTTTCTAGAATGGTTGCATTGCATCACAAGTTTTGTTTTAATATAAAATCGATCTGAGAATATTTATGTAGATGGTTTATATCAATGCTATTGGTATGGTTTCCCAATGGAGGGCCAACACTACAATGGATTTTGTATAATTTCTCCTTATTATGATTAATAAAAATAAAATTGTATGCTTAAAAAAACATGACAAAAAATCAATTTATTTAAAATTCATCTTGATGTTGAATTACATTAACATGGTGTAAACTTTTGATTAAAAAACTCAATGTGATTATTTAAGAAAATAAAATTTTATACAATTATTTTAATAACAAGTCTTGATTTAAAAAAAATTAAAATACTAGTTATAATTTTTTCCCTCTCTTTTAGATGTTAATGATAATACAAATTACATTAATATTTTTTGAAACAAAATTTTTGTAAGAAAAATAAAAATAAATAAATAAATAATTTTTTATTTTTTAATAAATTATACTAAAAAATATAAAAACAAAAATAAACATTTGATATTTGGATAAATTATACTTTTATAATCGTAAATTGAAACAAAACAATTGAGGACTAATGATGAGCTTTTTTGGCTTATTTTGTTTTTTTAATTTGACCTTCCTTTTTTTTCAATTATCTCTTTATAGTTGATTTAAAATTTATTTATAACATAAAATATTTAAATTTAATTTTTTCACAATTAATATTATTATATGAAGGTTTTATATTCATTTAAAAAAAAACAAGTTTATCACATTTTACATGCTAAACAATGTAAGATTGGTAGAAATACCATAAGGATGATACTTTTAATGAACTTTTAAGATTTGACGAGATAAATAAATACAAACCCGAATCAAAAGGAAAAAAAAATTGTGTAAATAGAAAATAAGAAAAGCTTTTGTGCCTATGTAAGATAGATTTTAAACAATTATAGAGGTATATTTTGACTTGTAAAACTAAATAAAATAATATGATTCTATTGAGACACTGGAATTACTACTTTAAAAATATTTATGAATTGGCTAATGTCATGGACAACATTCAAACCATTTCTACAGAGGAAGAAGTATTTTCAATACATGACATAGAGTTCGGGGTTAAACAACTTGCAAAAGGGAAATCTAAGGACATTGAAGGATACCAAGAATAAATATTAAAAATTGGAGGGCCTATCCTCATCCGTCACATCCACAAGCTCTTCAATTTAGTAGTCAAGAAGGGATTCCCTAAAACTTGGACTCAAAGCCTCATTGTACCTAATTTTAAAAGTGGGGATAAACAAAATCTCTCTAACTATAGGACCATTATAATTAACCATTTAAGAGTTATATTTAAACTATGGACCACCTTGTTACACTTAGGATCATTGTATAGGAGTGTCTCAATAATAAGTCAGTCTCCTATATTGTTTTGTTAACTTCATAAAATATTTTGACACGCTTCCTGGGACTAAACTTTCAAATAGGTTAGAAGAGATAAAAATTCATTTGAATTTCAGATCTACCATGTTAAGGTTGTACAAGAATGTTATTACTGTAACATCCCAATCTTGCGTGCATTGAGTGAACTTATCCTTGAGGACACTTGCTTGCAAGTGATCTGGATTATTATACTATTGGTCGTTTGATTACGATTATGAGGCATTATGGATATGATGATATGTTATTTTTTTGTATTGACATAGATAGGTGTTATTGACTGGGTTCTCTTGAGTGTGTAGGACTTTGGACCTTGAGGATGTAGAGGCATCGATCAAACCCCTTGGAATCCATATCGAGTCAGGGAGAGGACTGTTGGGTCTGAATGTTATTGATGTAACACATGTACATATGATTAGATGTTATGATGATTGATTATTGTTGCTCACATGATTCGTTGATGGATCCAGACTGATGATAGCTTGCCGACTAGACTCACATGTGGAGTAGAGGGGTCACGTAGGACAACCAGATACTTGAGGGAGAGGTGTGGACAACAGCCCTGCCAAAGCCTACTATTATTCCCGTCGTGTCTCAAACTGTAGGTTAGCTATTACCTAGTTCGAGAAGACCCACGATGTCGTGAGGGCAGACTGCGAAAATCTCTCACGATGATTCTAAGGGGTGCGCAATAAGGCAAGGGCCTTATTCCTTAGAGGCCCTTTGTCTTCCACAAGATCACCTCGTGAAGTATTGACTCTAGGAGTTTTTTATGTCTACCAAGTCAGTCAAGAGGCGAGTGGCACCCTTGGAGCATGTAGTGCATCCTGAAGGGCATGTCGCGGAAGGAAAACAAAAAGAGGTGAGTGGCACCCTTGGAGCACCTAGTGAGTTATGCAGGGCACGTCCTGATTTCAACAGGTAAGTGAGTAAACCTAGTCGGCCTTAAAATGAATTTTGAGATAACTAAGATTTAAAAACAATTTCCCTAAGAAAAATGTCTCCCAGCCTAGAGAAATTAAAATCTAGGTCTAAGTAACACATGTGGTAAAAAATAATAATCATAATTAAACATGTAACAAGAAGGGGGTAAGAAATTCAATTAAATTATTAAAATCAAATTATAATGAGGGATTAAAAATTTAAAATGGAAATGATTGTTTTATCTACATATGCTAATTTAATTTTTAATTAAAAAAAAAGGCGGTAAATGGTTGTTTTTCTACACTTGCTAAATTGAGTTTTAGTTAAAAAGGGAAAAGAGGGAAACTTAAAAGAAATAGGAAACTAAAGGAAAAAGGGGAAACATAAATAAAAAGTTGAATGTCTAACTTAGTAAGGAATCTTGCCTTGGGAACTTGTTATTTTTGAACTCAACAAGGAATTTAGTAAGGCATAAGTCATTTAAGATTTGTAACGGAATATTGGGATACCAAGGAGCGTTTTTAGGAATGCTTTTAGGTGGGTGAGGGACATAGGAATAATTAGATAATTAATAAAATTCATTTTCTTGTGAAACTAGGGGGATGGGTGACATGTGTATGGGGGAGGTTTTTTTTTATTAAATTAATGAAAAAGAAATTAAATGGGAATTTGGGAAAGAAATCACTTAAAAACTCTATAAAAGGGATGGAGGAGGAGGAGTATGGGTCTGATCTTTATGCGTAACATTACGATGCTAAATTTTGTCTTGACTGAACTTATCTTATGGGAGTTGGGATACCCAGCTCAGGTAATGAGTGGTAGCTCAACCTTGCGAGGTGAGTTGGGTGTTAGCGGTTCTCTGGTATTGTGTGCATGGCCCCTTTGCGGATCGGGGGGCTCAGGGGGAAGAAGAGTACCTCTAGTGTTGGTTGGGAGGTACCAGTGAGGTCACACTGGTCAGAAAAAGGGAGCTGGATGGAGAGTGCATGGGACAACGACTTGGAGCTGTCACATTTGGCTACAGTACACATGCGTTATTTTTTAAAGGGAAGACTAATATTGTTCATGCATTTTCATTACTGTACTTCTTGTGTAAATATGTTTTTTTTACTCATCATTTTATAATCAATGAACTTAAAGTCATCCCAGCCTTATGCTTGCTGCATTTTGAATTGATTCCCTTGGCGAACCCAAACCCTGATTGCTATGACCCCTTTCTGTGTTTTTTTTTATTGATTATTACAAAGAAATTTGTGATTTTCCCTTATCCCTTTGGTCATTAGTCCATGCCTCAACAATCGGCTAGGAGTTGAATCGACGGTCGTCACTTCCGTGTTTAAAGACCTATAGATTCAAATGCCCTGCTTTTCTGTGCATGGATGGGGAGTGAAGGATAAATTTTTCCCAGCTATCTATCCCTTACTTATCTCCATGTTTTTCCGTTATGATTATCCCTTGATCCTTGCACATTCTTATAAATGAGTATCTCTGCATTTTTGGATTGATAAAACCCAACATTCTCTTGAATGGTAAATCTCGGCGTTGGTATTGTGGAATGACTTTGTTTTCAATTGTTGATTGCGATTGAATCTCTCTACACAACGAATCTATACATTGCGAATCTCTGCATATAATTTGGGATTCCTGGATTGATAATTACACAACTATTTTATTCCAGTGATAATTGTATTCTAGCTATTTTTATTCCAGTGAAAATTTATTTCCAACGATTATTATGGTAATTTATTAGAGTGAAAATTTCATATGGCGATTTTCTTACAAGTGACAATATTATTCCAACGATGTCATTACTTCCATAAATTTTAATTATTTGAAAACGATTATCGGTTAGCTAGCGATCCCGTAAATTATAATGTTAAGTTGTGGGACAATTAAAAGATAGCAATATTGTTAGCGATATATATTTATAATTTTTAAAATCTTTTAATGGGTAGCAATATCTTAAACAGTAGAATCATACATTCAATAAACTAGTGATTGGACAATGATTTTTAAAGCTTTTCACACAGCGAATTTATGTGGCCATTTCACACCGCTAAATTATAAATCTTTTCACACAACGAATTTATGTGGCCATTTCACACCGCTAAATTATAAAGCTTTTGACACTGTGAGTTTAATATCTCTTGATAGCGATTTTATGAGTATCCTCTGACTGTAAATTTAATATACTGAAAGCAAATTTATATATAATGAGATTGCGTTGACATAGATAGCAAAATTAATTATAGATTTTATATACAGTAATGTTATGGACAACAATTTTATATTCCATATTTTTATTTTTACACAGTTATAACATCTTAACCCAGCAGTATCATGCAGTTCCTCGACAGCAACATCTTACAGTTAATAGACAACTTTTTCTCTGCATTTGATCAGACAACAATTTTTGTGGACACTGATTTCATTGATTGCTGGCAGCGAATTCATTGAGTGTTGACATCGAACTTGACAAAGAAACTAATAGCATTTGTTTTGGATAACGATACTCTGCAATTTTGGGATAGCTTTTACACTCTGAGATATATATTTACACTATATATTCACACTCTACGTTACATATTTACCTGCGATATTTTTATCATATATTTACACTCTGTTGCATATATTTACACACACACACACATATATTTATATGTTTACACTATTTATGTTATATCATATATTAATTCTTCCTATCATATATTTAAATGACAACAATATAATATATTTAACTTAGCGATATCATGTATTTAATATACAACATTCTCCCATATATTTACTAGATAGAAAATTCAATGATAGACAACAAACTTATTTAGAGACAATGATTTTGGTAGTGTTGGATAGCGTGAATTTGTTTTATGATTTTCTTATAGCAATTTTCATGATTTCCTTATTGGCAAATTTTAGCGAATTCAATAATCATTATAGAACTTGTTTTATGATTTCTTAACTAGATAGCGAACTCATCCTTAGGAAAAAACTATATTTGTTTCATTTTTATAATTAAAATACGGCAAGGACATTTAAAGGACAACAAATTTATATTTAAAGACAACAATTAAATTCATATTGTTTATGTTAAAGGATAGCAAAATCACCATTAGGAAAAACTTATATCTGTTTCAATTTGTAAAGACAACGACTTATATGGTTCAATACATGTTTTATATTTGTTTCAGTTTAAAAAAATAGTGATTTGCTCCTTAGGAAATTACTTATCTAATCTTGGGATTTGGAGAATAGTTGCAACGAACTATTTGTTTTAATGATAATTATTTAATGTATACATATTGATTTTGTTGCGCAAGGAGATTATTTTGTTTATGAATGTCATGGTCATCTTGTTGGCGTGTCAATTGAGTTCTTGGGTCAGTCGTCATGTGTTTTGATAGTTAATTTGGTCTCCTAGCTTGTTGAAGTTTTCTTGGGTTAAGGGTCCAGTTATGTTATGTTGCGCCATGGTCATTGTCATGCCTCTCACCTCATGATGCCATGATTCATGATGAGGGGATCATCGTGCACCCTGACGGATAGAGGTGAATGATAACCTGGCCAGAGTCTATGCTTCCCGATGTGGTTGTTTTTCATTGAAATTGATGTTGGCACTTGGTTTGTAATGCCTTAACGCATTTTGGTTTTGCGTGCCGTAGATATTTCTAGTTACTGGTCATCAAACACATTGTATCCTGTTGGTTGATGTTGTCCTTTATCTTGTAGGGGGTGTCTTGCTTGTGTCGAGAAGGTTGTCATTTATATCTATCTTGGATTATTGCATGTTTCGTCCAGTTTCCTGATGTGATAGTGTCTGAGTCGTTGTCTTCTGTTGCCTGATCTGTGTGTGTGGTGTTCGTCGTCAAGTTGTGTTGTTTAACCATTGTCGTCATTTTCCTTCGTGCTTAAAAAAAAAATATTTTATTTGCGTTTCTTTGCATGTAGTTGTAACGATGGGGACGTTACATATGGTATCAGACTGGGGTTAAACCCTGCGACTGTGGATCATCATGATTTCCACTACAGTAAACCATAGAGTAATAAACTAGCATTAAGTAAAACTTTAACGCATCCATGCGATGATCTCGATGAGAGGACGCCAAAGTGGTTTGCAACGTGGTGTCATGGAAGGAGGTGTGATGCCTCTAGAAGTGCCTACGTCCTTGGAGTCTAACCCCCAAGGGGAGGAACAAGTCCTTGGAGTAGATATGATTTTTTTAATGGATAATGATGGCCTGACAAGGTCCTTTCAGGGAATGTTAGAGGCCTTGATCCACCATCCATACTGAAATGATTCCAGGGAGCATGTACCCCTGAGGGTCCACAACCCACCCAGCCAGTACCGTTAGTATTCACTGTGGACTCAAGAAGGTCAATTTTCCCAAGTTCTTTGGTGCCCTGGATGGTGCATCCATCGAGGCATGGTTGGAGAATATGGTGATGTGATTTTCACTTCATGACTATAAGTCCAATATGAAGGTCTGCGTGGAAGATTTTCAACTGAAGGGGAGCTCTCTTCTATGGTGGAAGATGCTCCTGCCACTTTGAACATGGTCATCGAAGAAGTGTCATGGGATCTGTTTGAGGAATGGATCTGAGAGAGGTATCTATCAAAGGAATTCATTGAGCGTCATCTCAATGAATTCAACACCTTGCGACAGGGCGGCCATACGGTTCCCGAGTATGAGGCCCATTTTGGAGCAGCTTCGGTATGCCCCACACCAAATTACAGAGAAACTTAATGTCAAAAAGTTTGTGTTTGGCCTTAATGTTAGGATTCAGCTTCTACTTTGGGTACCAGGATTGTTGGACTGAAGAAAGTGTGTTGGAATGTGGGGATCCACCTTACCAACATGACTTCCCATTAGAGAGGAATAGATCATCTGGATCAGCTGGACCCCCTACCATGGGATATTTGGGCAAGTCCCACCAGATTCATGCAGTGGTCAATAACCGCCAGGTAAAGCACCAGTCAACTGTGCTCGAGACGTCAAGTACCATCGCTGACCAGAACCTTAGTATTTTGGACAGATCTAGGTGCTACCAAAAGTTTTATTTCTGGTGTCGCGCTAAAAGGAATTTAAGGTAAATGCAGTCGAAAAGGATGAGATTAGCTTTGTAGAAATGGCATCGGGAGCCAAACAAAAGGATGGTGGGAAAGTTACAGGTTGTATCCTTAACCTGGGAGATTTTTTCACGAGGGCCAACATGTACGTCACTCTCTTAGGATTTTATGACATCATGATCGATATGGACTGGCTGGAATCACATGAGGTGAGACACAATTGTAAGACGAAACGATTGAGATTGGTCGATGATGAGGGACATATATGCGTGATTGTAGGTCAGAACCAAGAATTTTTCCATGATGTTCATCTCTTCCTTAAAGCTACGGAAGAGCTTACGCAAGGGATGTAAGCTTTATGTGATCCTTGCGTTAAACGTGAAGGAAGTAGCGGAAGGTCTAGAACCCCTTTCGGTGGTGAGAGAGTTTGCGAATGTCTTCCTTGAGGAGTTACCTGGGATGCTGCTAGAGAGGGAATTGGAATTTATCATAGACCTAAAACCGGGGTATGAACTGATAGCAAGAACGCCTTATTGGATGTCGACCCCGGAGTTACAACAGTTGAAAATCCAACTGAAGGAGTTGTTGGACCTGGGACTTATACATCCCAGTGTGTCACCGTGGGGTGCACCTGATATTTTCATTCGAAGGAAGGATGGGTCATTGAGACTCTGCATTAAATATCGTTAATTGAACAAGGAAACGATCAATAATCAATATATGTTGCCAAGGATTGATGATCTGTTTGATCAGATGAAAGGCGCAATGGTGTTTTCAAAGATAAACTTGAGATCAGGGTATCACCAGTTAAGGATCAAGGAGGGATAACGTCCCTAAGACCACATTTAAAAAGAGGTTTGGACATTATGATTTTACTATTTTACCGTTTGGACTAATGAACACCCCAGGGGTAATTATGAGTTTGATGAATGGGGTGTTTTGCGACTACTTGGACAAGTTCATCCAAGTATTCATGGATGATATTTTGATTTACTCTCGAATGATGGAGGAGAATAACGAGAACTTTCACTTGGTACTACAGTGTGTCTGTGAGAGAACAAATTGTATGGGAAATTGTCTAAATGCTCGTTTTACCAATCGAAGATTCACTACTTAGGGCATTTCATCTCCGATGAAGGTATCGTCATGGATACAACAAAGTTCAAGGCTATTATGGAATGACCTACACCAACGAATGTCCCAAAAGTGTGTAGCTTCATGGGTTAATAGGACACTATTGATGGTTCATCGAGGGATTTTCGAAGATAGAAAATCCGATCAGGGAATTGTAGAAGAAGAACAAGAAGTTGGTTTGGACCCAGAAATGCGCAAAAGCATTTCAGAGGCTCAAGGAGTTGTTGAAAACAACACCGATACTAAAGGTCCCTGACATGGACGTGAACTTCTTGGTATGCACTGAGGCATCTAAGGAGGACTTAGGCGGAGTCTTGATGTAAGGCGGTCGAGCGATCGCTTACATCTCGGGGAAGTTGAGAAGGCATGAGGAGAACTATGTGACGCATGACTTGGAGTTGTTATCCATTGTATATGCCTTGATATTTTGGAGACACTACCTTATTGGATGAAAATTTGAACAAAAAAACAGACCACTGTGGACTACAACACATCTTTACGCAAAGTGACCTAAACGTGTGACAACGGTGTTGCTCGGAATTGCTTAGCGAGTATGATTTTGAGATGACTTACATAAAGGGAACAGTGAACAGATTAGTTGATGCATTGAGTCGGAGACTGTGCATATTTTCGGTGATGCCTCTTCAGACGAGAATACGTGAAAATATTCTAACTTTACAGTGCAACGATGATTGGTACAAGGAGGTCAAGGATTTTATCGGACAAAACATTATGATGGTACCAATATTTGAAGGATTTTCATTGGATGAAGATGGATTATTGAGATTTAAAATTTGAATTTGTGTACCACCGAATGATGAGTTGAGGAGTTTGATCCTAAATGAGGATCACAGAGTAGTATACATGGCTCATATTGGAGTCACAGAGATGAGGGCAGACCTTAAACCCTTATTCTTGTAGAAAGGAATGAAGGAAGACATAGTCAACTACATGGAAAGATGTCTAGAATGTTAGCAGGTGAAGGCTAAACATAGACATCCAACAAGATTACTACATCCACACGCTATTCCATAATCTAAATGGGAGGTTATTTCAATGGATTTCATTGTTGGATTGCCATTAACGACAAGGGGACATGACTCGATTTTTGTGGTAGTAGACACTTTGACGAAGAGTGCTCATTTTATTCCTGTGCATACGATGTATCAAGAACCTAACATAGATAGAGTTTTCATTAGTGATAATGTGAGGTTGCATGGCATTCCTAAGAGGATTATATCCGATCGAGGATCGATGTTTACTGGACGATTTTCGACTAGTTTCCAAGAGGCATTGGGAACCCAACTTAAATTTAGTATTGCATATCACCCGAAGACAGATGGGTAGACCGAACGAACAAACCAAATCTTGGGGGACATGTTGCGCATGTACGTGATGGAACAACATAAGCATTAGGAAGAATTATTTCCACTGGTAGAATTTGCATATAACAACAATTATCAAAGCACCATTAGAATGGTGCCTTTTGAGTTTCTTTACGAGCGACCGTGTCGAATGCCTTTGAGTTGGGATCGGCTTGATGATAGGGTATTGGTGGGACCAAAAACGATCTAGGAAATGGAATACCAAATGCAAACAAAAGACAAAAAAATAAAGGAAGCGCGGGATCGACAGAAGAGTTATGTTTTTGTGCATCGTGTCGACCATAGTTATGAAGTTGGTGATAGAGTCTTCTTGCAGGAGAAACCACATAAGAGTTCGATCAATTTTGGAAGGGGTGATAAACTCTCTCCTAGGTTCATGGGACCTTTTGAGATTGTGGAAAAGAAGGGGCATGTGGCCTATTGACTAGCCGTGCCTAATTCTTGAGGCGTATGCACGATGTCTTTCACGTCTCTGTTTGAGACATTATGTTAGTGATCCTACACTTGTTTTAACTTGAGTACCTTGCAGGTATTGGATGAGGGTGAGATCACGGCTGATCCAATCCATCTTTTGTAGCATCGCATTCTAAAACTACGACGTCGAACAGTAGATTAGGTCAAGGTCCAGTGCGACAACTATAGTCCACACTCGCCGAACTAGGAGGACACATATGATATGCACCAATAGATTCAATTTTTTTGATGGATAGACTTATGATACTGTGATACACTTTATTTTGACACTTATATACTGTGAAACTTCGGGACAAAGTTTAAAACAAGAGGGGGTGTATGTAACATCCCGCTCTTGCGTGCACTGAGTGAAATTATCCTTAAGGACACTTGCTTGCAAGTGATCCGGATTATTATACTATTGGTCATTTGATTACAATTATGAGGCATTATGGATATGATGATATGTTATTTTGTTGTATTGACATAGATAGGTGTTATTGAATGGGTTCTCCTGAGTCTGCAGGACTTTGGACCTTGAGGATGCAGAGGCATCGATCAAACCCCTTGGACTCTAGATCGAGTCGGGGAGAGGATTGTTGGGTTTGAATGTTATTGATGTAACACATGTACATAGGATTAGATGTTATGATGAATGATTATTGTTGCTAACATGATTCGTTGATGGATGCAAGATGACGATAGCTTGCCGACCAGACTCACATGTTGAGTAGAGGGGTCATGCAGGACAACCAGAGACTTGAGGGAGAGGTGTGGACAACAACCCTACTACAACCTACTAGCACTCCCGCCATGGCTCAAACTATAGGTTAATGATTACCTAGTTAGACAGGAACCACGATGTCATGAGGGAAGATTGTGACAGTCGCTCGTGATGATTCTAAGGGATGCATAATAAGGCAGGGGCCTTATTCCTTGGAGGCCCTTAATCTTCCATAAGATCACCTGGCGGAGTATTGACTCCAGGGGTTATTTATGTCTACCAAGTCAGTCAAGAAGTGAGTGGCACCCTTGGAGCACTTAGTGTGTCCTGAAGGGCACGTCGAGATTTCAATGGGTAAGTGAATAAATCTAGTCAGCCTTAAAATGAATGATGAGATAAGTAAGATTTAAAAACAATTTCCCTAATAAAAATGCCGCCCAACCTAGTGAAATTAAAATCTAGGTCTAAGTAACACATGTGGTCAAAAATAATAATCATAATTAAACATGTAACAAGAAGGGGGTAAGAAATTCAATTAAATTATTAAAATCAAATTATAATGGGGGATTAAAATTTTAAAAGGGAAATGATTATTTTACCTACATATGATAATTTAATTTTTAATTAAAAAGAAAGAGGGGCTAAATGGTTGTTTTTCTACACTTGCTAAAGTGAGTTTTAGTTAAAAAGGGAAAAGACAAAAACTTAAAATAAATAGAAAACTAAAGGAAAAAGGGGAAACATAAAGAAAAAGTTGAATATCTAACTTAGTAAGGAATATTTCCTTAGGAACTTGCTATTTTTGAACTCAACTAGGAATTTAGTAAGGCGTAAGTCATTTAAGATTTGTAAGGGAATGTTGGGACACCAAGGAGCATTTTTAGGAATTCATTTAGGTGGGTAAGGGAAATAGAAATAATTAAATAATTAATGAAATTAATTTTCTAGTGCAATTAGGGGGATGGGTGACATGTGTATGGGGGAGGTTTTTTTGTGATTAAATTAATGAAAAATAAATTAAATGGGAATTTGGGAAAGAATTTACTTAAAAACTCTATAAAAGGATGGAGGAGGAGGAGTATGGATCTGATCTTTATGCTTAACGTTACACTGTTGAATTTAGTCTTGACTGAAATTATCTAGTGGGAGTTGGGATACCCAGCTTGGGTAACGAGTGGTAGCTCGACCTTGCGAGCTGAGTTGGGTGCTAGCAGTTCTCTGGTATTGTGTGTGTGGCCACTTTGAGGCTCAGGGGGTTCGGGGGGAAGAAGAGTACCCCTAGTGTTGGATGGGAGGTACCGGTGAGCACACATCGATCAGAAAGAGAGAGCTAGATGGAGTGCTCACGGGACAATGACTTGGAGATGTCACATTTGGCTATGGTACGCATGCATTTATTTTTGAAAGGGTAGATTAATATTGTTCCTGTGATTTCATTACTCTACTTCTTGTGTAAATATTTTGTTTTACTCAACATTTTATAATCAATGAACTTAAAGTCATCCCATCCTTACACTTGCTGCATTTTGAATTGATTCCCTTGGCGAACTGAAATCCTGATTGCTATGACCCCTTTCTGTGTTTTTTTTATTGATTATTACAAAGAAATTTGTGATTTTCCCTTATCCCTTTGGTCATTAGTCAGTGCCTGAGAAGTCAGCCAGGAGCCGAATCGATGGTCGTCACTTCGGCGTTTAAAGACCTATAGATTCAAATGCCCTACTTTTCTATGCATGGATGATGAGTGAAGGATAAATTTTGACCAACTATCTATCCCTTACTTATCTCTGCATTTTTCCCTTATGATTATCCCCTAATCCTTGTGCCTTCTTATGAATGAGTATCTCTACATTTTTGGATTGATAAAACCCTAAATGATTGAATGATAAACCCCAACATTCTCTTGAATGGTAAATATCAACGTTAGTATTGTGGAATGACTACATTTTTAAATGTTGATTGCGATTGAATCTCTCTACAGAACGAATCTATACATTGTGAATCTCTGCATCTAATTTGGGATTCATGGACTGATAATTACACAACTATTTTATTCCAGTGATAATTGTATTCCAGCTATTTTTATTCCAGTGAAAATTTATTTCCAGCGACTATTATGCTAATTTATTACAGTGAAAATTTCATATGGGGATTTTCTTACAAGTGACAATGTTATTCCAATGATGTTATTACTTCCATAAATTTTAATTATTTGAGAGTGATTATCGGTTAGCTAGCGATCCCGTAAATTATAATGTTAAGTTGTGGGACAATTAAAATATAGCAATATTGTTAGAGATATATATTTATAATTGTTAAAATATTTTAATGGATATAGATATCTTAAACAACAAAATCATACATTCAATAAACTGGTGATTGGACAACGATTTTTAAAGATTTCACACAATGAATTTATGTGGCTATTTCACATCGCTAAATTATAAATCTTTTTACACTATGAGTTTAATATCTGTTGATAGCGATTTTTTGAGTATCCTATGACTGTAAATTTAATATACTGACAACAAATTTATATATAATGAGACTGTGTTGACATAGATAGAGAAATTAATTATATATTTATAGACAATAATGTTATGGACAACAATTTTATATTCCATATTTTTATTTTTACACAGCTATATCATCTTAACCCATCAGTATCATGTAGTTCCTAGACAACGACATCTTACAGTTAATAGACAACTTTATCTCTGCATTTGAGCAGACAACAATTTTTGTGGACAACGATTTCATTGAATGTTGGCAGCGAATTCATTGAGTGTTGACAACAAACTTGACAGTGAAACTGATAGCATTTTTTTTTTGGATAGAGATACTCTACATTTTTGGGATAGCTTTTACACTCTATGATATATATTTACACTATATATTTACACTATGTATTTACACTCTATGTTGCATATTTACCTGTGATATATATATCATATATTTACACTCTGCGATATATATTTACACTATATATTCACACTTTACATTACATATTT
>ML798822.1:28143-38435 GCA_009831015.1 Picea engelmannii
CACACACACATATATATATATATATATATATATATTTACACTATTTCCATTATATCATATATTAATTTTCCCTATCATATATTTAAATGACAACAATATAATATATTTAACTTAGCGATATCATGTATTTAATATACATCATTCTCAGGAAAAAACTTATATCTGTTTCAGTTTTATAATTAAAATACGGAAATGACATTTAAAGGACAACAAATTTATATTTAAAGAAAACAATTAAATTCATATTGTTTATGTTAAAGGATAGTGAAATCACCCTTAGTAAATGCTTATATTTGTTTCAATTTGTAAAGACAACAACTTATATGGTTCAAGAGATGTTTCATATTTGTTTCAGTTTAAAAAAATAGTGTTTTCCTCCCTAGGAAATTACTTATCTGATCTTGGGATTTGGAGAATAGTTGCAACAAACTATTTGTTTTAATGATAATTATTTAATGTTTACAGATTGATTTTGTTACGCAAGGAAATTATTGTGTTGTATGAATGTCATAGTCATCTTATTGACCTGTCGATTGGGTGCTTGGTTCAGTCATCATGTGTTTTGACAGTTAATTCAGTCTTCTAGAGCATTGAAGTTTTCTTGGGTTAAGGATCCAGTTATGTTATGTTGCGCCATGGTCACTGTCATGCCTATCGGTTGGTGACGACATGATTCCTGATGAGGGGATCATCGCACGTCATGATAGATAGAGGTGAATGATAACCTGGCTGGAGTCTGTTCTTCCAAATGTGATCATTGTTCATTGTAATTGATGTTGGCACTTGGTTTGTAACGCCTTAACGTGTTTTGGTTTTGCGCGTCGTATAGGTTTCTAGTTACTAGTCGTCAAATTCGTTGTGTCGGGTTGGTTTATGTTGTCATTTATCTCGTAGGCATTGTCTTTCTTGTGTCGTGCGGGTAGTCGTTTATATATGTCTTGGATTATTGCATGTTTAATCTAGTTGTGTGATGTGCTATTGTTTGATTCATTGTCTTATGTTTCCTAATCTGCATGTATGGTGTTCGTCGTCAAGTTGTGTTGTTTAATTGTTGTCGACATCTGACTTCCTTCTTAAAAAAAACAATAATTTTCTTTGCATTGCATCGCATGTAGTTGTAACGATGGGGACGCTACAATTACCAAGTTTAGGAACACTGAGTGCATATCAAAATTAATTAATTGTAATATAAAATTTAAGAATGGTTGTTCCATGTCTCGTCCCTTTTTGGCATATATATTGACAAGTTAGAAAGATGTTGGAAGAAGTAGGTTGTGTTGGCATGCTTCTCACTATTATAGTCATCATCCTTCTTATTTACAAAAATGATATTGTTCTTATGGTAATGATTCCCTATGATCTCAAAACGAAACTAGAAACCCTCAAGTATTTTTTCTCTAGTATGGGTATGATTGTTAACATTGATGAAACAAAGGTTATGATAATTAAATATAGAAATATCACTTCCACTTATTTCATGTATGAAAACAACTTGGAGGAATTGAATTCATACCAATGTATCCTAATTTATCTTCACCATAAGATTAACTAGAATTACAACATTGGAAAAAGGATAAATGGAGAGTGGAAAATGTATTATGTATTGGAAAATAGTTGTAAGTCAGTGGAGTATATGGTTGTGAAGTATGAGGCTGCAAAATATTTGGAGAATCATGGAGAAATATAGAGCAAATAAAAAAATGTTTTATATTGTATAATATCAAAATTAAAGGCAATACACCCCATCCCATCCTCCTCATAGAAGTGAGTCTTTCCCCCATTGAGAGAATGACTATGACTAGGTACCTAATTGTTGGAAATACTAAGACAACTGAGAGGGGGGGGTGAATCAGTTTTTACTATGCTTAAATAATTTTGTTCCTATTGAAATATTATTAATGTTCTCCAAGTGATCATCAAGATTATGCAAGTCATGAACAACAGAAACAATAAACATTAATCACACATATGATATACACAGAGACATATATTCTTGAGGAAATCCATAAAGGGAGAAAACCTATTCTTCTTAGAATGATAGGCAGTCTTTTAAGTTCTGTACATCATCTATCTTTTATCACCAACTCAAAATGAGGCTACAACCTCTATTTTACAAGATGTAACTTGCCGGGAGCACCAACTCTCTGGTTTCTCTAACACCAACTAGAAGGAAGCACCAACTCCCTGAGTGTTCCAGCACCAACTGGATGGAAGCATCAACTTCCAGTCACACAGGCACCAACCTGTATAACAGAGAACAATGGTTCTTCCTTGCACCACCCTACCACCCTGGTTTTTCTGGCTGCTTACCACTTCTTCTTTGTTCTGCAATTGTTCTCTACTTTTGTCTATTCATGCTTGGATCCACGTGTTTTCTCTTTCCATCTTCTCTCTTTATGTTCTTCTCATGATCTTAGGTTCTCATACAGTCTTCTCTTTTCACCATTTCTTCTCTTTCCAGTTTATGTTCTTCATGTCTGCACTTTCTCACTCAGTTCATGCTCTTATGTCTATTTCATACAGTTAAACTTATTTTTACAGAGAAACAACAAACTCTCTCTGTCACAACATCTTCCTTATATTCATGCTCTCATCATCTGTTACACACCCAATCTCCAACGCTCAAGTCGGGAATCTCAAAACGCTCAAGAGCCATGATTCCAACACCCGAAAACAATGATTCAGTTAGTGTAATTGAATCGTAACTGATCAAGAAACCATGAAGTGGAACACTAACCCTTCAATCATATTCTGTTTGATCAGCGTCGTTGGATTATACACGCAGAGGGTTTTTTTTACTTTTCAATGCATAACCTCCGATGTGGAGCCTAGCAGTGCTAGCTCCTTCCCCCATCTTCCGCTAATGTGACCTTGGGAGATGATATCATGTGACCATGCGATTGTGGGTGTGGACAAAGGTGGTTTGACATCAAACTGCATTTCTCCCCGCAATTTACCTCGAGCCTCCATGCGTCCTTTCTCCAAAATTGTGGTTTCTATTGCAGCATGATCAAGAAAAATTAATACCAGAGGATGTTATAGCCCCACAATTGAGAATGGATGTTGATATCCAATCCCTTAGTGATTCCACTTGATCAACGTTTGATATCTGCCTTCCTTTCCTCCTTCCACGCGCAATCCCAGATATCCACGATCTGTTGACACATAGCTTCCTTCCAAATCAACAGCTACGATTGATCCTGTCCTTTTGTTCTTCGGGAGTTTCAACTCTCAAATCTTTCTTTTCCCATATGAAAATATTTCGAAGTGGAAGATCTATTGACACCTGTCTCCTGGAATCTACGATCAGGATCTCCTCTGCGAGTCTGGCCTTCGGGGGTTTCAATTCTCAAAATCTCATTTCTTCCGTACGACAATATTCCGAAGTTGATGATATGCAGACACCTGTCCTCCTTAATCCAATGACTATCCTCCACTCCGGGACTTCGGCCTTCGAAAATTTCAAACCTTTCTCCTTCATGTTTTCCCGAAGTTCACGATCCATTGACACGTACCCTCCTGCATGATCAATGATCATAAGTGACTTGGACACTTCAGGACTTTAGTCTGATCGCTGCTTCATTCTCCTCTGAAGTGGTCACCTACTGAATAATTCATAGGCGGTGGAGACTGCTTGTTGTCAGTTAACACTTCTAGTTAGACTATCCTTCCACTGTACTTGATCAATAGCTGAAGATGCACCTAAATTTTTCTTCAGATCGGATGACCCATGTCGACTTTGGGACTTCATTGTTTGGGACTTCGAGACTTTTGTCATTAGTTGGTGGTGAAACTCCCGACGTAAATCTCCCAGAGTGACGTAACATTACACACGTCACCTCTTGACTTAGCACGGGTCGAGTGGTTTCCACGTGTCACTCACTGACGTGGTCTGCCACAGGTCCTTGCTGATGTGGTCTGCCACATGTCCTTGCTGACGAGGTCTGCCACATGTCCTTGCTGACGAGGCTGGCACATGTCCTTGTTGAGGTGGTCTGCTGACATGGTCACCTGATGTGAAACATATTCATCTCCTTGATCTAACGGTTAGAATAATATTCACCAGAACTGATGCTCCTTATTCATTTCGAATGATCTAATGCTTGAGCTATTCTTCAGATGATCCGACTGTTGAGAATTTGTTTCAGTGCCCTGGATCTCTAGGCTTCGGGTATTTCAAATATCAAATTGAAACTCTTGAAGTGATTTCTCTGGAGGTCACGATCCGTCGCCACGTATCCCTCTGGATCTGATGGTTGAAATTTACTTCGACTCTTCGGTTATCCAGACTTTGGCAATTTCAACTCAAATTGAAAAATCTTGAAGTGATATTTTTATGTAGCGTAAAATCATCGCATATTTAGACCCGAAACAAATGTTTTTTGTTTGATCAAGATCTTAGATTAGTGGCTCGATCTATCTGTAATGTAGCTTTGCCTTGAATTAAATCCAATGACTCTCCATCTTTTCTTATCCTATCCTTCCACTTAATTTGATCCGACAGTTGACGGAGATTCAGATAATCGAATTCTCAAACCTTGTGCCCCATTTCTCCTATCCTTCACTCAATTTGATCCAACAGTCGTGAAGACTCTCGAAGTAGATCCATGATCAAGGATTTTGATCCTGATCATTTTTTTGTACTGTGCTTTCCCTTCTGAGCTTTGATCTCCGCATACTATTCTCTTCTCCTCTCAAGCTTATGCTTTTCCTATTTTCCATTGTCGTTGTTGTTCTTTCCATCAATGAAAATCACACGCTTCCTATAAAACATGCCAAAAATCTCCCCCTTTGGCATTGATGGAAACCCTGAAAGGATTCACTATTCTTCTTAGACCTCCAACTGTAGCATCCATAACACACCTTTTCTCCCCCTTTGACATCAATGTCAAAGAAAACATACTCCCCCTGAGCTGTTGCAATACTTTTCAGAGGTATCAAATATTCAACCAACACATACTCCCCCTTACAAGATAGAATCTATTAGGTGAGATAAGGGATGACACGCAACTTATGATAGAGATATTCAAATGGTGTCTTGGCTAGGGGTTTAGTAAAGATGTTTGCAATTTTTTCTGTGGAAGGAATATAATTCAGCTGAACAACTCTGTTTATAACCTATTATTTGAGAAAATGATACTTTATTGGTATATGCTTCGTCTTTGAATGGAGAATAGTATTCTTGGACACACTAATGGAACTGGTGTTATCAGAGTGAAGTGGAATTGGATCAATATAAGTTACCTTCAAATCTGCAAGAGTTTGTATCATCCATAAAATTTGAGTGCAACAAGTAGCATCAACAATGTACTCTGTTGCTATAGTTGATAATGAAATAGATCCCTACTTCTTACTAAGCCATGCTACTAACGAATCACCTAATAAGAATTCACCTCCATTGGTGCTCTTTCTCTCATCCAAACAGTTTTCCCAATCAACATCTGAATATGCAGTTAATTGAAAATTTTGATTTCTAGGATACCAAAGACCATAAGTCATTTTTCCCTTCAAATATTTAAATATCCTCTTGAAAACTGCTAAATGAATTTGTTTAGGAGAATACTGATAACGACCTACCATTCCAATAGCTTGTATAATATCAGGATGGGATGTTGTGATGTACAAAAGACTTCCTATCATTGATCGATAAGTTCTTTGATCAACATCAGGTGAAATATCATCTTTACTGAGCTTGTAACCAACCACCATAAGTGTACTAACAAGAGAGGAATCTTCCATCTAAAACTTCTTCAACATTTCTTTCAAATACTTTTCTTGAGAGATAAATAGCCATGCAAAACTCTGATTGATTCATAGACCAAGAAAATATGATAGTTCTCCTATCATGGACATCTCAAACTCAGTTTGCATTGAATCAGAAAACCACTGAACTAAAGGGTCATTCATACATCCAAAAATAATGTCATCTACATAAACCAAAACAACTAATAAATCATCACCTTCAGACTTAATGTATAGATTATTATCAACAGAACCTTTCTTGAAACCTTTGTCCAGTAGAAATTTGTCCAATATATAATACCAGGCTCGTGGTACCTATTTCAGTCCATATAATTCCTTTTTCAACTTACAGACATAGTCAGGATTACCTGTTAGTGAAAATCCTTCAAGTTTCTCCATGTATACATCTTCTTCTAGGTCTCCATTAAGAAAATATGACTTAATATCCATCTGATATACTTTAAAGTTCTTATGACATGCATATGTAAGAAACATTCTATTGGCTTCCAATATTGCCACTGGTGCAAAGGTTTCATCAAAATCTTGTCCTTCAACTTGTGCATACCCCTTACAAACCAATCTGGCTTTATTCTTAACAAATTTTCCTTGTTCATTCATTTTATTCTTAAACACCCATTTGGATCCAATTACATTCTTATCTGTAGGTCTAGGAACAAGCTCCCAAGTATTGTTCTTTTCAATCTGATCCAGTTCCTCATTCATTGATTTTAACCAATTTACATCTTTAATGGATTCATTAAAGGTCTTGGGTTCCACCATGGGCATGAAGGCTATATGTTATTTCTCGGTGCCTTTGATTATCCTTATCCTAGGTTGTACACCTTTGTCTTTCTCACCAATTATCTGACTTGCAGGATGATTCTTTTGAGTAATTCCGGAGGAAGGATTTGATGTTGTCTATTGATTTGAGTCTGCTTGAGTATTTTCATCTTCATCGGACTCAGAGTCTTATTTTTCTGGTTCTTGGACCTTTTCATCTTCAACTTCAACTATATCCTCTGTTGTTGATTCAACACTGCTTACATCTCGTACTGAGATTTCTTCATCAACTTTTATGTCAATACAATCAACCAATTTATGCAGCCTCTTATTATAGCATCTGTATCCTTTACAGTTTGTAGCATACCCTAAGAAGATACCTTCATCAACCTTGTTATCATATTTGCAAATATTTTCATCATTATTCTTGATATAACACTTACTCCCAAAGACTTTAAAATGCTTGATTGAAGCAGGTCCTCCAAACCATAGTTCATAAGGATTCTTGTCACTATGTGGCCTGGGAAGAGCTTTGTTAAGAATATGTATAGCTGTATGAATTTCTTCTACCCAATATGTTTGACCAATATTCCCTTCATTCATCATTGATCTTGCCATCTGTTGGACTGATCTATTCTGTCTCTCAAGTACTCCATTTTGTTGTGGAGTCCTTGGAATAGTATACTCTCTTTTGATCCCATGTTTATCACAAAACTCTTTGAAGTCCCTTGAACTAAACTCTCCTCCTCTGGTATACCTTACTACCTTCAGTCTTTTTCCTGTTTGATTCTTGGTCAGAGCCTTAAACACTTTGAATTTTTCAAAAACTTCGGATTTTTCTTTCAGAAAGGAAACCCATGTAAGTCTAGAATAATCATCAATAATCAACATGAAGTAATTTTCTTTTCTTGTACCTTCCTTCCTTGATGGTCCACATAAATCCATATGTACTAACTGAAGAGGTTTCTCTTTTGATGAAAAGTTCTTAGATTTAAACTGTGTCTGAGTAAGCTTTCCTATTTGGAAAGGTTTACCTACATAGTGATATGGCTTTGATATCTTTGGAAGATATTTTATTTCCCCATTGTTTCTAAGTTTGATTAGATGATAAAAATTTAGATGTCCAAGTATCCTATGCCATAGCCAACTTTCATCATACTTGCTTAAGTGACATTCTTCTTTTTCTTGTTTCAAAACATGGACATTGTTTTCTATTCTTATTCTTTTTGCAATTAACTGTCCTGAATTCACAGATTGTATTTAACAATCCTTAGAAGTGAAAACAACTTTACATCCTTTGTCACAAACTTTACTGACACTAAGAAGATTATGTTTTAGATCATCTACAAAAAATACATCTCGAGCTTTCCATTTTCCATTACTTACACTTACCATTCCTTTACCTTTGATTTTTCCTGGTGCATCATTTCCAAAAGTTACATTCCCTGATTTTTTTTCACTTAGAGATAGAAACTTAATTTTGTCTCGAGTCATATGTTTGGAACATCCACTGTCAATATACCAGGGGTTCTTTTGTCTTTGAGCTGACATCACTAATCCACACTTGTCATCTTCTTTCTTCTTCCATGTGCTAGCATTTCTAGCTAAGGGTTTTATCCTTGGATCTGCTTTGTAATTCTTCAGATGGTAGTTTGCAGCTTTTTGGCCAAAGTTATGAAAGTTATAGCATTTGAGCTCATTGTTCAATAGGTCAAAGTGATTGGTGCAAATTTGTCTACTCATTGGTTGTTTAGTTCTATGTTTCAAAGATTGTTTATTTCTTGATCTCCTCAGTTCCATGTCTCTAAAATTAATTTGACAATTTGCAATCTTATGACCAAAATTAGAGCAGTAAAAACAATAACTATGGAAAAAAATTTGGTACCTGAAGGATGGCCTTCTTCTTGGCATTTATTTCTAGATATTCTGATATCTTTTTTTTCTACCAGGGATCATCTTGTCTTTATTAGCTTTTGGTGGCAGAGTACTCACATGGTCTGATTGTCTGTTGACTTGGAACTTGATCATATTTACTACCTCTTTGCTTTCTGGTTGTTTGCTGCTTGAACCACTTACATAACCTAAACCAATATTCAACAAAGGAGATCTATGTTTGATCAGAATGTCATTTAGTTCTACTGAGGCTTTAATGCTTGGAATATTTTGGAGATACAATGCTTTAAACTTCTCCATTTCTTTTCTGGTTTTTACTACCTCTTCTTCCAATGCTTCACATCTTGCCTTCTTCTCTGATAACTATTGTTTCATAATGTCCTTTTTTTTTCTTTGCCTCTTCTAATTCCACTTTTATCAGGGTAAAGTATTCATCAGGTTTTTTACCATTCTTTTCAAACTGCATCAACAATTGTTTTTGTTTTCTCTTCTTAAGTCTGAGTCTGTCAATTTCCTCCAAAGCATTGATTAATTCTCCTTCCAAGTCAACCACAACTTCTTCATCATTAACGTCACTTCCTTTGCTTTTATTATCATAATCCTCTTTGGCCATAAGCATAAATTCATTAACCTTATCTTCACAAGAACAATCACTATCTGTGTCTCCTTAAGAGTCATCATTGTTTACACATAAACTTTTATTTTTACCAGATCTCTTGGATTTGTACTTCTTTTCACCTTGAGAGTTCTGGTCTCGCTTCTTGTGTGGACACTTAGATGAAAAGTGACCTATCTTTCCACAGTTAAAAAAATTGAAGGGCAACTTGCCTTGGTACTTGGATGATCCTTTCTTTAGTCTTCTCACAAATTTTGCTTCAATTTCATCAGGCTCAGAATCTTCATTCTTATCTGCTTTAAATGATGCTTCTCTAAAGGTGGGTTTATCTTTACTATTCCTCATTTCATAAGAAGTTAGATTTCCTAGAATTTGATCAATAGACAAAATCTTAAGATCATTCAGTTCTTCTATTACAGAAACTTTTGGATTAAATATATTAGGTAGAGATCTTCAAATCTTCTGAACTAAAAATGTGTCTTCAATCTTCTCACCAAGACCCTTCATGGCATTCACAAGCTCCTCAACTCTTAAGAAATATTTTTTAACTGCATCATCGTCATTCATCTTTAGTTGTTCAAATTTCAATCTGTATGTCTGAAGTTTGGCATCTTTTACTTTCTCATTTCCTTCATAACTGCTAATGAGTTTATCCCACATCCCTTTGGTAGATTCAAGATGCATTACCTTTACAAATTCAGCTTCAACAATCCCACTCAAGATAACAGTCATTTCCTTTGCATTGAAGATAAATTCTAACTTATCATGTTTGAAAGCTAGCACAATAGGTTTTATATATCGAGTCTCTACAACGTCCCAAACATCAGCACCTAAGGCCATAATGTATGTTCTCATTATAACGTTCCAGAAAGAAACATTTGTTCCATCAAACATAGGAGGATTATTAGTTCAAGTTCCTTCATGACTTGTCATGTTTAAGATTATTGATCTACCTTTAGATAAAAGGAACCCACTCTTATACCAATTTTTGGAAATACTAAGACAACTGAGAGTGGGGGTTGAATCAATTGTTACTATGCTTAAACAATTTTATGCCTATTGAAATATTATTAATGTTCTCCAAGTGATCATCAATATTATGCAATTCATGAATAGAAGAAACAATAAACATCAATCAAACATATGATATACATAGAGACAGATATTCCTGAGGAAACCCATAAAGGGAGAAAACCTCTTCTTCTTAGAATGATAGGCGGTCTTTTAAGTTCTGTACATCATCTATCTTTGAGCACCAACT
>ML798822.1:38535-58003 GCA_009831015.1 Picea engelmannii
AGTATGGGTATGATTGTTAACATTGATGAAACAAAGGTTATGATAATTAAATATAGAAATATCACTTCCACTTATTTCATGTATGAAAACAACTTGGAGGAATTGAATTCATACCAATGTATCCTAATTTATCTTCACCATAAGATTAACTAGAATTACAACATTGGAAAAAGGATAAATGGAGAGTGGAAAATGTATTATGTATTGGAAAATAGTTGTAAGTCAGTGGAGTATATGGTTGTGAAGTATGAGGCTGCAAAATATTTGGAGAATCATGGAGAAATATAGAGCAAATAAAAAAATGTTTTATATTGTATAATATCAAAATTAAAGGCAATACACCCCATCCCATCCTCCTCATAGAAGTGAGTCTTTCCCCCATTGAGAGAATGACTATGACTAGGTACCTAATTGTTGGAAATACTAAGACAACTGAGAGGGGGGGGTGAATCAGTTTTTACTATGCTTAAATAATTTTGTTCCTATTGAAATATTATTAATGTTCTCCAAGTGATCATCAAGATTATGCAAGTCATGAACAACAGAAACAATAAACATTAATCACACATATGATATACACAGAGACATATATTCTTGAGGAAATCCATAAAGGGAGAAAACCTATTCTTCTTAGAATGATAGGCAGTCTTTTAAGTTCTGTACATCATCTATCTTTTATCACCAACTCAAAATGAGGCTACAACCTCTATTTTACAAGATGTAACTTGCCGGGAGCACCAACTCTCTGGTTTCTCTAACACCAACTAGAAGGAAGCACCAACTCCCTGAGTGTTCCAGCACCAACTGGATGGAAGCATCAACTTCCAGTCACACAGGCACCAACCTGTATAACAGAGAACAATGGTTCTTCCTTGCACCACCCTACCACCCTGGTTTTTCTGGCTGCTTACCACTTCTTCTTTGTTCTGCAATTGTTCTCTACTTTTGTCTATTCATGCTTGGATCCACGTGTTTTCTCTTTCCATCTTCTCTCTTTATGTTCTTCTCATGATCTTAGGTTCTCATACAGTCTTCTCTTTTCACCATTTCTTCTCTTTCCAGTTTATGTTCTTCATGTCTGCACTTTCTCACTCAGTTCATGCTCTTATGTCTATTTCATACAGTTAAACTTATTTTTACAGAGAAACAACAAACTCTCTCTGTCACAACATCTTCCTTATATTCATGCTCTCATCATCTGTTACACACCCAATCTCCAACGCTCAAGTCGGGAATCTCAAAACGCTCAAGAGCCATGATTCCAACACCCGAAAACAATGATTCAGTTAGTGTAATTGAATCGTAACTGATCAAGAAACCATGAAGTGGAACACTAACCCTTCAATCATATTCTGTTTGATCAGCGTCGTTGGATTATACACGCAGAGGGTTTTTTTTACTTTTCAATGCATAACCTCCGATGTGGAGCCTAGCAGTGCTAGCTCCTTCCCCCATCTTCCGCTAATGTGACCTTGGGAGATGATATCATGTGACCATGCGATTGTGGGTGTGGACAAAGGTGGTTTGACATCAAACTGCATTTCTCCCCGCAATTTACCTCGAGCCTCCATGCGTCCTTTCTCCAAAATTGTGGTTTCTATTGCAGCATGATCAAGAAAAATTAATACCAGAGGATGTTATAGCCCCACAATTGAGAATGGATGTTGATATCCAATCCCTTAGTGATTCCACTTGATCAACGTTTGATATCTGCCTTCCTTTCCTCCTTCCACGCGCAATCCCAGATATCCACGATCTGTTGACACATAGCTTCCTTCCAAATCAACAGCTACGATTGATCCTGTCCTTTTGTTCTTCGGGAGTTTCAACTCTCAAATCTTTCTTTTCCCATATGAAAATATTTCGAAGTGGAAGATCTATTGACACCTGTCTCCTGGAATCTACGATCAGGATCTCCTCTGCGAGTCTGGCCTTCGGGGGTTTCAATTCTCAAAATCTCATTTCTTCCGTACGACAATATTCCGAAGTTGATGATATGCAGACACCTGTCCTCCTTAATCCAATGACTATCCTCCACTCCGGGACTTCGGCCTTCGAAAATTTCAAACCTTTCTCCTTCATGTTTTCCCGAAGTTCACGATCCATTGACACGTACCCTCCTGCATGATCAATGATCATAAGTGACTTGGACACTTCAGGACTTTAGTCTGATCGCTGCTTCATTCTCCTCTGAAGTGGTCACCTACTGAATAATTCATAGGCGGTGGAGACTGCTTGTTGTCAGTTAACACTTCTAGTTAGACTATCCTTCCACTGTACTTGATCAATAGCTGAAGATGCACCTAAATTTTTCTTCAGATCGGATGACCCATGTCGACTTTGGGACTTCATTGTTTGGGACTTCGAGACTTTTGTCATTAGTTGGTGGTGAAACTCCCGACGTAAATCTCCCAGAGTGACGTAACATTACACACGTCACCTCTTGACTTAGCACGGGTCGAGTGGTTTCCACGTGTCACTCACTGACGTGGTCTGCCACAGGTCCTTGCTGATGTGGTCTGCCACATGTCCTTGCTGACGAGGTCTGCCACATGTCCTTGCTGACGAGGCTGGCACATGTCCTTGTTGAGGTGGTCTGCTGACATGGTCACCTGATGTGAAACATATTCATCTCCTTGATCTAACGGTTAGAATAATATTCACCAGAACTGATGCTCCTTATTCATTTCGAATGATCTAATGCTTGAGCTATTCTTCAGATGATCCGACTGTTGAGAATTTGTTTCAGTGCCCTGGATCTCTAGGCTTCGGGTATTTCAAATATCAAATTGAAACTCTTGAAGTGATTTCTCTGGAGGTCACGATCCGTCGCCACGTATCCCTCTGGATCTGATGGTTGAAATTTACTTCGACTCTTCGGTTATCCAGACTTTGGCAATTTCAACTCAAATTGAAAAATCTTGAAGTGATATTTTTATGTAGCGTAAAATCATCGCATATTTAGACCCGAAACAAATGTTTTTTGTTTGATCAAGATCTTAGATTAGTGGCTCGATCTATCTGTAATGTAGCTTTGCCTTGAATTAAATCCAATGACTCTCCATCTTTTCTTATCCTATCCTTCCACTTAATTTGATCCGACAGTTGACGGAGATTCAGATAATCGAATTCTCAAACCTTGTGCCCCATTTCTCCTATCCTTCACTCAATTTGATCCAACAGTCGTGAAGACTCTCGAAGTAGATCCATGATCAAGGATTTTGATCCTGATCATTTTTTTGTACTGTGCTTTCCCTTCTGAGCTTTGATCTCCGCATACTATTCTCTTCTCCTCTCAAGCTTATGCTTTTCCTATTTTCCATTGTCGTTGTTGTTCTTTCCATCAATGAAAATCACACGCTTCCTATAAAACATGCCAAAAATCTCCCCCTTTGGCATTGATGGAAACCCTGAAAGGATTCACTATTCTTCTTAGACCTCCAACTGTAGCATCCATAACACACCTTTTCTCCCCCTTTGACATCAATGTCAAAGAAAACATACTCCCCCTGAGCTGTTGCAATACTTTTCAGAGGTATCAAATATTCAACCAACACATACTCCCCCTTACAAGATAGAATCTATTAGGTGAGATAAGGGATGACACGCAACTTATGATAGAGATATTCAAATGGTGTCTTGGCTAGGGGTTTAGTAAAGATGTTTGCAATTTTTTCTGTGGAAGGAATATAATTCAGCTGAACAACTCTGTTTATAACCTATTATTTGAGAAAATGATACTTTATTGGTATATGCTTCGTCTTTGAATGGAGAATAGTATTCTTGGACACACTAATGGAACTGGTGTTATCAGAGTGAAGTGGAATTGGATCAATATAAGTTACCTTCAAATCTGCAAGAGTTTGTATCATCCATAAAATTTGAGTGCAACAAGTAGCATCAACAATGTACTCTGTTGCTATAGTTGATAATGAAATAGATCCCTACTTCTTACTAAGCCATGCTACTAACGAATCACCTAATAAGAATTCACCTCCATTGGTGCTCTTTCTCTCATCCAAACAGTTTTCCCAATCAACATCTGAATATGCAGTTAATTGAAAATTTTGATTTCTAGGATACCAAAGACCATAAGTCATTTTTCCCTTCAAATATTTAAATATCCTCTTGAAAACTGCTAAATGAATTTGTTTAGGAGAATACTGATAACGACCTACCATTCCAATAGCTTGTATAATATCAGGATGGGATGTTGTGATGTACAAAAGACTTCCTATCATTGATCGATAAGTTCTTTGATCAACATCAGGTGAAATATCATCTTTACTGAGCTTGTAACCAACCACCATAAGTGTACTAACAAGAGAGGAATCTTCCATCTAAAACTTCTTCAACATTTCTTTCAAATACTTTTCTTGAGAGATAAATAGCCATGCAAAACTCTGATTGATTCATAGACCAAGAAAATATGATAGTTCTCCTATCATGGACATCTCAAACTCAGTTTGCATTGAATCAGAAAACCACTGAACTAAAGGGTCATTCATACATCCAAAAATAATGTCATCTACATAAACCAAAACAACTAATAAATCATCACCTTCAGACTTAATGTATAGATTATTATCAACAGAACCTTTCTTGAAACCTTTGTCCAGTAGAAATTTGTCCAATATATAATACCAGGCTCGTGGTACCTATTTCAGTCCATATAATTCCTTTTTCAACTTACAGACATAGTCAGGATTACCTGTTAGTGAAAATCCTTCAAGTTTCTCCATGTATACATCTTCTTCTAGGTCTCCATTAAGAAAATATGACTTAATATCCATCTGATATACTTTAAAGTTCTTATGACATGCATATGTAAGAAACATTCTATTGGCTTCCAATATTGCCACTGGTGCAAAGGTTTCATCAAAATCTTGTCCTTCAACTTGTGCATACCCCTTACAAACCAATCTGGCTTTATTCTTAACAAATTTTCCTTGTTCATTCATTTTATTCTTAAACACCCATTTGGATCCAATTACATTCTTATCTGTAGGTCTAGGAACAAGCTCCCAAGTATTGTTCTTTTCAATCTGATCCAGTTCCTCATTCATTGATTTTAACCAATTTACATCTTTAATGGATTCATTAAAGGTCTTGGGTTCCACCATGGGCATGAAGGCTATATGTTATTTCTCGGTGCCTTTGATTATCCTTATCCTAGGTTGTACACCTTTGTCTTTCTCACCAATTATCTGACTTGCAGGATGATTCTTTTGAGTAATTCCGGAGGAAGGATTTGATGTTGTCTATTGATTTGAGTCTGCTTGAGTATTTTCATCTTCATCGGACTCAGAGTCTTATTTTTCTGGTTCTTGGACCTTTTCATCTTCAACTTCAACTATATCCTCTGTTGTTGATTCAACACTGCTTACATCTCGTACTGAGATTTCTTCATCAACTTTTATGTCAATACAATCAACCAATTTATGCAGCCTCTTATTATAGCATCTGTATCCTTTACAGTTTGTAGCATACCCTAAGAAGATACCTTCATCAACCTTGTTATCATATTTGCAAATATTTTCATCATTATTCTTGATATAACACTTACTCCCAAAGACTTTAAAATGCTTGATTGAAGCAGGTCCTCCAAACCATAGTTCATAAGGATTCTTGTCACTATGTGGCCTGGGAAGAGCTTTGTTAAGAATATGTATAGCTGTATGAATTTCTTCTACCCAATATGTTTGACCAATATTCCCTTCATTCATCATTGATCTTGCCATCTGTTGGACTGATCTATTCTGTCTCTCAAGTACTCCATTTTGTTGTGGAGTCCTTGGAATAGTATACTCTCTTTTGATCCCATGTTTATCACAAAACTCTTTGAAGTCCCTTGAACTAAACTCTCCTCCTCTGGTATACCTTACTACCTTCAGTCTTTTTCCTGTTTGATTCTTGGTCAGAGCCTTAAACACTTTGAATTTTTCAAAAACTTCGGATTTTTCTTTCAGAAAGGAAACCCATGTAAGTCTAGAATAATCATCAATAATCAACATGAAGTAATTTTCTTTTCTTGTACCTTCCTTCCTTGATGGTCCACATAAATCCATATGTACTAACTGAAGAGGTTTCTCTTTTGATGAAAAGTTCTTAGATTTAAACTGTGTCTGAGTAAGCTTTCCTATTTGGAAAGGTTTACCTACATAGTGATATGGCTTTGATATCTTTGGAAGATATTTTATTTCCCCATTGTTTCTAAGTTTGATTAGATGATAAAAATTTAGATGTCCAAGTATCCTATGCCATAGCCAACTTTCATCATACTTGCTTAAGTGACATTCTTCTTTTTCTTGTTTCAAAACATGGACATTGTTTTCTATTCTTATTCTTTTTGCAATTAACTGTCCTGAATTCACAGATTGTATTTAACAATCCTTAGAAGTGAAAACAACTTTACATCCTTTGTCACAAACTTTACTGACACTAAGAAGATTATGTTTTAGATCATCTACAAAAAATACATCTCGAGCTTTCCATTTTCCATTACTTACACTTACCATTCCTTTACCTTTGATTTTTCCTGGTGCATCATTTCCAAAAGTTACATTCCCTGATTTTTTTTCACTTAGAGATAGAAACTTAATTTTGTCTCGAGTCATATGTTTGGAACATCCACTGTCAATATACCAGGGGTTCTTTTGTCTTTGAGCTGACATCACTAATCCACACTTGTCATCTTCTTTCTTCTTCCATGTGCTAGCATTTCTAGCTAAGGGTTTTATCCTTGGATCTGCTTTGTAATTCTTCAGATGGTAGTTTGCAGCTTTTTGGCCAAAGTTATGAAAGTTATAGCATTTGAGCTCATTGTTCAATAGGTCAAAGTGATTGGTGCAAATTTGTCTACTCATTGGTTGTTTAGTTCTATGTTTCAAAGATTGTTTATTTCTTGATCTCCTCAGTTCCATGTCTCTAAAATTAATTTGACAATTTGCAATCTTATGACCAAAATTAGAGCAGTAAAAACAATAACTATGGAAAAAAATTTGGTACCTGAAGGATGGCCTTCTTCTTGGCATTTATTTCTAGATATTCTGATATCTTTTTTTTCTACCAGGGATCATCTTGTCTTTATTAGCTTTTGGTGGCAGAGTACTCACATGGTCTGATTGTCTGTTGACTTGGAACTTGATCATATTTACTACCTCTTTGCTTTCTGGTTGTTTGCTGCTTGAACCACTTACATAACCTAAACCAATATTCAACAAAGGAGATCTATGTTTGATCAGAATGTCATTTAGTTCTACTGAGGCTTTAATGCTTGGAATATTTTGGAGATACAATGCTTTAAACTTCTCCATTTCTTTTCTGGTTTTTACTACCTCTTCTTCCAATGCTTCACATCTTGCCTTCTTCTCTGATAACTATTGTTTCATAATGTCCTTTTTTTTTCTTTGCCTCTTCTAATTCCACTTTTATCAGGGTAAAGTATTCATCAGGTTTTTTACCATTCTTTTCAAACTGCATCAACAATTGTTTTTGTTTTCTCTTCTTAAGTCTGAGTCTGTCAATTTCCTCCAAAGCATTGATTAATTCTCCTTCCAAGTCAACCACAACTTCTTCATCATTAACGTCACTTCCTTTGCTTTTATTATCATAATCCTCTTTGGCCATAAGCATAAATTCATTAACCTTATCTTCACAAGAACAATCACTATCTGTGTCTCCTTAAGAGTCATCATTGTTTACACATAAACTTTTATTTTTACCAGATCTCTTGGATTTGTACTTCTTTTCACCTTGAGAGTTCTGGTCTCGCTTCTTGTGTGGACACTTAGATGAAAAGTGACCTATCTTTCCACAGTTAAAAAAATTGAAGGGCAACTTGCCTTGGTACTTGGATGATCCTTTCTTTAGTCTTCTCACAAATTTTGCTTCAATTTCATCAGGCTCAGAATCTTCATTCTTATCTGCTTTAAATGATGCTTCTCTAAAGGTGGGTTTATCTTTACTATTCCTCATTTCATAAGAAGTTAGATTTCCTAGAATTTGATCAATAGACAAAATCTTAAGATCATTCAGTTCTTCTATTACAGAAACTTTTGGATTAAATATATTAGGTAGAGATCTTCAAATCTTCTGAACTAAAAATGTGTCTTCAATCTTCTCACCAAGACCCTTCATGGCATTCACAAGCTCCTCAACTCTTAAGAAATATTTTTTAACTGCATCATCGTCATTCATCTTTAGTTGTTCAAATTTCAATCTGTATGTCTGAAGTTTGGCATCTTTTACTTTCTCATTTCCTTCATAACTGCTAATGAGTTTATCCCACATCCCTTTGGTAGATTCAAGATGCATTACCTTTACAAATTCAGCTTCAACAATCCCACTCAAGATAACAGTCATTTCCTTTGCATTGAAGATAAATTCTAACTTATCATGTTTGAAAGCTAGCACAATAGGTTTTATATATCGAGTCTCTACAACGTCCCAAACATCAGCACCTAAGGCCATAATGTATGTTCTCATTATAACGTTCCAGAAAGAAACATTTGTTCCATCAAACATAGGAGGATTATTAGTTCAAGTTCCTTCATGACTTGTCATGTTTAAGATTATTGATCTACCTTTAGATAAAAGGAACCCACTCTTATACCAATTTTTGGAAATACTAAGACAACTGAGAGTGGGGGTTGAATCAATTGTTACTATGCTTAAACAATTTTATGCCTATTGAAATATTATTAATGTTCTCCAAGTGATCATCAATATTATGCAATTCATGAATAGAAGAAACAATAAACATCAATCAAACATATGATATACATAGAGACAGATATTCCTGAGGAAACCCATAAAGGGAGAAAACCTCTTCTTCTTAGAATGATAGGCGGTCTTTTAAGTTCTGTACATCATCTATCTTTGAGCACCAACTCAAAATGAGGCCACAACCTCTATTTTACAAGATGCAACTTGATGGGAGCACCAAATCTCTAGTTTGTCTAGCACCAACTCCCTGAGTGTTCCAGCACCAACTGGATGGAAGCACCAAATTCCAGTCACACAGGCACCAACCTGTATAACAGAGAACAATGGTTCTCCCTTGCACCACCCTACCACCCTGGTTTTTCTGGTTGCAACTAGATAGAAGCTACAACTCCCTGTGTTCAAGCACCCACTTGAAACTCTGAGGAAAAAAATCCTCCCTAGCACCACCCTACCACCCTGATTATAAACATACTTAAATAATTCCTTAGAACAATACATAAATTTCAATGCTTACCACTTCTTCTTTTTTTTTCAATTCTACTCTTCTTATGTCTGTTCATGCTTGGCTCCACTTGCTGTCTCTTTCCATCTGCTCTCTTTATGTTCTTCTCATTCTCTTAGGTTCTCGTATAGTCTGGTCTTTTTACCATTTCTTCTCTTTTCAGATTATGTTCTTCATCTCTGCACTTTCTCACTCAGTTCATGCTCTTATGGCTATTGCATACAGTTCAACTTATTTTTACAGAGAAACAAAAACCTCTCTCTGTGACGACATCTTCCTTTTATTCATGCTCTCGTCATCTGTTACACACCCAATATCCAACACTCAAGTTAGAAATCTCAAAACGCTCAAGAGCCATGATTCCAACGCCCCGAAATAATGATCCAGTTAGTGTAACTGAATCGTAACTAATCAAGAAACCATGAAGTGGAGCAATAATCCTTTGATCAAATTATGTTTGATCAATGCTATTGGATTATACACACAGAGTTTTTTTTTTACTTTTCAATGCGTAACCTCCGATGTGGAGCCTAGCAGCGCTAGCTCCTTTCCCTATCTTTCGTTGATGTGACCTTGGGCTAAGATATCACGTGAACATGTGATTGAGGGAGTGACAAAAGGTGGTTGGACATCAAATTGTGTTTCTCCCCGCAATTTACCTCGATCCTCCACGTGTCCTTTCTCCAAAACCGTGGTTTCGATTGCAGCCCGCTCAAGAAAAATTAAGACTCGATCATGTTCTGGCCCCACAAATGAGCATGACCGTTGATCTCCAATCCCTTGGCGATGCCACTAGATCAATGACTACTATATGACTTCCTTTACTCCTTCTACACACAATCCCATATCTCCACGATCCGTCGACATGTAGCTTCCTTCCAAATCAACGACTACGATTGATTCCGACCTTCTGGTCTTCGGGAGTTTCAACTCTCAAATATCGCTTTTCCCATATGAAAATATTTCAGAGTCGAATATATATTGACACATGTCTCCCTGAATCTACGATCAGGATCTCCTCTGCGAGTTCGGCCATCGGGACTTTCAATTCTCAAACTCTCGTTTCTTCTGTACGACAATATTCTGAAGTTGATGATATGCAAACACTTGTACTCCTTAATATAATCACTATCCTCTGCTCCGAGACTCTAGCCTTCGGAAATTTCAAACCTTTCTCCTTCATCTTTTCCCGTATTAGTTTTTCCTGGAGTTCACTATCCGTTGACACATACCCTCCTGCATGATCAATGATCATAAGTGACTTTGGCACTTCAGGACTTTAGGCTTATCACTACTTCATTCTCCTCTGGAGTGGTCACCTGCTAAATAAGTCATAGGCAATGGATACCACTTGCTATTGGTTAACACTTCCACTTACACTGTCCTTCCACTGTACTAGATCAACAGTTAAAGATGCACTCGAAGTGTTCTTTAGATCAGATGACCCATGCAAACTTCAAGACTTCAGTGTTCGGGACTTCAGGAATTTTGTCATTAGTTGGTGGTGAAACTCATGAAGTAAATCTCCCGGAGTGACGTAACATTACACACGTCACCTGTTGACTTTCCATGGGTCGAGTGGTTTCCATGTGTCACTCGATGACGTGGTCTACCACATGTCCTTCATGATGAGGTCTGCCACATGTCCTTGTTGACGAGGTATATCACATGTCCTTGCTGAGGTGGTCTGTTGACGTGGTCACCCAATGTGAAACATATTCATCTCCTTGATCTAACAGTCAGAATTATATTCACTAGATCTGATGGTCCTTATTCATTTTGGACAATATGATGCTTGAGATCTTCTTCGAATGATCCGACAATTGAGAATTTGTTTCGGCGCTCTGGCTCTTCGGGCTTCGGGTATTTCAAATCTCAAACTGAAACTCTCAAAGTGATTTCTTTGGAGCTCACGATTCGTCGCCACGTATCCCTCTAGATCTGACAATTGAAATTTACTCTGGCTCTTCGACTCTCAGGACTTCGAGAATTTAAAATCTCAAATTGAAAAATCTTGAAGTGATATTTTTCCGGAGCATAACCTCCTCACATATTTAGACCCAAAACGAATGATGTTCATTTGATCAAGATCTTAGATCAATGACTCGATCTGTCTGCGATGCAACTTTTCCTTGGATTAAATCCAATGGCTCTCCATCTTTGTTTATCCTATCCTTCCACTTAATTTGATCTAACAGCTGACGAAGATTCGGATAATCGAATTCTCAAACCTTGTGCCCCGTTTATCCTATACTTCACTTAATTTTATCCAACGGTCGTGAAGAATCTTGAATCATATCCATGATTAAGGATTTTGATCCTAATCATGTTTTTGTACCATGCTTTCCCTTCTGAGCTTTTATCTCTGCATAATGTTCACTTCTCTTCCTGATCTTATGCTTTTCTTATTTTCCATCATTGTTGTTGTTATTGCCATCAATGATAAGCACACACTTCCTATAAAACATGCCAACACTAATGTACAAGAACATTATAAATAACATGGAAGACAAGAGGCTTCCTTAAATTGATTCAAACTCCATCCAAAACCACATGCGACTCAAATAGGGGTATCATAAAGACGCCAAGTCTTGGCTAAATCAATGGGAAATAAGGAAGAAGTTACTCTACAGAATAATGATAATACTAAAAGTGTTATTACATCTAATTTTAAGGACAAATTGTGGTGCACTAAAGATTTATTTTCCTAGGTTACAAATCCTAGGGAAAACCATCTTACAAGATCAACATGTCACTTACCGGAATTGAACTTGGGTGGAGAGGATAAAAATCATTCCTCCCAATCACTCGAGGTAAATCCAATTGACTACATGACAAATAATTAGAAAATAAAATAAAATTAAGATATGTAAGGAGGTGATCAACACTAATGTAGAAGATCAAAAGTATCATTTTGTTTTGACTATTGTAAAGAAGAAAATCAACATTTCTTAGATAAGAATAAATCCCCTCTAGCTCCATAATGAAATTGGGTGCTGGACAATTCCTAAAATATCATGGGTTGAAAGAAATTGTCATCTGTGTGACACTAAGAGGGTTGAAGATGAAAAAACCTCTCTTAAAATGTCTTGCATACACCCACATTAAATCAAAATTTCAAAATATTTGTTACAATAATGATATTCCTAACCTTTTAACTCATCAACACTATGGTGATTTAGAAACATTTCTCTTAAATATTTTCAATTATATAAATAAAACTCTAAATAAAACAAAGTAATTCCTTATCTTTCTTAAGGTTCAATAAACCAAATTTAATCTTGGTAAATGTTAATCATCATCGAACATATGCAAAACACATAATAACCAATGGAAAAAAATATATAAGTTCAATCATATTAAATTACAAAGTAGAATTTATCATGGGGTTCACTATCGATCGTTAAGACAACAAGGACTCATAAAATGATTAATCACTACATTGATAATTTTATTACTAATATTAACCATTATGGGGATCTATGTTCTGAATCAGGAAAAATAGATGTTACTCAAAGAGAGAAAATCCTCTCCTTCATCCCAGAGTTGATAAAACTAGAGGAAAACTCTGAGCTCATTTGACGAGTAACTAAAGAGGAAATTCTACATGTGATCTATCAGTTTGAATCGGAGAAGGCACCAGGGCTATATAGGTTTTCATATCACTTTAATAAAAATGTTTGCCTATAATAAATTTGATTTGATCAAAATGAACCAATATGTCTAGAAATCATCCAGAATGGGGGGAACAACAAACTCTTTCTTTCTAGAATTAATTCCAAAGGAGATGAGTGGGGTGTCCTTCTCTAGGTTTGATCCCATATCTCTTTGTGACATCTCTTACAAAATAATGTCTAAAATCATCACCAACAAGCTTTAGGCAATCCTTTCAAAGCTCATTTCTCCTAATCAAGGGGGGTTTGTGGCCAAAGATAGATTTGGGACAATATAGTGTTGGTGCAGGAATCAATTCAATCCAACAAACTCACGGGAGAGAAATGTACGATCATTAGAATAGACATGGAAAATTAATTTGATATATTTCATCATAACTTCATTTTTGCAGTCTTGGGTAAATTTGGCTTCATTCTAGTATTCATTTAGTCGACTGAAGCTTGTATCAACACCCCATGGATCAATCCCTTGATAAATGACTGCCCAACCGACTTATTTAAATCTTCCATGGGTCTCATGGAAGGGTTTTCTCTCTCCCTATTCTCTACATTTTAATGGAAGAAGGAAAAAATCAATGAATGGAATATGAGAGGAGGGTTGGAAGCATTCTAGGTCTCAAAATTGTGCGAGGTGTTAAGAGGATAAACCACTCCCAATTTATGGATGACAGTCTCCTATTGGCAGGTGCCTCTTCGATCAGAGTGGCAGGCTTCAAGGAATTTTTAGATCAATTCATAGAAACCTCAAAGCGAGTGGTGAATAATAATAAAAGACACATATGTGCCTAGAATGTAAGTGCTCTCTCTCTTTCTTTCAATTCTTGGGTGCTCCAATTCTCCTTTGTGTCAAACTAGAGGAACTTTAAATACTTGGGGATCCCCATTTGTCTCCATACCATCTCTTCGACAAATTGGTCCTCTATTATCTCAAAAATCAACGAAAAATTCACTCTCTAGGAGGAATAGTGGTTTAACATTGTTGGATGGATGATGTTGGTTAAGGAAGTTCTATCGGCTCTCCCAATATTCCAATTCTCAACTCTGCTGGCCCTAATTGGGATTAAAAAAGAGTTAGCTTGAAAGAGATGTGAAAATTCACGTGGCAATGAGGCAAGACACATATTAAATGATTTCATTTGGTCAGTTGGCATATCAAGAGGGCATCTAAATTTCATGGAGGTTTAGGAATAATGGATCCAATGTTGGCAAACATAACTTTGGGCTCTAAAATGTTGTGTAGGTTGATTTCAAGAAAATTCAGCTGGAGAAAAAGAGATCTTATCTTCAATAATTTTCCAAGAGATAGTCTTTGAATTTTGCACAATCCCCCCCTTCCTCAAAATGGTTCCCATATTTGGAATCTTATTCAATTATCACTTCCTTTCATTCACAATAATCTCACATGGATTCCTGGAAATGGAAGAAAGATTGATGTGTGGCAGGACAATATTATGGGACTGCCTCCACTCATTCACGATCAGGTTCTCACCCCTCTTATAGACTGGTTTCTATCTCAATGGAAGGCCACCCTCCATGACATGTCTAGTTGGTGCAATATCTCATGGATTTGGTTAGGTTGGGACCTAAGGGAAATACTAGAGAATCTTAAGGAGTTGGTTGGAACTCTGCTCTCAAATATTCATGGGGAATATCCTAGCCACATAGAGGATCAATATGAAAGAGGATAGGGTGATAACGATAACACTATCAATAAAGGACATGAATATGTTCTTCTCCAGTCCTTCCTCCTGGGAAAATCTAAATATTGGTCAAACATCTGGCACAGGGATGTGCTTCCAAAAGTAAATAACTTCAGCTAGACCCTTGCTTGTGGAAGGATCCTTAACATTGAAAATATATGTAAGAGAGGCATATTCGAGCCCTCCAGATGTGTCTTATGTATTAAAAATTATTAATCCGTCCATGATTTTTTCCTGGAGTGCACTTTTGTCAAAGTGGTTTGGCAACTCATGTTGCAATAACTCAGTCCTAGAGTACACTGAACATAATTGATTAGGCCCCTTCTTGGGAAACAACATGTGTACTACATGGGATCCTTTCAATATAAGCCAATCTTCAAACAACTTTGGATGGCCCTCCCTAAGTTCATATGCTCGGAAGTTTGGCTAGAAAGAAACAGGAGTGTCTTCAAGGATGAAACCTCTCTCCCTAGTGGGGTTGAAAACAAAGTCAAAGCCTAAATATCATATTTATTTAACTATAGGAGACTCAATATTTCCACCCCCGAAATTTTAGACCAACAAGAGAACGAGTGGTTAGCCAAGTTTTGTCTCCAGATAAATTTTAAGTCATCAGTTGGTCCTAGATTACACTAGTAGTTTCAACATTCATAGTCTATGTTTCAGAGGTGGATAGTTTTTCAAAATTCTCATATCCTTTTCTTTGATGGTTCTCCCAAAAGAAATTCTGAGATTGTAGGATTGGGAGGGGCTATTATTGTTCCTAGAGGAAATATCGAGCTCAAATTATCTTGGAGCCTTGGCTGAGCCTCTAATAATCAAGTTGAGGAGTATGCACTAATGGCATTCAATTAGCTAAGGAAAATCATATTTATAAGATCATCATACTTGGAGACTCCAGAAACACAAGGAATATGCACTAATGGCATTCAATTAGCTAAGGAAAATCATATTTATAAGATCATCATACTTGGAGACTCCAGAAACACAATTAGACGCTCACCTGGGTTCTATTATCAAGTGAGTCTGTGGCACTCTTAAGGCCATTCCCGAGGTTACCTTCTTCCACATTCTATGAGAAAGGAACAGATTAGGAGACAACCAAGATAATTTAGCAACTTATTTAGAAAAAGAGACTTTATCTATCAATGGGAGGGCCACATCAAAACATACAAGAAATAAATGAGTGGCAGTCTCGAGCATGGGTCGGGATTTCAGAGCAACAGTTTGCATGCCACCTCCACATGCCATATCTCGATTGCACTAGGTAGGTATTTTTACACTCAAAGTGTATTTTAAGGGGAGGTTATTTCTAGAACTTTCGTCGTTTGTCCTTAACTAATTAAAGACTGCGACATGTCCAACTCCAACAACCTTTTCTAATTTAATGGTTCTACACGGAATTTAGGAGCACTGGGTAGGAAAGACCGTTGTCACCGATCAGAGGGAAATGAATAATAGTAGTCAGTCAGTTGCCGCAATCATGAAATCCTTGCTAGCATTAGCGCTTGCAGTACTAGTGGCGTATAATATTGCAATTGTGCATACATGTGATGCACTACTTTGCAAGAATTTTGTGTGGTTGATAAGACAATAAAAGTATGTTATATGTAACGATGCATTTGAGATATATGTGATGTGAATAATATATCTCATATGTATATATATGGAATATTCCAGTTAATGTGAATCAGTCCACGTGTAAGGATGTTAGCAAGATTACAACAAAGAACTTCATATGTTAACAAAATGTACTTGAATTTTTTTTAATTTTATACTTTTTATAATAAATTTATAAAATTATTGTTGATTATATGATTTAAGTTGATAAATTATAATATACTTAAAAATTTCATTATATAATGTATTTTTTAAGAAGATAATTAATAGATTTCATCATATACTTATAAAAATATTATTTTTTGATTTTGTTTTTCTTAATAGATTATTATTAAGAATAGTTATTATATATACATTTATTTATAAGTAAAATTTGTATTCTTATAAGATAAGCTTTTAAAATTTATTTGCATTGATAAGAATACAATTTTTAATTATTAAGGATATGCTTCATCACACAATAACTTAAGTTAAATTCAAACAATAACTTAAGTTAAATTCAAGTGATATTCAATTGACAACTTTATAATTATTTATATTAATTAAATTTGGTTTCAATGGATGTTAACCATCATCATCATCATCATCATCATCATATTAATATATCAATAGTGATCTTTGAAAACTTCTCCTAATTCTTTTGCATCTTCCTCTAATTTACAAATAACTAGAGGCAAAAATAAGCGCATAAGTGAGACATTTTCGTCGCATGTCTACACCACCATATTAACGAGTTTCACATTCCTTTATAAATAGTGAATCAAAAAAAGGCCATGTACCTATGTCGGAAATCGTATCAACAAGTTCCAAATGTGAAATCACGGATAATGTGATCGACACATTGTTAGTTAATGTCGCTTGTGAGATTATGGATAAGGCGATGGGTAATGATGTGTTTTGGTGACTAAGATGCCATGGAGGAGGTAGTTGGGGTGTCATGATTGAGGCAGTGGAGAAGACAACTGGGGTGTTTTCCTGAAAAACAAAACCGATGAGCGTTCCCACCATTCTCATGACCTTTGAAGTCTCAATAACTGGGTGAGATGTGGTGACTAATATCATCCATTAATGGAAATACATATGGATTTTCATGGAAAAATATCTATTCATGACTCTTTGAAGTCTCAATAACAGGGAGAGACATGGTGACAAATAGCATGCATCAATGGCAATACATATGGCTTTTCGTGGAAGAGGATTTGTTTAGGATTCTTTAAAATGCCATTACATAATGAAAGTTGGGGCTTCAAACTTGAGAATACATGGGAACTGAGGTGAAGTAAAGTAAAATAATGGTATGAAAAAAACTATAAGTATGTTTATATTCTTTTTTTTAATCAGACATGGTGTTAGAATCTGATATCATTTCCAGAGAAGTTTATTTAACTTTTGGAATTTACATTTATAGGATGCAAAAACCGTCTATGGTTATTTCTTTTAACCATGTGGACATATATATCACTATATGGTATACAAGGACAAATTCTTCTCATAAGTTTTGGAACCCCTAAGTGGGCATGTAGTGGGGATATATGTGCCCTCCATAACCTTCTATGGTTCTTCTTTTTAACCATGAAACCATATATATCACTAGATGATATACATGGAAACTATAAATAGAAGGTATATCCATGAAACATTTGGACTTCAAAACATTATGAAACATAATTAGACCTTGAAAGGTTAGTGGAACATAATAATCCACAACACACTATAAAAAAAAAACACTCTACTTTCGTTTTACAACATATCCACCTTGTATTGTCTTTGGTGTTCCCTTCCCCTATGTTGGGGGTATTCTAGTTAATCGTTTCAATCTTCTTACTTGATCGCAGTGGGACATTCTCGTTGTACAACTTCTTGATGCTCTCCAACATCTTTGGCTCTATTGTCGGAGACTTCAGGGACAATGGTTTCAAGACAAGGTTTCTTAGGTGTGACTTATGCACCCCCTTAGGTTCAGGTTGGACAGATGGAAGATGATTAGATCACTCTCCAACATATGTAGATCACTATGTAGGGCTTGAAATACTAGCTGTCATTCATCTTGGATATTCTAATTCAACAAAGGACAACAATGAGACAACAACATGATGAGATTGATTATCTTCTCTCCGAATTAGAATAACTACAAGCCAAGTTTTTGTAAGGCATGTCCAAACAGAGCCTTAAAAACATTTAAATTTAAAACATAGAAATGTTATCCTAAATTATTTATAGTTTATTAGTCATCATATAACCATTCATTATTCAGCATATAACCATTCACTATTCAACATATAACCATGTTCAATAGAATTAAAATTTATGAGCAGCATGATAATAAACCACATATTCAGCATAGTTGTTATGAATAATATATAAATAATGAACACGAACAACATAACAATAATCAGCACAACATAATAATGAAAATACCTCAAACTGATGTTGTTCTCCAACTCTGTCCCCAAGCTAAAGCTCTGCCCAAAACTGACTAACCTCCTAGCTAGCTAGGAACAGCCTATCTGGCTCCCTAGCTCCAGCATTCCTTACGGTCTCCTAGCCCCCGAGCCCAAAATTCCCAGCAACAGGTGCCCCCTGTGAAAGTCCTCAAGCAAGCTTCCAGTAAATCCAGCAAGCTCCTCAAGCAAGCTGCCATTAAATCTAGAAAATACATATCCAGTCTAAAACTCCCTCTGTTCACCTTCTCCTTTTCTCATATGAAAATCTTACCCAAACACCAAAGAAGACCCCTTCTCGAGTGTTTCCCCATTTCCTTATGCTCCCTTCCCCATTATTCACCGCCTTATCCCCCCCACTAAGTCTCAACCACCTTATCCCTCCATTAATTCTCAACCACATCATCACCTTCATTAATTCTCAACCACCTGATCCCCTTTTTCATTAATGGGTCTGTCTACCGATACACTAAGGCTCAAAAATGAAAATTATTAATTTATTAAACCAATATTCATTAAACAAATATTTAATCATGATAATTAATTAATTAATTAATTAAACTAATATACATTCAACAAATATTTAATTATGACAATTAATTAATTAATTAGGGTTGTTACATACACCCACCCTTCAGGAAACTTCCTCCCGAAGTTAAATTATTTTATGATACAAGGGAAATGACACATGGTTCACACATTCATATCAAATAAACAACATTATCAGTAAGTAAGCCAAGAAAACTCATACATACTAGTGTACATGTGCAAGAAATGCATGTGTAGCTAGTACATACAAGTCTC